>OY759275.1:40072267-40199767 GCA_963662155.1 Lamellibrachia columna
TGATTATGCATCACAAATTAACCATATGGGAATGGGGGAATCCAACAGAGATTAATGTTGATAAGTAAACAGTCCATACGATAACACACTGAGTAGAGTAGAATACGATTCAGCCATCATGTGGAACAGTGTTACTGTTTCATAACAACAAAGGTGGCTGCGTGGCCTTAGAAGTTTATATTAACCAGAAAGTAGTGGAGTGTTGCTGTGCTCACCAGACACTTGTTGGAAAGATATGCCCTTCCATCGGGATCCAACGTCTGAAGGGACCATCAACACTTCGTTGTCTTTTTCACCAAGAATATTCAAGATTCCTGAAAATGACCAAATTGGTATAAACACAGTTATACGATATAGAGAGACATCAGGCAACATCATAAATGTATTGATTATTGAATAGCGTTATGTAAAAACACTCGTATAAACCTGCTACGCTCTACGCCTGATAGTCGGTGGCTCACAAAACATTTCTTTCGAGGTCCAACTGGGCCTATAAAAAAAACTGTACTTACTTTTTAAAATGTATCTTGACGCCTGCGTAGTATTATCTTGTGATTGTCCAAATTCCCTGTTGTATTCTTTGTTCTAGCATCCAGGGCTGATTAACGTATGTGAAAATGATTTGGACTAAACATTATTACTTAACACTAATTTAAGTATTATTATGTCTACAAAGAAGTAGGTCAATCTACTGCGCCGGTTGGGTATTTACACACGGAGAAGCGTAAATAAGACTGTATTTCACTCTGGGAATTCGCTGAGACAGAAAGAAGAACGCGCCCATATTATCAAATTACCTTCAACGATGATTCCTCCTTGTTGGAACTTTAGTTGCGTTCCCGCCTCGATGGTTAAACTGACACCAACTGGAATGGTAATATCGTCGACAACCACATATGGCGTGTCCATTTTCCTCAGAGATATGTCCTGCTTCATTTTCCCACCGATCACCCTCGATCCACGGAAAAAACCTGTCGTACTACGACTAAGCGCAGTCAGGTTTCGCGCCGTCAGATACGGCTGAAAAACAACGCGCGCCACCGTCGAATCTATACTGTGGTCGTAGATGCGACTTGTGACATCACTGTACTGGCCAGAGCCCCACCAGTTCTGTGTCGCATAAATGACAGACGATACACTGTACGCTGCAACGACTTTGACGTCATACTGAGCCAGAGGATTATCAAACATGTTCCTTGTTAGAGACGCCATGTAACCGGAGTCTAGCAGTATCGTCGTGCCAGCGGAGTTGTTCAAGAATCGGTTGTCGTGCACTGTCACTGTCCCTTTATAGGAAGACCCGAAAATGTTCACAACATAGTCGCCGTTGTTGTCTTTGAACATATTGTCTTCTATATCCACCGCGTCGTTCCTTCCAACCCCACTAAGATATATTACAAGTGGGTTCTTCGTGTCCACGAACGTGTTATTTCTTATCCGCAATGCCTCCGGCGAACTTGTTCTGATGTCCAGCCATTGAGACGTGTGATAAGAAAACGTGTTGCCTTCTACATTTAAAGATGTGACGCCTTGCACAAGTATGTAGTGTGAATTATCTCCTCGACCAGGCTCAAACGTATTGTTGGACATCGTGAAACTACAATTGACCCTCGATTTGTAACTGTAGACGTTTATTCCTCCACCAACTGACGATTTAGACACTATGATTATCTGTAATAAAAAGCATGGCAAAATATCAATATATGAAATCGTACTACACCTTTCAAACTTCGCTTGGAAAGACATTATAGCTCAACACTAAACATTCATATATTGTATACCATTCGATCGCACCTCGAGGGAAAAATAAATTATGTTTTAATACATGACCTAATCGCAGTTGTCAGTAAATTTATCACGTGATATAATGGTCATTACGACTTTAAACTTTTTATTAGTAACGCCGATATTTTCGGAACACAACATTATCATATATATATATATATATATATATATATATATATATATATATATATATATATATATATATATATATATATATATATATATAAAAGGGAGATTCGATTAGAGCAAAGCATTTTAACGTACCTTGTTTACAGGGGAGCCGTAGTTATTGAGCTGTGCAGAATGCATGGCGTAATATCTTCTAGTATTAGTTACTCGACACTTGTCAATACGAATTTGACCACCATTTGAGAGCACACGTATGAGACTGTATCCGTAGTAGGTGGACGCAGCAGTGATGTTGCTTCTTTCAACAAACACGTCAGCGATGTAACTCTCCACTTTAATGCTATTGACGTCCGAGTTGATTACAGATAGGGACAGCGTATGTTTCTTGTTGGAGGCAGTTTTCACGTAAATACTTTCTTGGGAGGTGCGTTGAATGGTACAGTTTTGCACGACTATCTTCGTCAAGTTTGAGAGCGATGCGTAAATTCCATATCTACTCATCTCCTCTATGACACAGTTAGATAACTCCAATGACGTCATCCTGGTCGCTTCCACTCCGAACGTCGCTCTGCTTATACTGCAGTTTTCCAGCACAGAACCTGAAGCGACAATTCAGTGAATGACAGTTGGACTATCTAGGACCCGTTTTCCTCAACATATTGCGAGAGTTGACCACCCACTTGGATCCACCTGAGCAGACTTCAGCCAACCAATTGGACCCACTTGGACCAGTAAAAGAAATTAGCAAAAAAAGTACGGGTTTTAGTAAAATATATTTTGGTTTTAAAAAGTAGTTTTCATAGGATTAAATTGATAAGTTCGTGTGTGTGCGCGTGCGTGCGTGCGTGTTTCATATCACGTGCATGCATTTCACATTACAAATGTGAAGAAAACGCAAATTCGTTGCGACAGTGTATGTATTTTAAGTAAGTAAGCTCAAACACACAAACTAACCGCGCACCGTCAGACTATGCACTGCCAGTAAAGTATAAACATTGCTAAATTGTCAACACATCACAACACAAACAACGACTGACAAACAATGACGTCGTACATATTGACTTTACCTGTAGAGTTGATGAATTTCAGCCCACGCCACGTCTGTTTTGACGACAACACAGCGGACAGGCTGGAGTTTCCTCGCAACTCCAATGTTCCTGCGAGACATAAATGACACAATGAGCGCGAGTGTCACACTTATAGTGTGGTACATTGTGGATACTTAACACAACGAAAACTGGTCAGAATACATTACATTGATTACGTCACGGTATTTAAAGTCGTTTCAAGTGTTATAAACTAACCTTAACTAACATTAGCATGCATTGTTTGTGCGTGCATGCGTGCATGCATACATGCATGCATACATGCATGCATACATGCATGCATGCATGCATACATACATACATACATACATACATACATACATACATACATACATACATACATACATACATACATACATACATACATACATACATACATACATACATACATAATATGGTAGCATCCTGTACATCGCCTACCTTCAACGAGTATTCCCCTATAGATATCAAACGTCAGTGGAGCGTTCAGATGAAGGACAAGTTTCTTGCCGGCTGGAACATGGATGGTGTACTGCACCTGAAGATTGTTGTCAATAACAAGGAATGTTATGTTCGCATTTATTCTGCCACCGATCGTGTGGTCGTCCATCTTGAAGTCTCTCGTTAGTTCAACGTGGGACGCCGAGTCGATGGACGAACTTGAGAGGACTGGCGACAGCAGTGCTTCGTCGAGATCCATGTCGAGAAAGAAGTCTTGAATTCGTTGAGGTATGGCTGTAGTGTTGGCGGTGCCCCACCAGTTGTAGCGAGCATCCACCAAACAACTGACGCACATGGCTGGTCCAACTTGCAGTTCGTGGTCAGCCGCCGGGTTCTCAAAGACGTTCCGTGCACAGCGCAAGTTGCCGCGATTGGGAGAAACATAGTTGACAGTTACTTTGGCTGTATTGTTCACAAACATGTTGTTTTCAATCAGGATATCCGTGTCAGTGTTTATATAAACAACCTTCGAGCCAGAATTGCCAGTGAATTCGTTGTTAGCTATTGTGATGTTACTGACAGACGCACCTCTGTTAGGCTGACTGAAAACGACAGCGATGTTTTTGTTGTCTCTAAATGTGCTGTCACTAACAGAAACAGACGACTCCGCGGTGGCAATGGAGAATCCCTGACGAGAGTTTCGCTCAGCAGTAACATTACGGAGGACAATGGAACTGCGATGGCCGCCTAATAATGCTGCACCATAGTAAGTGTCGCGGAAAACTGTGTTCGATATCGTCAAACGGACAGCACGATAGTACATTTGCATGACGAGCTGCTGTCTGTTAGTAAGAGCAGAGAAGGAACAACGATCCAAGCCGATATTCAGTGGTGTTTCAGTTCGACGGTTGTCATACAAATGCAAACTGCAGCCTACGAAATCAGTATTAATGAACGAGAAGTCGTTGACACGCCTAACGTCATCCATACGAAACCCGTGCTGTCTGTTGTGTGAAAACTCGCTGTCGACAACTTCAACTGCTGCCAGGTCGTCCCCAGTAATCGCTCCACTTACGCCGATGCTATTGTAGTTGAACCGACAACCAGTGAGTGAGACGTTGCACTTCGTGTTCACGTACAGTCCTGTGTTCGTGTTATGTTCAATGACGGAGTGGCGTATTGTGAGTGGTTTGTCTGTATCAGAAATTTCGGCCCGTAGACCCTCTAAATTGCGGTATAGATGGATGTTCTGCAGGTCTATATCGGCAGTAGCGATCTTAATGCCGGTCGTTGCACCGCTAACATGAACGTTGTGAAGTCTCGAGCCGCTACACGTACGTACTGTAAGAAAACGTACATATGTCAACGTCTAGGTTTCAAGATACTGAGCTTGTAAAGAAGATCACTTCAGCTTAGCATCATTTCGTTGAAATATGCTTTGAATAAATTCGATACGCTAACACTATTCCTAAATTCCTGTACTAAAAATATGTAAATATTGGATTAGTGCGACAAAATACCACAATGCTCATGAGGTCAAGATCACTTTGTCATATTTATATTAGACCTTTCCCAAATGTACTTTGAATATTTGAGTTTTATGCCCGATGTTTTCAAATTGTACAAACAACAAACAAATGAAGGCAAACAATAAACAGTTTACGAAACAGGAGTAGTGACGACAACAAATATGTGAATGAAGCGTCAACAGGGTTAGTATATCTCGATACTCATTAAGACAAAGGTAAGGACTAAAATTACCTCACCTTGGTTTTGTACCGCCAAACCCTTCCAGTACGTCAATACCGTCCCAATGTAGCTGGCTGCCTCGTTGGAGTGAAACGTCACTTCCAGCCCTGCCAGGCCTTGCGCTTGTATGCATCCTGTAGACGGACATATTCGCTATGATGTTTTACAAAACGTAAACACATACTTCGGTTAAATCACGATAATTCCTATCCAATTGTGTACATCATCACTGCATGCCTACTGTGGTCTTACATCTAAGACAAGCAAATAGAAATCTCCGTATGTGTTATGTCACATGGATAGGCGGATTGGAAGATACAGCAAACGGGATATTGCCAACAGTACGTTTGTTTGCACACCACAGTACGGCAATTATTATTATTATTATTATTAAAATATGATGTCATTTACACATACGTTCTCATACGTAAAGAAACAGTGAAGTGTCAACTCAAGTGTTGTAAAACGTTATATCAACATTATTACCTTCAATAAGGAGACCAGCCTGGGAGAAACAGTGAAGTGTCAACTCAAGTGTTGTAAAACGTTATATCAACATTATTACCTTCAATAAGGAGACCAGCCTGGGAGCCGACAAAGACGACATCGACTCCAGCCTGGATGGTGAGCGAGGCACTGTAGATGACACGGATCTCACGTCTCACAACATATGGACTTCCACTCAACGTCCAGTAGGTGTTCGTCTATAATTACCAGCATGTTTACATATAATAAAGGTTTTCTCCTGTTTCATATTAATGTGGATGACAAAGACTTGAATCTATCTACCGTAATAACAAAAAGTAAAGCCTTCCAAACTGTCAATGAAAATCATAGGTTAAGATAAAACAGTTACCGTGATATCCGTCGTAACGTTTGTTCCCATGTTCGCGGGGGGTCCACTGGAAGCACAACCGTGAACTTCGAGGCGCAGAGCCGGCCTGCTGCTCCATTTTGTAGGAGCCACAACAATGAAACGTGCCTGAAACGTATTTACTCGAGGATAAGAATTGTTAAGTCGACCACAAACACACAGCTAATGGACACTACACAAACACACAACTAATGGACACTACACAGACAAACAACTAATGGACACTACACGGTCATAATTATACTGCGCCACTTCTGAACAGCGACGTCCAAGGTATGTTCCGTAGCGATATCACATGTGACACTGAGATATGGCAATAATACTACCTGCGTGTACAGGAACGATTAATCAATCTGGTATGGCGTATAAAAAATATCATTATTCGTTCACGACAAAGACATTATCCTCTACCATCTTCTTGAAAGATATTCGATTTAGGGTAACGTAACATGGGGATTTGTATAATTTGATGGATTGGAAGATGGTTCACGCACGTACGCACGCACGCACGCACGAATCTTTACACATATGTTGTCAGTGAAGCTTTCCATGGATGAGTGCTAGACGAGTTTAACATCATACATTAGAACTCAAAAGACAGGACAGCACTATTGACAAGTAAGTGAAGAAACGGTTTTGGTGGAATAGATTATCGGCCTAGGTGAATATCAGAGGTGGCTGGACACATAATGTTGCTGATAAGATGAAACAGAATAACGCCTACAAAAATGTCACAACAACAGCAATAGCTAGTAGTTATCATACCCGCAGAGGTGGGTCAAACGAGTGTGCGATGGCGTGGTAGCGTGCAGGATTTCCTTCGAACAGTTTCACCTCGGAGCCCACCTTGTAGAACTTCCACGTGAGGCCGTTCTCACTGTAAAGTACCTGTAGAACACACGCACGATGTGTACACGCCTACTATTTGACAAGAGAAATATTACACTGACATTAATGCGCTGTATTAATTATATTATTGGGACACAGTAGCGCAGTGGCTAGAAACTCGGACACTGAATCGAGAAGGCCGTTGTTCGAAGGCCGTTTCGAAGCTTGGGGAACAATCTCGTCCTCTCTACTTTGCCTCAGTTCATTCGCCTGTATAAATGAGCATCTGGCTATAATGTATGGACAGTGGTGGACATATGTGAATGAAATGTTTGTTAGCTGAGTTGGTGTTGGAATAATCAGGTCTGAAGGGGCCGAAGCGTAAACCGTTCGGTCGCTTGTGATTTTATGATTTTTTGCAGCTTGTCATGTTTAACCTGTTCTACTACCGTGGTCCCTTTATTTCACCAGATGTACCAACGTGTCGAAGTCACATTCCTGTTACGACACATATTTTCTTCATTTTTCATCTTCACTTGCTCCAACAAATGTGTGTGGAAACAACTTCTATTTGTTTTAATGACAATGCAGACCACTTCGTCCTGTGCTATGCTTCACCTCCCACGCCTAATGCCCCAGCAATATTCCTTAGATCAACCTGCCATTTAGATTCCTTAGATCAACCTGCCATTAAGATTCCTTAGATCAACCTGCCATTAAGAAAATGGGCTCTATTTCATCACGTGTTGTGCTTCACATCCTACGCCAATTGCTCCTGTTATATTCCTTAGATCAACCTGCCTTTAATACAACGGTTGCCACACTGTTTCATCTGATTCTTCGCCAACTCCGCCTGTCATGCAAATATCTAATCATTTATGTTGCTACTTCTGGTGACGTTGGAAATCATGGTCCTCCTCACATTGATATGTTTTGCAATTGCCAGCAGCTCGATATCTGACCTTTCAATCCATTTGTTTAGATTGCCACTGCATGTTTGTGCTTTGCCTGTTTCATGTCCTTCGATGTGTCCTTCAATGACGGTTTTTCAATTGTTGTGTTTGTCCAAATAGATTATCTGACAGGCGCACTGAGTCCTGCATATGGTAGTTATTTTTGCAATTGGTTGGTCACTAAAATACAAACATATTTGACGCCGCTGTATATAACACTGCGATACGGCTACAAATACCTTGAACTGTTTTGTCCACGAGTTGTAACTGGTACCGCTTCCTTGCACCACCAACTTGGTGACGTCGTGGAGAGTGAGCAGATCGACCCGGAGGTGCTGGCCATTCGGGTTGTATGCAATCCAGCCAGCGTATCCATCTGCGGTAGGAGAAAACTATAAACACATTTGTCAAAATTGTCTACATCATCTTACTGTGTCATTCTAGTTTAACTAGTTAAAAAATACATATGATCTATAAATAATTGTTTTCATAACATACACACTAGACACTATTATAACATGCTACAACATATTGGTTGGTCAATAACCTAACATTATTATCTTTTCATTCTAATACATGTTCACCCTCTTTCTGTGTCATGTTAAAAGCTCCCATGAAAGCACTAATTTTAGCTACTGTTTCTCCTATAGCAGTTTAGACAATATTTCCTTCTCTAGTTTTGCTACTGCAATTTACAGCTACAACTTGGATGAAGCGACGCTGTATCTTCCGTGTGGTAAACACTCAGCTGAAGTATCCTTTCCATTTATTCCACCTAACATTTCAAACCCATTTCGCAACTAAAATTGCAGCACATTCTTCAACCAACTTGCTGTGTACATAGTTACGTTTGTTGTCGCTTATTAGCTGTTCAAAATGGCCACCATTCAAAATGACTGCCACGCGAAAAGGCAGCCATTAAAAACGACCCCTATCTAAAACGGATGCCACCAAATATATACAATGCAACAATACACTACAATACAACAATACTTTATTTTCCCTTCGAGGGAAATTTTTTTTGCAACATTCGTAAAATAAGATACTAAAAAATACATAATTACAAGCGGTTTCTAAAACATGATAATGATAAATCTGATTGAAAAACCCAATCGTGGTCGTCGCATCACAGATAAAATAGCATCATAGTGGAATGTAGTAAATAACAACATATAAACACTGCTAAAGAACACGCACACACATGCATTCGCGCCCGCACACACATACAACCTTACAATAAATATCAGCAGTATAGCTACAAGCGCAGAAGACTGGTTCAGAAGCAACGTTAGAGAGAAATGTCATTTAACAGTCGAACAGACATAGGAATACACGATAGTCGTTCTCTATTTGTTTTTCATGTAACAGTTCTAAACCGTATAGACGACGGCAGAAGGACGTATTCCTTATGCAAAGTATGCGTGCTGTCAGCCAGAAGGCGAGCGGCTTTCTGCAATACCTGCTTTTCATATAGAACAGTGAGAGTGAATTGTTGAGTACCAGTCACTTTGCTGCTGATGTTTATATTATTCTTGTCTTTTTGTCTGACGTTCACAAACCAACAGATAAAACAAAATGTCAAAACACTTTGGATAAACGACTTATAAAACATGGACAAAATGGTATTATCAATGTTAAAGGAACGAAGCTTCCTTAGACAGCCTAGACGCTGCTGGCACTTGTTATACGTAGCGCTACAGCGACGGCCCCACCTCAGTCTGTTGTCAATAATAATAATAATAATGGTTGCAATTACAAGAAATATAATCCTCAGTATTTATGTCGGGTGTTCTAATTTCAAGTGCAGCTATATCTAATGCTTTACTAACAATATACTATAAATTTATCGTAACTATTAATAATTATGTACGCTTTACTTTGATATTGGGGGAAAGTTATTAATAAGTAATACACTTCTACGTTCTCCCTTTCCATTTGAATTACTGACATCTGAAATGTGTATGTTGTATATTTCCATTTGAAAATAAAAACTTGATTGACTGATTAATTGATTGATTGACTGGTTGGTTGGTTGGTTGGTTGGTTGGTTGGTTGGTTGGTTGGTTGGTTGGTTGGTTGGTTGGTTAATTGCATGAGTGACTGACTGACTGACTGACTGACTGACTGACTGACTGACTGACTGAATGCTTCTTTGTATTTGTGTAGACTTCTTGTTTTCTGTATACATAGAGAGCCTCCACACGTCTTGCTTGGCCGCAATTTTGTTAATATTCTCTTTTGCATGTTTCTCGGTAACACCAAAGTCCTTCCAACGATTCCCCCGTGGTATTTGTTATAATCAAGACAATGTACGTCACAAAAACACACACATTTATGTTTATAGTTATTTCTCGTAATACACTAGCATGCAACGACAACTTACTGTCAGAGACCAAGTTAAGCCTGGCTTTAAATGGTTCGTGACCGTGCCTAGACGACGATGCAGTAATCTGTGCATCTTTGATGTCGCCGCTTTCCATCCCAAGAGGACGGGAACACGCCGGCTCTTCGTGCCCTGCCAAAACACGTTACATAATTAAGATGTATGTGCGCGGGCGTGTGTATACGTGCGTGCGTGTGTGCATGCGTGCGTGCGTTTCAATTAGTCTGTATTTCTCTTTGGCTTTTTCATTTAGAAATGAGGTATGTTGTGAATTATCCAGTAAAGTTTCTTTTAAAGGAATGTCACTTGATATATCATAAGACTGATTGAATACGACCTGGTACAAAGCTATGTACTACTGAGTGAAACTGAAATGTGATCTTTAACTTATTATTCGTACTAATCAGGACAGGCAAACTATCGAACGTAGCGAGTCTTACCACAGAGAGGCACGTCACAGTACTCCCGCAGTGTGGCGCTGTCTGTCGTGTAGCACCACGGCATAGTCAGTTGGCAGTTGGGCGAACCCGTCGGATTGCGGCAGTAGTTCTCAGCGACGGAAGCATTAGCATCGGGAAGGTCTCTGTAGCAATTGTAGTGTTGCTATGGAGAGAAAGAACACATTTCAAGAAAGTTGCGTGCACGACAAAAAGTGCAAATGTCACATCAACTGCACGATAAATACTACATATACATTGGAACCTCATTAATCCGGACATCTTGGTCATCAGTGATTATGTCCGGATTTATTCATTTTCCGGATAGCTTAGTCATGCACACAACGGTGAGCTAATTATTATGTTATAGTCGGTGGTGCCTGCAAACAATGGAACAAGGGCCTGAGTTTTCACCAAATATCGTACAAATTGAAGAGCAAGGAACAAGATGAGTGGAAACGTCGGATGTTGACTAATCAAAAGATTTATGTCACTTCCGATCAAAACGTTAAAGTCGTGGATCGATTCTTTAAAACGCAAGTTAAATACGTTAGGCTGCGATTACTTTGGCCGGTAATAGAAAAGTAATGCAACCCATCCAAACTTCTGAATGTCTAATGAAAAGTCTTTATTAGACTCCTAAGGCTAAGCATTAAACATACAAGTTTTCGTGCCTGGTACTTTGTTTGATCAACAAGAAAATCAAAAGTGTTTGGTATGTTGGTTTTACTTCAACACAGTTACACGAATTAATATCAAGGATGTCTAGCAATTCAATGGATTTGATGTGGAAACAGCCGCACGTGAAACTGGAAACAGTTTAAATGACCAAACGATATATGATAGGATGTCACCTGTGATGACCACGACATGCATGTCCGACCTGTGACCGTCGTGTTCACTTGACCTAAGTAGTCCAAGCCGCCCACGGTGCTGCGACAGTCCGGCTCACCTACAAATAGAACAGCTACAGGTAGAACATATACAAGTAGAATAGCTGTACGTAGAACATATACAAGTAGAATAACTGCAAGTAGAACATATACAAGTAGAATAGCTGTACGTAGAACAGCTGAAAGTAGAACATATACAAGTCGACCAGCTGCGAGTAGAACATATACAAGTAGAATAGCTACAGGTAGAATAGCTACAAGTAAAACAGCTTTACGTCCCCGGATTTTGTTCATCAAGTAATAATTAGTTGTCGATGAAGACATTGCAAACATAAAAACTAGACACATTGCCAGTGCTGTGATTTGTCATCCAATCGTTCTGATTTGCCCCCCCCCCCCACACCCCATCCTGCTTTACCCTCGTAGTACCCTTTACTGATTCTTTGTGTCAGTGACTTTCCGCTGGCAGCTGTTTCCGGGCTTACAAACAAGTGTGCAAGACGCCACCTATCTGAACACTGGGAATTATTTTCAACATCGGGGAACAGATCCAGAAACAGAGCGTATCGAAACTACAAAAGGTTGTTTTTATTCTACCAGCGCTGACGAAGCCTGCGACGTATATTAAATTCAAAACAAAAAGAAAAGTTGAGCTTTGTCCAGAAATATGCTCAAAAAGCATACGATCCGTGAAGAATTCTTTGAGTTTCTCTTGTGTTACTCCAGTGTTATGTGAGCCGTCATTGACGAAAAGGTCGAGAAGCTCCGTTTGGAAACCCGAAAGACACGACCAAACATAATTATGATGGCGCTGTGGATATGCCGAGACGAGACGAGACAAGACGAGACGAATGATGTGGCTTTTTTGATGCAAGACAATAATAATAAAGCGTTGTAAACCATCAAAACTGTTCAACGCTAAAACATGCAAAATGATAGAGCTCGTTGTTTACTAGTATTTCATCAGTAATTCCAGTGGCAAACTTCTTTAATTGTTCCACAAAACTGCAAGGAAAGTTCGATATTATTAAGCATGATCACAAGGTTGATGTACGAGGGCAGTCCCACTAAGTTCATGATCACAAGGTTGATGTCCGAGGGCAGTCCCACTAAGTTCATGATCACAAAGTTGATGTCCGAGGGCAGTCCCACTAAGTTCATGATCACAAGGTTGATGTCCGAGGGCAGTCCCACTAAGTTCATGAACCTTTGCAGGGCGCGATTAGTTATTTGTCGTATTGATGCACTGGCGGCTGGTAGTTTTCGAACAACTATACCATGGAATGGTCGTTTGGAGGTGAATGCGTGCGTGCGTGCGTGCGTGCGTGCGTGCGTGCGTGCGTGCGTGCGTGCGTGCGTGCGTGCGTGCGTGCGTGCGTGCGTGCGTGCGTGCGTGCGTGCGTGCGTGCGTGCGTGCGTGCGTGCGTGCGTGCGTGCGTGCGTGCGTGCGTGCATCCTGCAGACATTTTGATAATAATATGTCCTGCCACCTGGTGTCGTTTTTTTGGAAATTGGTTACCCCCCGCCCCCCCACCCATCCTTTCTCAATGTCTGCATCCGCCCATGGTTTGGCGTATTGGTGGTGGGTGGTGGTTTGTGATCATCCCACGTTTTGTCGGGCAAGCGAGTATCAGCAGCAGTGGCGCCATCTAATGAGTGAACTGGATATTAATTCACATTGACACTTGTGGTTAACAGAACCAGGCATCGTGGTGGGTATAAGTATAACTGTCTTGAGAGCCAGGACACGTCAATTGAATCTATTCGACAACAATGTCCAACCTGGGTGACTCTAGCTCTCCCCTTCAAATAACTACGAACAATTCACGAACTGGTTTGTTCATTTACATCCAGATCTCCCTAAGGTTAAATCCAAACTGAAGGTGTTGGCCGATAATGAGTGGAGTAACAGTGGAAAACACAAACCGAGTCGCAGTTCCCCCTGCCTGTCTCCGATATGTCAAAATCAGTTTACAATTTTAACTTCACAAGAGAAAAAAAAAGTCAAGTCTACTTTTTGATTGGCAATATACGTATTATATTATGTCCTACACCACGTAAGTTTGTATCACAAAAAGTTTCTGATGGGTATATTATCATCATCGTATCATCATCATCATAAGAGCACTGTCACTACAACATCCCTACACATCTTCAAATCCGCTCCACAATACAACAGCTCTCTGCCAAAGGTCCGACATTTCAAGACGGTACAACCTTGCTGGCTGACTACAGTTACTTTTTGGTAAAAATAATTACTGAAAGCGGTTAAATTGTAAATGTGCACTACGCAGACCGGAGTACGTGTAACTGTATCTGACACCAGTAGTACGTGCAATGTACTCTTAATCGTTGCATGAATTAATTTAATTTGTTGAATGTGTCACAATGTCGGGAAGCTTTTATGGGTATCTGCGAAACGCCTCCTGCTTTCTCAAAAATAGAACATTGTACTTGTTCATAATGATGTCATGCATAATAAACCTTGACGACTAACACGCGTGCATGACGACACGGACGCCGTTCCCACCAGCAGTGATACACCGGTGGCACTCCCTTCGGAGTAATGAGTGGCGACATAACTGCACGAAACATTAGCCTCAGTGAGTATTGCCCACTGCCCCCTGCATAATGTCAACATGTAATGATGGAAATGACTCAGATTATTAGCCCATCCCCAACGCAAGCCGTCTCCCTCGCACCTGGTCGCCTCGCACACGCCGACCAATCGCTCCACCCCTTCATATATAACCCATCAAACTAAACAAATGCAAAACAAATAATAAAAAAACCAAGTGTTTATTTACATAGTAAATTAATCGTTAAAATGACGGAGACTCCGTACGAAAGAAAGAGAGTTAACATGTATGACCCTGTAAACAGCACAGTCGTCACAGTCGGCCGTTCCACTCGCTTGCACAACGAGGTCGTGTACAAAGGCGACAGGCGCCACCGGTAGTTACGAGGGACGGAATCGTACTCGTGCATACAAGCATACCTTATGCACGCACAGGCAGATAATAAATACTCGTAGACCGTAAACATCTTGCGGTTTTCATAAGCAGCACAACTCACTGCTGTTTTTTTGCAACACCTTTTATCTGTTGAAATAGGTTTGGTTCCAATCAAAGAAAAGAAAGTGCCGTGTGATAGTTCCTGTACATTCGCGTAATCTTATTTGTTCAGATGCTGTCTGTGCAGTTAAAACGTCCGGGTGATTCCCCAGGAGGTCTGAATGTGATACAAACGTTTTAATCTTGTTGAACGAACGTACCAAATATAGTGCTCTTTGGATAGTCAACAGCCGAAACAACCGAGTGTATTTGTGTGTTCGTGTGTGTGCCTGTGTGCGCTGTAATGTGAGCACACGCACACACCCACTCACGCACACACAACCATGAAATGCATCCGGGTCTGACAACCTTTTCTTGTTGATGCATCGAACTCGACGCTGCGGCGAGGGGTGATTCACGCCTGATGCGTCAGACCCGTCGTGCGTGGAGGCTATTGTCGGCTTCAGTTTAAGGTGCGGTGATTGTTCAAGCTGTGTCTGTGTAGTTTTTAGATAAGGATGCGAACTCTCATTAGTGCATTGTGTTGACATAGCAATAACATTGATGCCGTTTATCGACCATTATAAACATATTCTGATCTTACGCCGCATGTTTTCTTTCTGGGTTGGGGGTCGTCGTCGTCGTCGTCGTCGTCGTCGTCGTCGTCGTCGTCTATTCAAAATGTCACACTGATTAAGGATATTAGCGATATAAAATTATGCAGTAACAATATTTATCAACATTTATCGGTTGTAATAGGTTGCAGAGGCTATATATAAAACAAAACAAGAACAATGAGAACCTTCAAATCGCTTGGTATGAAATCACCAATTAAACAAGTGAAATAACTAACTCTATATCTTTGTCGTAACTAGCTTTGTTAAGTTATTCCTCCATTTTCAAATGCAAAGATGAACCACAATAATTTGACCAAAGACTGATTGAAATAATTTTACTAATCAACTTTCAACAACTGTTCGTTTACACAAATGTAACTATTCACTACTCAACAACTGTTCGTTTACACAAATGTGACTATTCACTGCTCAACAACTGTTCGCTTACACAAATGTGACTATTCACTGCTCAACAACTGTTCGCTTACACAAATGCGACTCTTCACTTCAACAACTGCTCGTTTACACAAATGTGACTATTCACTGCTCAACAACTGCTCGTTTACACAAATGTGACTATTCACTGCTCAACAACTGTTCGTTTACACAAATGTGACTATTCACTGCTCAACAACTGTTCGCTTACACAAATGCGACTCTTCACTTCAACAACTGCTCGTTTACACAAATGTGACTATTCACTGCTCAACAACTGTTCATTTACACAAATGCTACTATTCACTTCAACAACTTAGCTTTTATTTATTATTTACCTTCATAAATTACTTAATTTACCACAGGTACTTTGTGACATTTTATTATACACATGTACATCTGAATAAAGCAATATTCTCTCATATCAGGTTGTACTAATGTAAAGCTCTGTACAATGATATATTTCCGAGATTATTTTGTTAATATTTATGATGATGAATTCTACAGTATTAAAGCAGATGTTACAGATAACGAATAAAATTGTGATGTAACGAAGAATACGTTTGAGATTTTTAAATATACCAAACACGGCAGATGTGATTATGAAATGGACGTCGATCATGAAAATGACTATTACAATGATATCATAACATCTTGTAAATATTATACTGACCAGCAATTCAATAATGAACAAGTATAAAGAACGAAGTTGGTCTCTCTTTGGTGCACTTCAATGCTCGAAGTCTAAGCGCAAGTTTTTGTGAAATTCAAGATTTTCTTAAACTGCTCACCATACAGTTTGATATCATAGCTATACGTGAAACATGGTTGAACAAAGACACCAATCCTTATTATAATCTTGATGGTTATGACGCTTTTCGTATAGTCAGAGGTAACATAAAAGGTGGTGGTGTGGTTATTTATATTAAGAAGAAGCTTAGTGGATGAATATGTGAAACCAAGTCTATGGTAGTTGATAGTGTGCTTGAATGTGTAACTGATGAATTTGGAATTAACCGAAACAAAACTAAATTAGTCAGTTGTGTGTACAGGTGCCCTGGTTAAAATGCAATATGTTTTAGTGACACAATAGAATGTTTGTTTAATCATGTACGTAACAAAGACACATTATTCTTATGTGGTGATTTCAATATAGATTTGCTTAAATGTGATAGTCATAGTGGTAAGAAACATTTTATTGATTTGATGCATAGTCTTGGTCTCTACCGTTTAAAAAAACAAATAGAATTACTACTACCTCTGCAACCCTAATAGATAATATTTTTACTTTTGAACTTGAATGCAAGATTGACAGTGGACTGTTAGTAAATGACATTAATGATCATCTCCCTATATTTGCTCTGTGCAAATGTAATGTAAAAAGTAATGTAAGTAGTTCTTCCAGCAAATATGTTCGTCACATTAGCGATGAAAACATCAACGCGTTGAAAATTTACTTAATCAAACATTCTTGGAATACTGTTGCTAATAATGAAGATGTTAATTTAGCATTTGACCATTTTCTACATACATTTACGAAAACGTACAATACACACTGCCCACTGAAATATAGCCCGCCTAAAGTAGCCAAGTTGAATTTGAAATTTTTTTTAAAATGCATACCAAAGGACTGAAGAACGCATGTGTCAAGAAAAACAAATTATTTAAAGCATTCTTATTGTGAAGATCAATTTATTCAGAAACCAGGTATAAAACATATAAAAATAAATTAACTGGTATTTTCAGATCTACTAAAAAAACTGTATTTTAACAGTCTTCTTGAAGAGAAAAGAAATTATATTGCTAGTACCTGGAAAATATACAAAACTGTAATGGGAACATCTATTCTAGGGAATCACTGCCCCGACCATCTTGTTAATAATGGTGTAACCACTAGTAATAAAAAGGATGTGGCGAATTTATTCAACAATGTTTTTACTAACATCGGCCCTTAATGGTTAAACACAATTTATTTCTAACTCCAGTTAGTGAAAAACAGCAAAGTGATGACATAAAAAACAGTAATGTTTTCTATGTCACCACTTTGAGAATTCCAAAATAGCACTCCGTAGACACAGAGATGCATAGATCTCACCGTGGAACGAACGCGTAGCCGTTCTAAATCATGACAAGCTCTCAACGAGTACGTTCTAAACCATGACTAGCTCTCAACGAGTACGTTCTAAATCATGACAAGCTCTCAACGAGTACGTTCTAAACCATGACTAGCTCTCAACGAGTACGTTCTAAATCATAACTAGCTCTCAACGAGTACGTTCTAAACCATGACTAGCTCTCAACGAGTACGTTCTTTCCCGCCTAACAAATAAACGCTGAATGTTTGATGACAAACGTTGTACGGTAGTAAACGTTGTACATAAATAATAGCGTCTTCTGTTCTATAATATCTAGAAATTTTAAGACATGCAATTGTTGAAAAAGTTAATTCGTATGACTCAAACGCTTGACACCAGACATAAATCGGATAACTCTTATAAATATATATATATATATATATATATATATATATATATATATATATATATATATATATATATATATATATATATATATATATATATATATATATAAATATATATATATATACATGGTTGTCTTGTATCATGTTGCCAATATTTTAATAAATGAATTTATATCTATTTATTGATACAAGATTATGACCCCTTTAACTTTAGCCAGGTCAGTAGCTGACCACACATTACTGGTGCAAGGTGTGTAGCTCATGCGTGGGTCGTCACCAAACACTTCTTCATATCCGATCACACACCCACTGTTTGGAGAGCTATCACTTGACAACATAACATTCTGCAGTCTGTAGCACGTTGTCCGAACAGGGCACTATGGGCAGATAAAGAACCTTTTAATGCCGTATATATTACGTAGGTCATAATATATAGTCACAGAGGAGCGGTGGGGGCTGCCTCGTTCTCTCGCTCAGGTCATTTATCTATTGTTGTGGATGCGAATGAAAGATGAACCACCGCGTAAATGGTTATTTCGTTAATAGTAATCACATTCTCCCTCTCCCTCTCCCTCTCCCTCTCCCTCTCCCTCTCCCTCTCCCTCTCCCTCTCCCTCTCCCTCTCCCTCTCCCTCTCTCTCTCTATCTTTACTTTACCTGAATCAACACCAATTGAACACTTTTTGGGACATTGCCCTTAAAGTAATAAAACGATGAATTTAGAATATAAGTATTTATTGCATACCGCATGGATAACCCGTAAATTGACCTTTCCTTGAAATAATGGTATATAAATATGGCATAAAGTATGCTGCATGTCCAGAGTCACACATCGAGTTTAAAGGCCACATTTCCCCAAATATACCTTCTTATTTCACCAAAATTACATTCTAATGTTGCACTAACACCCCGTCTTCTTTTGTGATATAAACTGAGAGCTCTTACGCAACAGAAATAAGTCCTAAAGAAGTTTTCTTTTATCAGTAACCAGCCAGTGTCCAGTGTCACCACGTTGTGCTTGGAAGATTATTAGCCTTACAACAAGTATGTGTGAATTGCTTTCAATTATAGGAAGAACAACAATGTGTTTGACCACTGTAGTTCCTATGCACTGTATGTTGCATTCGGCTCGGCGTTTATTCAGTTACCCCCTCCCTACTCTACCCCTCCCCCCCCCCGGAACTGTGCACACTCTCAGTGACGCTAGACACGGCCCAAATTCGTTCGTTCCCCTAAACCAAGAACTATCTTTAAATTTATTACCGGCATCGAGGTCGTTGTAACAAGGGATTTGCTTGTATGTATGAAATACATATTTTCCTTAAATTTAGTCCCATAATTGTTTAAGGAATTCCTTCTTTATGAAGAGATACTTTATCTAAATACAAATTAATACGATTCATAAATACATTTGATAGACCCTTATAAATCTGCGACGATGGACATACAAAAAGTGGTCACTTAAGAAACAATAGTGTCAAACTTGTTGTTATAACTTTTTAGACAAGATTTTTTTAATGTATACCCCGATACACAGCTCAACTGTGTATTCAGAAATAAAAAAATATATACAAAAATGTTTTGTAGTTCCTATGCACTGTATGTTGTAGTTCCTACGCACTGTATGTTGTAGTTCCTATGCACTGTATGTTGTAGTTCCTATGCACTGTATGTTGTAGTTCCTATGCACTGTATGTTGTAGTTCCTATGCACTGTATGTTGCACTCGGCTCAGCGTTTATTCAGTTACCCCCTCCCTACCCTACCCCTCCTCCCCCGGAACTGTGCACACTCTCAGTGACGCTAGACACGGCCCAAATTCGTTCGTTCCCCTAAACCAAAAACTATCTTTAATTGTATTACTGCCATCGAGGTAGCAGGGAATTTGCTTGTATATATGAAATACATATTTTCCTTAAATTTAGTCCCATATTTTGTTAAGGAATTCCTTCTTTATGAAGGGATCGTTTATCTAAATACAAATTAATACGATTCATAAATACATTTGATAGACCCTTATAAATCTGTGACAATGGACACACAAAAAGTGGTCACTTAAGAAACAATACTGTCAAACTTTTTGCTATAACTTTTTAGACAAGATTTTTTTTTATGTATACCCCGATGCACACCTCAACTGCGCTGTATATATATATATATATATATATATATATATATATATATATATATATATATATATATATATATATATATATATATATATATATATATATATATATATATATATATATATATATTTATATATATATATATGTATATATATATATATATGTATATATATATATATATATGTATATATATATATATATATATATATATATATATATATATATATATATATATATATATATATATATATATATATATATATATATATATATATATATATATATACATTATTGGCCCAATGTTGGTTGTCATTCGCTCAAATGACATTGTCTTTCCATGAACAAAATAACATGATTGGGGCAATGATGGCTGTCAATCACTGGCCCAATTAAGTTGTGTTAGCTGGTGTCAGTAAAGGGCCAATTGTGTCTTCATTGGCTTGGCTTAGTGGTCAACTTCTCTTTGGCCCAATGAGCAAATGAAAAACAGCCAATGATGCGCCAATGAAAAAGGCACATTTGAACTTAATTGGCCTAATGAGGTTTTGCTAGCTGGGATCATGCGTCTAAAGTAATCTTGATCATATCACTAGAACCGTTGGTATCTAATTTGGTGGAAAGTATTTGAATGTCTCTTTGTTTGCTCACGAGAATTTCTTACGGTTTCTAATTTAGTCTGTGTTTTCTTGTATGTTTGTTTGTGTGCCGTCGTCAACAACATTCTGCAAATGCCTATGCTTAAACATGGATCTTCGTCTTTCACGCATTCGGTAAGGGCCCCAACAAAACGTGTGTACACAATTTGTACACATTGTTAATACTGCACTTCTTCAGTAGTATGATAAACACTTTCATGCTACTTCTATCATAGGTTAACTAGGCTGGGTCACTGAGGCCGCTGTAGCAGAGATCAGTTCATTTTTACGGCAAACACGAAGTGTTAAGACCTTACCTTAAAACTGTGACATATCTGTATGTCTGTCTTGGTACGGATGAAACAAAGTCTACCGAATATTCGATACAAATTTTATAGAATATTTTCTGAATTCTACACAGATGTGTCCGCAAAAATCGCATAGTATATTCTACAAAAATTCCATAGATATTTTTGGTAATGGAAGTCTCGAGTCATCTATCTGAATCCCAAGTCAAGTTGCAAGTCATACAAATGTGCGACACGGTTCAGTCCAGACCTGGGGCCGAGTACATTTTCATGAGTACGAGTAGTAGTACTTTGCTAAAAGCTGAGTACGAGTACATTCTCACGAATACGAGTAAGAGTGCATATTTTATAAATATTAAATAATAAAGTATTTTAAATTAAAACATATTAATTAATCTAATTTGTATAAAACAGCAAGTGAAAAAAAGAGAAACACTTTTTATTTCATCAACAATAACATTCACGTCAAGTAAAACGAAGCAACCAACAGGATGATGTGTTACCTGACAACATACTGGCAACATTTCTTTGCTTCGCGTTTCTCTTATTTCTGCTCCCTCAGGCCTTGCTCTCTCTCATATCCAGACTAGCATGTCTCGTGGCTTCACAATACATGCTCCGTGTCTCTTTTTTCTTTTAGGAAAATATTTCCAATAGTTCTAACATACTTTTATTGTTTATACTTAAAGACAAACGAATGCCTAACCCTACAAACAAATGGGAACCCCAAACATAAGGTTACATTTTACAAAACCCTCCATTTTACAAATATGTAGACATGGCATGACACAGTTTTTGCTTGAAGCTCCTTCTTAACTGCAGTTGACAATTCATAAACCACATGCTTTGACATAATAATACCAATTAAGCCAATATATGTGTAGTTAGTCTACCAGTGACTAAACATTATCCCCCTAAATATGTACATAATTTGAATGGATAGAGGTGAGAACATTTGTCCAAATTGCAACAAAGGGGGTGTGTGGCAATTTGAATAAAGTTTGTTTGTCCTTGTTTAGAATAAAGACCACAAAAGACCAATCTACCTGCTGATACATCAGTTCAGTTAGTCTTCTTTTGGTGCACAAAGGCAGTGTTGCAATTTACAATCTGTTTATATTAAAGTTTGCAATTTATATTTTCTGATCTTAGACTATTGGTTGTTGAGAGGGTTACTACATGCCAATACAACAGGCTCAAATCCCCTTTGAACTTTTTAGGCAGACTGCTGACATCAAATTATATTGGTGTAGGAGGCAGTCTGACTTGAGTCACTGTACTTCTAGAGAGGAAGACTCAGCTGGCAGTTCTTATCAGTTAGCACTGTCACTCAGTGCCAAGTGGCATGGTCTCCTGACTGCATCAAAGGCATTTTATGGCTAACTGGTGGGTCAACTGATGAATGGCCCTTTGTGGACATCCTGGTGGCTTAATTAAACAAACGGATTATGGCCTGAACTGGTAGCGTACAATTGTTTGCTTAACAGGGTGTTTCTGACTGGGGGGAAATGCTGACCGTTACTTTTTTGGGTATCATAGTTATGGTTATTGAAAAATGGGGACGTGCTACGTGTAGGGATGGTAAGGGGGTGATTAATCAGAAATAACAAAGTATTTAACAAAAATAGTTCAACATTCAAATACTTAAGGAAATGTTAATTTTATTAACTACAAATAAATAAATTTTCCACAGCATATATTGAGAAAGTACTCAGATGTACTCGTAATGTACTCGTAAAATCTGAGTACATTGAGTACGAATACGAGTACATGACCCATAAGTTATATGAGTACAAGTACGAGCACTTCAAAAATGTACTCGGGTTCACAAGTACCAAGTACTTCCGTCCCAGGTCTGGTTCAGTTCCTGTGACCCGAGTCAGCAAGTCTGCTAATAGGCTTACTGCGTCTATACAGACGGCGTTTAAAAAATAGCCTGGATTAACAAGTCTGCTGAGTCGGAGACGATACCGAGAATATGTGGTAAAGTCAGTCAGACAAACCAATCTGTACACTCGACCTACCTAGACTCGGTGCAGTGGCCAGCAGTAGTAGGACCCATCTGAGTAGAAAGCCCGCCTTGGCGGGGTGTGGAGAAGGGCTGTATAGCGCCATTGCTGTACGACCCGCTCGATCGAGAGTCGTGACAAGGAATGACGCAGTAAACAACGCTGGCAAGGCAGTGACCCTGTCAGATCCAGTCAACAGTTGGGGCCGTTGTGAATACCGACCACGAGCATCCAGTAAATAGGTGAACCGTGTAATACAATATATACAATATTGATGTCTTGTATTGTTGCTACCTGTACTAGTGCTAGGTATATTGTTTTCGTTCAGAACTCCGGGGGAATCACTCGGACGTTTCATCTGAACAAATAAGATTACGCGAATGTACAGGAACTATCACACGGTGGTTCAATGTTTATTATTGTGCTCAGGAATCAGCGAGAGCTACTACATAAACACATATTATATTTCACGTGTGTAGGTTTACTCTTTTCTGGCTGTTGATCTTATTAGTCCATAATTTAACAAGATTTAACAAGATTTGCCATCCAAGCCAAAGGCCCAGATGGCAAGTGGACAAGGAAGCCATTGGCTTATCGAGAGTCCAACAATGTTCACCTACTTATAACCCGCCCTCCTGATATATGTGTCAACCTTGTTTTTAAACATATTCACGCTGCTAGCAGTTACACAATCTGTAGACAATTTGTTCCATTCATTTATTGTCCTCTGTGAGAACGAGTGCTTCCTGATGTCCAATCTACATTGATCCTTTACTAATTTTACCTCATGTCCTCTAGTTCTGCTATCCTTCTTGAGTGAGAAAAACATATTTCTATCAATAATTTCATACCCATTCAATATCTTAAAAACTTCAATCTGATCTCCTCTTAACCTCCTTGTCTCTAGAGTTGTTAAACCACATTCTTTCAGGCGTTCTTCATAACTAAGGTCTCTCAGTTCTGGAATCATTTTAGTTGCTCTCCTTTGTATGCGTTCAAGCGTATCTATATCCTTCTTACGATATGGTCTCCATGCTTGTATACAGTATTCTAAATGAGGTCTAACTATTGCTTTATAAAGAGGTATAATTAACTTTTTTCCCTTGTATGTTATGTTTCTTCTAATCAATCCAAGAATTTGATTACCCTTTGAAGCTGCAATACCACACTGCTCTGAAACTTTCATATCAGCGCTTATTGTAACTCCTAAGTCCTTTTCTTTTACAGTAGTACCCAGAACAGTATCTCCCATTTTATAGTTTACATTCAAGTTCCCATGTCCTGTATGTAGGCATTTACATTTCCCAAAATTGAACAGCATCTGCCATTTCTCAGACCATTTCACTAATCTGTCTAGATCGTTTTGTAAATGTTGTTTATCACCATCAGTATTAACCTTTCTAAACAGTTTTGTGTCATCCGCAAATTTCAGTACGTTACTTGTTATACTGTCGTCCAAGTCATTGATATAAATTAAGAATAATATAGGTCCTAGTACTGACCCTTGAGGTACCCCACTCAAAACCGATTTCCAATTTGAAACTTCTCCATCTACTACAACTCGTTGTCTTCTGTCAGTCAGCCATTGTTCTATCCAGTCAGTTATGCTATCCCCGATACCATGGGCTTTTAATTTAAGTAGCAATCTTTGATGTGGCACTTTGTCAAAAGCTTTCTGAAAATCTAAGTAGATAATATCTACTGGCGATCCCACGTCTATCCACTTAGTGATTTCTTCCAAAAAACATAACATATTTGTTAAGCATGACCTTGCTTTAAGGAATCCATGTTGAGATGAATTTAATAATTTATGCTTAACGAGGAAGTCCACCATATGGTCTTTAATTAACCTTTCTAATAATTTACAAATCACTGACGTTAAACTCACTGGTCTGTAATTCTCTGACTTATTTCTCGAACCCTTTTTAAATAATGGTATGATGTTTGCTTCTTTCCATTCAAACGGAACAACTCCCTCTTTTAATGACAAGTTGAATACTCTTGCAAGTGGTATACTGATTTGATCTACTGTTTCCATTAGTAATTTTGGAGGAATCCCATCCACTCCCGGTGATTTGTTATCCTTCATTGCCCTTATTTTCTTAGCTACCAATTCTGGAGTTACAACTAATGTGTGCCCCGATCCAGAATCAACCAGGTTATCCTTCTTCAAACATTCCTTTTGTGACACTCACGTCAAAGATGTTTACCCGAGATATTTTTAGCCTGTGTCATCCTGGCTTCGGCTGACATTGGTCATGGTTCGTTGCGCGCACACACCTCCCCTGGCGAGTACATCGGCACTGGTATGTCACGATAGTAGCGCCATCTTCTGGTAAGCCAGCTACCTTGATTTAACCATATTACTACCCCTGTTTTTTAGGATAAGGTATTTTGGTAATACAACGCATATTTAAATGTTCACTGTCATCGTAATTGCTGGTTTCGAAAATAAATTCAGATATTCTTAGTACATGGTATTTATTAAATAGTACAGAAATCACCTCTTGTAGAATTAACATAGGGATGCGTACATAGTACACAGACACAAACACACGCATATAGACGTTCTATGCTTGGGAGAAACAGTCGTGTAACCTCTTTCACCCGCTGGCTAGCGACCCCCATGCGCGGGTCCAGACCTTGAAAAGAGGGAGGAGCGGGTACCCAGTTCCCGAAAAATACACTACGTGTCCACGTGTACTACTTTTAGCAATCGTATCTTACTTCTAGCTGTTCTACTTGGAACTATTCTACTTCTAGCTGTTCTATTTGCAGCTATTATATTTGGAAATGTTAGTCTTGGAACTCTTCTACTTAGAATTAGTAGTCTTGTAATTGTTCTACTTGGAACTATTCTACTTCTAGCTTTTATAATTGGCACTGTTCTACTTGAAGCTATTCTTCATGGAACTGTTCTACTTGTAGCTCTTATACTTGGAACTATTCTAGTTGTAGCTGTTCTACTTGGAACTATTCTACTTCTAGCTGTTCTTTTTGCAGCTATTATATTTGGAACTGTTACTCTTGGAACTGTTCTACTTAGAATTGTTAGTCTTGTAAATGTTCTACTTGGAACTATTCTACTTTTCATTGTTCTACTTAGAGCTAGTCCACATGTAGCTGTCCCACTTGTTGCTGATGTATTTGCAACTGTTCTACTTGAAACTATTTTACTTTTCATTGTTCTACTTAGAGCTAGTCCACATGTAGCTGTCCCACTTGTTGCTGATGTATTTGCAACTGTTCTACTTGGAACTATTTTACTTTTCATTGTTCTACTTAGAGCTAGTCCACATGTAGCTGTCCCACTTGTTGCTGATGTGTTTGCAACTGTTCTACTTGGAACTATTCTACTTGGAGCTAGCCCACGTGAAGCTGTTCGCGTTGCTGTTAGAACGTCGGGCTCTCAATCGAGAGAACCCGGGTTCGAATCCTCTTATTACCGTTTCGAAGTTTTGGTAATTCCTTCATCCCACATTGTCATAGTTCACTCAGCTGTATAAATGAGTATCTGGCTACAGCCAGAGGTGGGCATATGAATAAATAGTCTTCGCGCAATAAAGTGTAGCTGAAAACTTCCCAGAGTAGTCGAGATGGCGTTGGAACGAACAGGTCTTCCAGGGGGTGAAGTGTAACTGCATTTTCTACCTAAAATGTATTTTCTACCTAAAATGGTGGTTTGGGGACATATTTGGATTAAAATTTAGTAAATACTGTTGTTTACCTTGATGCGGCGGTTTGGTTATAGATTCTGGCTCGAAAGATGTAGAACGGTAGAATCTGTAAACAAAGTGAAGAAACGGCGGTACACTTGGTACTTCTGTAAATAGTCCTTCACAAATCGTATATCTGCTGCACGATCCGGAAAATATTTCAAATACAACTACATAGCATGATATTAAGCTACTTCAATCTAAATGCTGTCAGAGTAGTGTTGCTATTATATAATAAAAATATAATATTGCGTTGGCTCCCAATCGGCGTGTGTAACCAAACTATATGAATTAGGAAGAACGTCGTAGCTAGTCTCGCTTATCCGACTCTTGCTCGCCTTCGTGATTTCGCAGAGAAGAGACTCTGGCCTCAGAGGCGTGGTCTCGTTGTTACCCACTGTCACCACTCCATTTTGCGTAGGCGTTCCCATTAAGCGCCAGCAGCCAATAAGCTGCATTATCGAAATTCAATACTAAACAGTGTTTGCCTGATTAAACTTTTCAGTCTGATATTATCAATATTATCAAAGTCTAGGGTTAATTCGAATTGCATTATATACACTGATGAAAGGTCATTCTTATTTTATTAATTAACCAAACAACCGGATGACATCGTAATTAGCTAATGAAAAGTACACTTTGCATCCAGGCAGCGATGTGCGCGACAAACGGTGGCGCCACAGCACGGAGCCTGGATAACCACGGTAAGGAGTGGTATCACTACTCGTTAGTCCGCAGGGAGTGCCACCAGTGTACCACTGCTGTTAGGAACGGCGTCCGTTTAATCGTGCAAGCGTGTTAGTCATCAGCGTTTAATGTGCATGACCACATTATGAACAAGTACAATGTTCTATTTTTGAGAAAACACGAGGCGTTTCGCAGATACCCATAAACGCTTCCTGACATTGTGACAAATTCAACAAGCTAAATTAATTCATGCAACGGTTTAGAGTACAGTGCACGTACTACTTGTGTCAGACAATAGTTACATGTACTCCGGCCTATGTAGTGCACATTTACAAGTTAGCCGATTTCTATAATTATATTTACCAAAAAGTAACTGTTTTCAGCCAGCAAGGTTGTAATGTTTTGAAATGTTGGACCTTTGGCAGAGAGCTGTTGTATTGTGGAGCAGATTTGAAAACGAGTAGAGGTGTTGGTGGTGACAGTGCTCTGATGAAGATTACGATTATTATGATGATGATGGTAATATTCTACACCCATCATATACATTTTGTGATACAAACCTATGCCTGTGAGGTGTATGTAGTGGCCAAATTGGTTTGTGTTTAGGCACTTGTATTATGACCAAGAATCCTAACGAATCCTGCCCAGAGACGAAGTAAGCGATCGTAGCCTCGTTTTAGTAAAGGCGGATCTCAATTGCCACAAAGTGCTTCATTACATTTCAAACGGCAAAATTCTGTATTTTCAAAAATATTATGAGGTGAAAGATCACGAGACGTTTTGTACGGATATTATTTTAATTAACTGAAATGCTCTATATTTTATTAAATTCAGTGTCGATTAACGATCATTCTCTTCCATCGAGTAGGTCGGCTGTTATGTCAATAATGACATGATCTGAATGCGTGTTCTACGTGAAACTATTTTATTTGCAGCGCCAGCATCAAATCGACGTCATTATCGAAATGCTACACTAAAAACTCTTTTGTCTGATATAACTTTTCAGTCAGACAGTTGTGTCAATATAATCACAGTTTAAAGTTAAGTTAGTTCAAATTGCATCATACATTCTGATAAAAGTTAACTCTTATTTTATGAATTAACCAAATGCCCTGATGACATCGTAATTAACTAATTATGTATGCACGCATAATCTAGGTGCATACATAATTTCTGTCAGAGTGAAAAGTACGGAGCCTGGATAATCGAGGTTAGGATAATAGCGGAGGTATGTAATTTTGACAAAACTTGGTCAGCATGTCAATGAGATGATGGCAGTTGCTGTAAAAAAAATTCAGAATTTTTGATGGTCAAGTTTTCTTATAATCAGACAAAACGTTAACATGACCACCAATGCAATTTTGCACTGTCGTTTCATTGGTCTGACCACTTCATTCTGAATTATAATGAAACAATTCACACAATTAAATAAGGCGGAATTAATATTAAACACCGTGTTTGTTCCGTACATCTCCACCAGCTTTAGGGTGTCGGCGCCACTGTCGAGGAGTAGACTCGCTCGATTCGGCCTCGCACGAACGAGCCTGCGCCCAATAGAATCTACTGACTGTCCGTCAACTTACTGTTCAGCTAACGGCAAATAAAACTACATCAACTGAACTGAAATATAGCGCCAACTTAAATCTAGCTAGGCAAAGTCAATCGCCATACAGTTTTTTCTATCTGGCTGTTGCAGTTGTATAGGCGAAGATCACGCTCATGATAATCGCACGCATTTTCATGAAACCTTACAAAAACGCCATAAACATAGCAATAAACACGTATTTAATTTCTGTATGCATTCTTATATGTATATCACTAAAGTCACCTGACAATAACCATGTAAAAGTGTGAAATTATTACCTTTTTGTCAAAACCCATGTGCTTGTCAAAATTTATATATATAACCGGATGTTGTTGTGAGCGAGATTACCAAACGGGATTCTCGTAGATCAATATAAGGTCACGCTAAGAATTGCCCTCTGCTGGCCATAGAGTTACATCATTAATCACCCCCCTATAAACTACTAACTTACTGACGGGTGTTTTATTTATGTCTGTGCTGTTGGCCCACTCTGGCATCATTCTACACGAAATCGCGTTTGATCATGTGACCCAAAGCTGAAGAGTGGGGCGGACGACTCTGCCAAGAATCTAGCGAGACTAACATGAATCAAGCAATCAGTGATGCTGTACAGGGCAAAGTGAATTGTGGGGCGATTCTAGAATCGCCCCGGATGTCTCGCGGGTCATTGTGGGAATCCCACAATGCCCGCCCAAGTGGAGATGATAGATCTGTCAGTCGCTCGGCAATATTCGGAGTGGTGAGACGTACATTGTTCGTGTTGCATATGTGTGGTTTATTTCATTACACGTGCTTGACTGACGACTTTTCGTTTGTGTACATTTAATGATCATTCTATTACATTGTTTGCAATAAATTATTTCGTGTTAAATGTTTGATTGATTGAATTATCTTCTCGAATAACAATTGTTACGTGTGACCTTATACTATACTATAGTAAACATCGTATCGTTTGAATATTGCTAATGATCGTAAGACTTGCATGTCCGAAGTAGTGACCAATTTGCTATTAGTTCAAAATTCGAAAGTCATATCAGAGGCGAAATAGTACAAAATCGCTGAGCATCTACAACGACCATATGCGGCCACCGACCCCAAACTTCGCTGGTGGATCAAGCGTAAACGTTTTCAGCTGATCAGCTTTCTTGAGCTCAACATCGCTGTCATTCCCAAGCGATGTACGTACGTGACTGTTGTATACGAATATATGTTTAGGGTAACGTAACGCCTGTAGATTTTGTAACCACCCAAAAAAATACGTGCGCTTTTCGAAGAAATGTGTACGTTGTAATTCAGTTGAAATATAACCGAAAACTCTCATTGGAAAAAAATATTATCATCTTGACATTGACAGTTAGACGAGCGAAACTATTCAGCTGAGTTATGTAAAGATTTTTCTTTAAAAAAAATTGAAAGACTCATTTAAGAAACTTTTAAAGACACAACATTATAATCTAGATTACGGGTAATAACTTGAATGTGTGTCACTTTCCATGTATGTTTTAATTACCAAGACGTTACACTAATAATTATTTTAATGTTGTGTGCATAATATTATTATATTGTTTTATCCTTCTTTCATATACTTTTTTCATTTGGAGTTATTATACGTAGTACATTAACACTAGCTAAATTACTGTTTTATCATTATCCACACTTGTTCATAGCACCACCTGGCCACCGTGATTACCAGATTGTATTGTTTGCCTGTTAGTCAAGGGTGCAGGGTTCCCCAATATAATTAGTGAGCTTCTGTACTAAGGCTCCTTGCCTTGGGCATGTGTGGATCCCACCCTGCCTGGTAGTCTGGTCAAGTGTGCAGGGTTTCCAGTATAATTATGCATGGCTTCTATTCTAAGGCTCCATGGCTTAGGCATGTGTGGATCCCATCCTGACTGACTTTAAGCTGTTCCTGTAATCTGTGTGACATTTGTGACTGATGCTAATGCAACAATAAAAGGAAGCCATTTCACAGTGGCAGTACTGCACACCATCTGACATTTTTTCCATGTAGCACTGGTTGGTTGATTAGTTCATGAGTTCTGTAGAAAAATGTATTAAAGTTCAATAGATATGCATAATATTATTTATTAAGTTAAAGAACGATTACCTTAACAATAGGAATTATGTTTTGGTAATGTTTGTGCATAAACATATGTATGTATTGGGATGGACACTATCAGGAAGCAGGTACGACTGCCACTCGTCTGACATCCCTCGGTGTTTCCACGCGTGTACGTTCGCCAGCCTGTCTATCGGTCTGTGCAACGCTGCGACGATCACTGACGGTTTTTCCCTCTGCACGTAACCTGCTATCGCAAACTTGTCAGCCTCAAGCCGGCGAAATCTCGTATCAATGTCCTGCTGCATTGTTTCTCCAACCGAAGTCCTTTTCCTTTCAAGTGTCGCACGAATGAGTGGCCGATCACAAGTAGTTTTGCACATGCCTAACTTTTTCCTAATTGGCTAACGGAATTTCCTAACAAACAACTGATTGGCCTACCTACTCTCACACTTTCCTTGCCGTCACGCCTGCTTGTTTTCCAGGAAGCATAACAAACGACTATTGGGACTCCATGTACATTAACTTTACACTTCAGAAACACAGCGCTTAGCAAACCTATTCTACACGATTGAAATTAATTACCCCCACCCAGTTGATTACCCCTTGTTACCCAATACAAGTGCCAACTACCTCACATTCCTGAAACACACAAAAGGACATGGTTAAATATACACGTTCTTAGGCTAAACACTATGAAAACTACGCCTATACATATAAGTTTGAATGAAATAACGGTATTATTCCAACTCTGCACCACGCAAGAGGGGGCAAAGTCGGAATAAGCTTTATAAGTACACGCTGATCACAGATAATGCGCTACGTTGGTGTCACACAGTTAGCACTTATAATGTAACACACGTTATTAGGCTGAACACGAAGTCCACGCTTGTACATGTAAGTTTGAACGAAATAACGGTATCATTCCAACTCTGCACCATGCAAGAGGGGGCAAAGTCGGAATAAGCTTTATAAGTACACGCTGATCACAGATACTACGTTACGTTGGTGTCACACAGTTAGCATTTATAATTTCACACACGTTATTAGGCGAAACATTATGAAATCCACGCTTGTACATGTAAGTTTGAACGAAATAACGGTATCATTCCAACTCTGCACCATTTCAGTCGGGGGGCAAAGTGGGACTAAGCTTTATATGTCATTTATAAATATTGCGTTCCGTTGGTTTGTCATACAGTCAGTATTTTGAATGTTATACACAATATATGGTCATCCAGTAAAAAAAGGACGTCGGCATAAACCTTTTTACAACGGCACGCTTGAACTAACGGTATTATTCCCATTCTGCACAATACAAGAAGGGGCAACGTCGGAATAAGCAAAACATACAACGTAGGATTAGCTAGTTAATTACCCCCTTTGTTGCTCCGCTACAGCTTCAACACATTCACAACACACACAAAGGACATGTTTCAACATCTACGCTGGCTAACCAATTATGAACTGGTAGCTAGTGAAGTACCTATAACACCTAGGACCTCCATTGTACGTGTTCAAAGTCAAAGCTCTATGTGCTAAAGAAGCCTATTATTATTTTCTACCGCAGGACATGATCTTATACAGGCGCATGTGTCAATTTAAATATACGCTCAGCACACCTCGACTGAGCACATCTTCAAAGAAACATATCACGCCGGGCAGAGTTCAAATACACCGTAATCCATTTGATCGTTTTCTGAATTCTCACAATGGTCCGTCCCAAGTGAGAATCAACGTTTAGTCCATTCCAACTTGGGCGGGCGTTTAGGGAATTCTCACAATGGTCCGTCCCAAGTGAGAATCATCTCCACTTTGCCCCCATTCCGAAACTGCCCGCAACATAGCCACCTGACAGTAACAGTCAAAATACGGCTCCAATGTCAGGTTCCGTTCTTGACAAGTTCACGAAGGCAAGCGTGTATGTTTTGGATAGTTTCGAATGGTTTTATACAAAATAAAAGGACTGAAATAAGATTATATCCTAGTCTGCAATCACCAGTATAATTCGTACAGGACACTGACACAGTAGAATACAGCAAGCAAAAGTTTATTATACTTGCTTTATGGTATGTACAGGCTGTACTAAGACAATGTGACCATATAAGAAACATAGAAATGAATAAATGAAAACTGTTTAGTTACATGTATGACAATTATATTCCACAACTATAAAAATAATCTTGATTGGCCATCTTCATTATTTCAAGTTTAATAGCATCTTGATCTGCCAGATAACCAACTTCCAGACACCCCAACCAACACCCATTCCAGACACCCCAACCAACACCCCTTCCAGACACCCCAACTAACACACCTCTATATATCAGTGTACCACCAACATATTAACATACGACCAAAAATAGCTGACATTTCAACATGCCCAAAACTCACATTAACCCTAAATTACAGAACCAAAAATAATGGAAAACCACGGGTTACTGATACAACTTAAATGTAAATTTTATATGTACAGCCTGCAGCTACATGAATATCAAACCCTACTAAGTCTGTTTTCCCAGTGTACTTTGTGACTTTTGTCTTCCGTCAGCCAGTCCAGTCGGATGGGCGAATGCATGGAAGTAGCCAGGAAGTGTTCTTCAACAATGAACTCTTCAATGCAGTTGTTGATCACATAACAAATATCACGTAGCTTTTCTGACAAACTATTAGAACTTAAGGCCAGTCCAAGTGCTGGAGACCAGAAACCAGGGATTACGAAACTTATAGTGTCACCGATGTACTTGAATTGAAATTGAATTGTACACGTGCCCAAGTCTAAGCAAACAAGACGGAGCTCATGAACCAGACACTGAAGTGACGGTGCGTGTGTGCATGCATGCTCGTGTGTAGTCTTTCTGATCAACTGCTACTGGAAATTGGCACACAAATACGACTGCTGCATTGCTGCCACTGTCACAGGTGAAAGGGCGTCAGTTTGATCTGTTGGTCATCATCTGGGTGTTTCACGGCAATGCCGAATCGTAGCAGCAACTCAACGTACGGGGGCCAATGTGCCGACTCGAGCGACATGTATGGATTATGTGGTGTCTCTACGCTCTTGTTCATCAAGACCTGTCAATCACAAAACAACTGTAAAACGTGCTAAATATTATATTCTCACCCACTCTAAACCATTGGCTGGTTATAATGTGCACATTGACTTAAATTTATTTTCATGTTCACCATTTAACAAAACAAAAAATTATAATGTATCCTTGATTGATGATAATTTAGATATCATTGGGTTATTGTGATATCAATAGTTTTTTGCCTGGATTATTTTACCATCATACATTTGTAAAATTGCATCACATTTACATTAATTTTTACATTTATTTAAATTTATCTTTCCAAGATGAGAATTTGCATGCAAAACTTACTTACATTTTCTATTTATTGATATTACAATATAGTATCAATGTTTCCTGAACATTCTAAGATAAATATACATGACATCTTGCATGCACTTACACTGTTAACACAACACTACACAGGACCTCGTGTGTACCAGCAAAATCCCAATTATCGCCATCAGTAACACGTGTAGCTCTTCTTTATAATTGCCGACTAGAGACTTAAGGGTATAAAGTATTATCGTCTACGTCATAACATTATATTAAATATAACATTTTGAACAGAAAACACTGACAATATGAAGATGAACACGTCAGAATGGAGAGACAAACATATCGTGACATTTACCTCGAGCATCTGCTGAAGTGGCCACACAGGCATCTGTGGTCTTCTGCGCACCTGGACAAAGGACAACACAACACAATGACAGATATTTCATGCAATCCAGTTTAGACTTAGGGTCAATTACATTATATCAATTCCAATTACAAATACCATTTCTAATTACATCTCAAAAATACCAATTCCAAAATACCAATACCAATTATCAATTCCATATCGAAATAAAAGTGTATGAACAGAGCAACCATAGATATTCTCAACGCTAAAAAATAACATATATTTGGTACATAATGGCAAACAAATATGAACATTAAATTGAACATACCAATTACATTTTCACAACCTCCAATTACTTTGGTTTCACTGCACTGTTTGTTCTTGTAATCATAACATGGCACTTGGACAACCGTCAATCTCTACAATGTTTAAAGATTCAATAAAGAGATTTCATTCTGCAAGCTTAACATTTAGCAGGAGAATGGTGACTACATTCGATTGAAGCAAGCAAGATGGATTTTCAAAATATTAATAGCAAAAATCAGGATACACTGTAGTTCGTTTTTATGTTGAAATTGTTATTTTGACATATCCAAACTTGTTCATCGTCTTATCAAGGTGACTTCATCAGTACTAATGACGTTGAATGATGTCATCATCCACATGGGGAAGAATAGGGTGAACTAGTCTACCAAATTACTGTGTAAGGGATGTGGCGCAGCCTACATAGGAGAGAGACTCAATGAACACAAGAAAGGAGTAGAGACCACATAAAAAGAACAATACACGAGGAGTGAAAAGAAGTGGTCGCAGTCCACCACCAACAAGTCCGTCCTCACAGTCCACCACCAACAAAGTCCACCACAAACACGTCCACCTTCACAGTCCACCACCAACAAGTCCACCCTCACAGTCCACCACACCAACAAGTCCACCACCAACAAGTCCGTCCTCACAGTCCACCACCAACAAGTCCACCATCACAGTCCACCACCAACAAGTCCGCCCTCACAGTCCACTACCACCAAGTCCACCCTCACAGTCCACCACCAACAAGTCCACCCTCACAGTCCACCACCAACAAGTCCACCCTCACAGTCCACCACCAACAAGTCCACCCTCACAGTCCACTACCACCAAGTCCACCCTCACAGTCCACCACCAACAAGTCCACTCTCACAGTCCACCACCAACAAGTCCACCCTCACAGTCCACCACCAACAAGTCCACCCTCACAGTCCACTACCACCAAGTCCGCTCTTACGGACCACACAACCACCACCGTCATAGACTGGGAGGGAGTAAAAGTCGCAGATAGGGAGACACACAGACTTGTGAAAGAGGCCATATGGATACGTAAAACCAAGGCAGCGATCAACTTAGACTAGGTCAATTACTAACTTCATCACATGTATGATGACGTCATCCAACGTCATTAGTACTGATGAAATCGCCTTGATAAGACAATGAAAATGTCTACAAAGGTAAAAACAAGTTCAGGTATGTCAAAATAACCATTTCAACATGATTTTCAAATTATTGTTAGACACTAGATAGACAGTGCCATTAAAAATATTAAGTAAATTTATTCAAATTTTACTGTAACTTTGTAATATTTTGACTGCTTAATTGCACAACTGCTAGAGTAATAACACAAAATAAACTTATCAAACCAGACTGGCACAAAATTAGCCAATAACACAAGATAGAACCATTTAGAAAAATAAATGGATGATCTCAAAACACCAATCAAAGACACTATACGAAACTGGTTTCATGGGGAAGGGGAGGGAGGGGGGGGAGATAGAGGGAACAGGGGGAGAGAGAGGGGGAAGAGGGGGTAGCAACTGTTTTGTTTAGTGTCGATTAGTGATGTATTTTGTCTCAAAAACATGATTTGGCAATCACAGTTCAAGCCGACTTTGAGAGCATTCTGGCAGTTTTGTGTTATAAAGACTGAAGCGCCACCTGGCGAGTACAAAGTTGCTGAAGTTGCACACAGGTCGATGTAACTCAAGTTTCATGAACATCTGTAGAAGGGACAGGGGATTTGAGGTTCAGTGAGATCGGTTTTGTTTAGTATCATACATCCACATTTTGAGATCGTCCGTCAGCGAGACAGACTTGGTTCCTACCTTCCGTTGTGTACTCTTTATCTGCTCTGCCGTAGGTGGAGGGAAATGTTTCTCCACAAACTCGGCCTGAAAAAACAAGTTTAACATATGGTAACTGGTATAAAGGTAACTTTTTGTAATGTCCAGTCAATGTCCAGTAAATTTTTCCATTCAAAATAAAATAAAACCAAGATATGGTCGTACACAGGGCCCGATTTTAACGGTAATCGATTATTCAGAGCACCCTAGATTTTTTATTTTGCTACGAAATACTAGACCTGTCGGTGCAGAAATTCGTCCGGGTTACCACTATAGTTGATGATGGCGTTTTGCCTTCCATCAACATTTCTGTAATTCTTCCTCCTAAAATGTTTTCACTCCACATTATTGGCCAATCAAATCTGTTGCTGATATCATCACACGCCCCAGGTGTTACACTGTCTGTCAAGGTCAAGCCTATTTCTGGTTGTGGTATTCTATCTGGTACATTACATCTTCAATTGACAATCCTTGAAGCTTCCAAAACCATGTAAAAGTCACCGAATTTGAATGACGAGACAAGTCATTCGACATACCATGGGCCGTGGTGAGCACACTTCTTCCATGCAGAGTGTGCATGTCCGGATGTGTAAATCGTATAAATTAGATCCACATGGATGCATTTCCTGCACGTTGTGTGCAGAACGCCTCTCCAAATGATTTTCAAGCAAACACATCTCACAGCGTTTTTAACTACAAATAAATTTTATTCCAGCATTTGTGCTGTTGGATATGTAAATATAATCCATTGAATATGGTTTTTCTCACAATGCACGTATCTAGTCTATCTAGCATGATAATATCGTAAAGAAAAGTAAAGAATGTAAAGAAAATGTCTTAGCAGTCTTTCAAAAGCATGTTTTTAGATGCACCAGAAAAAAAACATACTGTACCATATAAAACATATGGTATGCACCATATACCGCATAGAGCCATACAGTACACAACACTAGTGGTAATCCACGTTAAATTAGTTATTTTGTGAATCACCCGATTTTTTGGACAGATTACTGAATTTAATACCTTGGTAATCTGTCTGGATAATGAAAATTTCTCCTTAAAATTCTACCCCTGCGTACACCTCCCAAAAATCTGTGGGAAATTGCACATGGGAAATGCGTACAATGTGGCGGGTCTATTACTGGTCCGTGTCTTCAACCGAGGTTAATATGATGAAAATTAAGCAAAATATGATGGAAACTGAGCCAAATATGGTGGAAACTGAGCTAAATATGGCAGAAACCGAGCTAAATATGGTGGAAACTGAGGTAAATATGGCACAAACTGAGCTAAATATGGCACAAACTAAATATGGTGGAAACTGAGGTAAATATGATGGAAACTGAGCTAAATATGACAGGAAGTAAACTAAATATGGCAGAAACAGAGCTAAGCAAGGCAGAAAAATTAACAAACTATCTTGCATATGCAGCCAGATGATTGGTCTAACTGTTGTGTGATCGCAGTTGTGGTCTCACCCCACCATCCAGAGGGAGCCACTGTATCGACTTACCATATTCTTGAGCAGCACCTTGTGGTATGCCAACACTGTATTCGTTTTGTCTTGTATCTGGTTCATTATACTGTAGCAGATGAGAACAAATATTTCAATGATTTTGAGAAAACATTACTAAAATATAATAGGCTGTCTACCTCACCATAACTTGATTAATGTAATATTGCAGCTTCATCCACTGTTTACCACATGTCAACTGTACATGTTCAGTTTATTTAGCCTCAGGTTGTTTATATTTATCAAAAAACAAAAGTGACAAATTGAAGAGTTTCAAAACGACATAAAATAAGTCTTTTTTCCAATGGCCTCTTAGCTCCCCTAGAGCTGTCCAATTGAAACCATTTTATATGAAATTAAGGTTTCAAAATATAAAGTGGCATGTTGTATATAATCTTTTGCGCCTTAGCACAACAAATTTCCAGAACATTGCCATAGCTATGAGAATGCACTTCATATTTGACAAAACATTGACATTCCCCAACATTATACCGGATGGCAAAATTTGATGACCTTTTTCTTAAATAATTCAAATTCCTTGACTTTTTTTTACCTTGCGAAAATAGTTTTCACCCAGATTTTTCCAACTTGTGTGAACCACGAGTACATATTTTCTAGGGTATAACAAGATGAATGCAGACATTCAGCTAGATAACAATCAGGATATCACTTGGGAGTGTCACACGTTACATGAATGTATATTCTAACATGAATTACTGGGATGCCATTTTTATTGGCATTATACTGCGACTCAATGCTCTGTGTCGTCTTGATCAGATCAGCGGTTTTTTAAATATTGCTCGGTACTGTATATAGGTCAAAATAGGCCATGTTTTTGTTTTGACGTTGCACTCTTAAATTTATATTATTTTAAAGGTAGGTTACATAAATATTTCCAGCCAATTTATAGGAATAAATAGTTGCACATGCCATGGTAATTTATTCTTCTTCATGTTGCAAGCAAGGAAAAGTTTATTATTAGTACAGTTCAAATACTACAAACTTTACCAAAGTGTAACACAAATGGGCACTTGATTGTGATCCAGTTGACGGGAATAAACTGATGAATCCGTGTCCTACCTAGTTTCACTGCACTGGTTGTGATGGGATTGGAGGGAGAGCTTCTCCTGCAGGACTCGTTTGATCTCCTCGTGTTCCCTCACCGTCTCTGTCTCCCTGCACACAGACAGCACAGCTCAGTATGGGAGAGAGGGATGGAATCTACCTAACTAACGTTACATAAACCATCAGTTCCTTTGGTAAGAACATTTTATGATTCTTTAATTATAATAATAGTTGCAACCAGGGTTCATACAAAAAGCATAAAGTAAAATTCAAGAACATTTGGGTGGGAACAGTACCTTTTCAAGAACATTTTCCAAAGCATCAGTATGTTATTTCAGAAAAAGCTATAAAATATTAAATGTTTATTTCCAATATTCAATACACTGTTTATGCCACTCGTACATCTATCAGCACACGCAGTTGCACACACTAAGCTAATTGACAGTGACAAATTTGTTTATAGGAGTCACTGGTCCTTTTTTGTTTTGCTTATAATAATTTGTTTACATTAAATATTACATAAACTAGAGAATTTCTCATCTGTACTCAAATAGGTGTTTGGAGTCTTTGGAGTTTTGTTAATATTAGTAAGCAAAGCCTGGCACTGAATTAGGATTAGGGCACCTCAATATAGCTTAAATGCTGAAGCTGTGGCAATGCTGTAACTTTCTCCACGGGGAAATGCAAATGCCATGGTATAACAATCGTAACAATCGTGCGATAGTCTTTCCACAAAACGTGTTTTCATCTTCTTCTACTTTGTAAATATTTCACTAAAAACTACTTTTCTAACAATTTGTTTGCACTCAACCAATGAAATGCTGAGTTAGTTATTTTGAATATCGATCCATTGGGCTAAACTTTCGTAAGATTTTTGTGAAATTACAAAATAGCATTATAGATTTCGAATTTTGCCACAATCAGTAGAGACTACAGTACAAACCTTGAATCGCGGAAACTTCTGATCGCCACTGCAATCCTTCGCGACCCACTTTTTATATTTATCATCCACTAACCGCTCATGTCTCACATTTCAATCGCTCTCAGCTCTCGACATGGCGATTATCAATCATAAATCAAACAAAATGTAACGAAAAAAATAAACATCATGTGCGCTGACGGCTGCCTCCCAGGCCACCGGAGAAATAACTCACTGGATTGGTTCACGTGTGCATATGGCGACATCTAGTGATTATGACCAAACTTTTTTTATTAATTGTAGCTTTGCAAGTCTTCTCCAGGAAATTCTCGACGGCAAATTAAAAACTTATTAAAACTAACTGAAGCAATTTACCACATATACAAAACATGCAATCACTGATAGTTTGTGCAGCAACATATAAAATATGTTTTCAAATGCATTCAAGAACACTGCCATGAATTCAAGAACATTTAAAAGTATTTGAATCACAAAATAAAAAACACTCAATAACATTCAGAGATCTGTGCGAACCCTGGTTGTAATAACAAGACGCAGATCTTACCTGTCAATCTCGTTCTGCATTTCCTGTGCTTGTATGACAACGAGAGACAAGACTTGCTCGAGCTGGGCAATGCCGTCTGTTAGGGATTCTGTCAGTAACTCGTATTGCATGGAGTCACTCTCAATCAGACCTGTAGCACGGGCAACATTCTCATCCTATATCTATTCTAGTATCCTGACCATCTAAATCGAATGGGACTTAATGAACTATAATTTAATGCTTTGCATCTCGGGCACCAACATTTTCAGGGGTTCCTCTATGATCCCAGGAAAGATTAATAATTTTTTTTTTTGAAATTCAACACACTACTACCCTGAATCATTGATTGTTCGATTGTATACATGTTTTCTACACCACGTTCCATAAACCTTCCTCTGCACAGTTTCAATGATGTCGTAAACAACAATGGCGTTACCCAGCCAACCAATCGCTTATACCACTTCACCACTTCTGACTTTTGTATCAAGTTGTGGTAGTGATATGATAAGTGGCGCCACCGTTCGGGAGTATGAAAGACGTCATGAGAGGGTTTACATAACCACTAAGTTACCCCGTCCGGAAGATGGGTATTTTTGCTAGTATACACAAATCTTCAGTATCTTCCAAAATATTTAAAAACACCAACGGTAATCACACAATGAACACCTTTTCAATGACAAATAGCCATGACAAGAAATGACCACACATCATTATTGGTGCTGTCAATGTAATTATTAATATAATACTGAATTTAGTTCCAGAAGAATTTTTTTTTTCCTCATGGTAAAAACCTGCCAGCCCTGAAACAGTTTGTACCAGGTATTTCACTAAACCTTTCATTTTTTTAGTTGGTTTAAATACGGATTTTTTGCTAACACAAAACCGAGACAGACAACAATATTTCAACAGTACCATATTGACCAAATACACTGAGTTTTTGAGACACATAAAGTAATTAAAATCTTAGCTGTCCGGAAACATATATGCTATTCGATATGGTACACATAATTAATCCACAGATGCGCTGTCCGAATCGCTAACAAGTCCCACCGTAGTGTCCCGTTAATTAAACTACGATTTATTTATGTCGGTAAACAACATTCTTATGTAATTTTTCTACGTCAACGCATTCATTCAATCATTCCACATAGAAAAAACATATATCCTTTTTTAACATATTGCGTTTTTGCATATTTTTGCGGCAAAAAAGTAATTAAAAAATAAAAGGCCTTAGCATAACCTTAAACCGCACAAACATGGCAACTACCTTCTGGCTTCCTGTCTTTGTACTGTTCAATCTGAGCCTGCAGTAGGTTCTCCTTCGCGATCGTGATGGCGAGGAGAGGACCGTCTCCCTCTGATCCAACACCATTCCATCTGCCGTGAGGTGACGTGTCATGATGCTGGACACGAACAGTGTCACCAGTGATGACATCACCATCACCACCAGCATGCATGTGTCTCTCAGCTGGGGAATCTCTGTCATGAAGTCGTGACTGTGTCTGTGAACACAGATCACGATTCTGATAGAAATTTTTTTGCCGAATTGCTCAAAAAACAAACAAATTTAAATACTTTTTAAATAAATGTAATATTAACTAATAAACATTTTATTAATAATTTTAGCAAATAATTGCAGTTACACAGTTACATAATGTAATAAAAAACTTATTTAACCCTAAGAGTGACCAATGATAAATTTCCACAAATTGGAGTTATTCATAAAGGTGCTTTTAAAAAATCACAACATCGCTAATAATTATCGCATAAATGTGATTGAGGTCTCATTTTGTTGCTAAAGACTCATTATAATAACATGATAAAACTACAGCACATAATCTTATCATGGGGATATTACTTTTTGAATTTCATAAAAAAAGCTAATTTTTTGTTTTCACCCTGCTACTAGATAATTACCGACTGGTAAGAACTTTTATTTTTATGATTTTTTTCAGCATCGGACTATGCCGATTCAAACAGGCCCATCGGTCCCAAGTCGTTTACCGTGGCAGTGCGGGCGGTAGAAGCCGGAAGAAATCGAGATGGCAACTTGTTGATATTTACCTCAAAAAACACACATCGTTCTAACTGTCTGAACTAGTATAATAATAACATGATTCACTAATGCTGTCATTCAATATGCTGAAATATTGATGCAGAAATCTGAAATAATCCAGCCTAAAGTGAACCGACACAGAACAAAGTGAGAAAACAAAATGGCGGATTAGTAAATAAAAAGCTCAGATGGCCCAGACAACACGTGCTTGTAATGACAATGCTCATTCGCTGCATACAACCCGCTTGTTCATTCACATGTATTCAAATAGGCCAATCATAGAGCTTTCCAAAGGTATAATGTGTTACATATTTAGGTATTATGAATGGAAATTTATTCTGCGGAGTGTAGTAAAAGCAGCCAAATATGGGCAGCAACTATGTGACACATTTTGTAAGCTGGATCCTCTTTAGCTATCATTGACTATGCTCTTGAATAAATAAGAATCAGAACAAAGATTAGCTCAGCTTTCCAATGATACCATTTGTGTGAGGTACTGAAGCGAAAATAGTTCCTTCCTGCCCAACATACCAAATACATTTTCATCAATTCCAATTACCGTATTCATACTATTACGCATACAGTACACTTGACAAATTTTTGAGATGCAGAAAAGTCACAAATTGTATTTTTACCCAAATTTGTGTAAAATAACAAATGATGAAACTTTTTCCACAATAAAACTTTGGAAGTTGCATCCGTTGAGACCTGCATATTGCTCTGAGTTGGAAACTTACACATTTCGGACAACTATTTGTGGTTACCATGTATTGAAAACTACGTATGAGTGGAACATTGGAGAAAAGTTAGCAGTGGGAAACGTTCAGCATGACAGATGTGCAGTATCTATTCTAAAACTTAGTAACAACCATGTGCTCTGTTTGGAACCGTGAAAATGGTCAACGGATGTGACTGTCAAGATATTCAATGAAGGGACTGGGTTGGTGTTACCAGCCTTTTTTACGTGGTCAAAAATATACCTGAGCTGATATAGGTGAAATTTTCTATTTTCTAAGACTTCTGTCGTCACTGAGCCTTGACCAAAAATGGGGGTGTACACTTATTAGAGCATGTACGCTTAATAGGATGAATACAGTACTTTTAAAAACAAAACACCAATTCCAGAATTGGAATTGGTGTTTCATGTCCAATGTAATTGACCCCCAAGCCTGCGGAGAACTGAACTGACCTGCAGTAGCTGCTGCCAGAGGTCCTGACATTCCTTCTTCAATGTCTCTCTCGCTGCCTGGAACTCCACCGAGTCCGTGTCTGGCATCCAGATAGTGCTGCCATCTTGTTGAAGCCTGGAAGACTGGAAGACCAGCATACGCCAGGGTTAGACAGGGGCACATCAGGGGTGAGACCACAACCAGTTTAGTCATTGGTAAAACATTTCCTGGACTTGGATTGATTTTCTTCAAACTGTCAATGCACGTTAAAAAATCAATTAAAGGCCCTTCGATTTATTGCTTGTCTAATTTAGCAAAAGAATTAATCTATATAGTATCGACTACAACATGCTAGTTCATTTGTATACATTTTTTATTTAATTTTGGTAAAATCATTGAACAAACTAATAAAAGTAAAAAATATGGATTTTATCAAGAAATATGTCTGGTCTGTATCTGGCATTGCAGTGGCACCTGCAATGTGCTTTCTGTTTAACCCAAGAACGTTACTGTTGGTTCAATGCTCGGTGACATGATAATTTGCAAAATTGGTAGATTTATGCGGAGCTATAATTTAAGGGTTAACTGAATTTAAACAGGTAGTTTTTAGTCGACAGTAAAATGTTACAGGAAATCGCACATTTAAACTGTACCTGTAGATTACGCAGGTGCTGCAAGAACAGCCTACCAACCTATTATACTAACTTACTTAAAGAGCCAGATTGTCTAGAAATTGTTGCTGCAGGTCCAGTGCAGATGTCTCTAAAAACAGTATATGTCACTATATATTGGATACCACATCTTACACCATGCCATTTTCAATTGTCGACCTTTTACCTATTCGTACAAAGCACACTCATACCCCCTCTTCCCGAATTAGTACTTTATAATGTTCATAATTTTCCAGATTGAAAAATATATCGATGTAATGATTTTATGAAACAGGACATACATAACAACAATCAGAATATGCTAACAAACAATAATTATGTTAAAGTTGTGTGGTTTTGTAACAACTCTATGGTGTCATACTGATAACTGTTTACCACAAAGCTGTAAATTTCCAAGATATCGAACTGCATTACAGTGCTGCGCCATGAACAGTTTTGCCACTTAAAACAATTAGTTCCGTATTCTCCAGTTCCCACACGGCGCTGCATCATGCAACGATGGCCATATTTCGCATGTGACTGACATTAAAAAATTAGTATGCGGGCCTTAACCCCCCCTCCCCCTTTTGTACAAATATGTAAATGTTGACAGTTGTGACCGGACACTTCTGACATTGTCCAATACTGACTTACCACAATAGAATCATCAGTATCGCTGGACATTCTTACAGATCTTGTACAGGTCAAATGACGACATCAAACTGCCCACACTTGCCCATAGTCAATATTACCGTCTGGCCAACTCTGAAATAAGATCTATGTTAAAATGTACACATACCTGTATACTCGTACCTGACATGGTGAAAACCACCAAAACATTTTCATTCCAAAACAAACTAGAGAGATTTCTAATATGGTATCCAGGATGAAATAATCCTACATTAAAGTTACACCTTCGGTCAACAGATGACACGTCAGTGTGTGTGTCATCAGTGATTTAGTCCCATGCTACTGAAGACTGGAGAAAATGTAATTGGTATTTTCAATTACTTTTCAATTCCTTTTTCAAGTAGATCATGTAACATTTTAACTCAAATTATTTGATATAAATAATCAATGAAATATAATACATATATTATTGTTTAAACTTTGTAACCGTCTCCTTTAGGAGGTATCCTGTAACTGATCTACAATATATAAAAAAAGTTAGACTTCCTGGTGTGTTACACATGAATGTAGGGCACAGTAATTTTAGATGTGTAATTAAAAAAAATCATATCATCCGACATAACTGCATTTGAGCAGACACATTGGCAAGTTTGCTGGTAGAACATGTTAGCGGTGTAACCGTGGATTTTTAGATGATTTCAATAGGTGGAAGGATTTTTGGCAATTTTTTCGCCACAAGCACATGTGCACAGTAATTTATGCAGAAATTGGTAAACATTGACGGGTATGGCACGTTCAGCCATTTTAAGAGTTCGAAATATCTGATTTTGACAAAACTTGACCAACATGTCAATGAGATGATGACAAAGGCAGGAAAGAAGTTTCAGAATTTTTAATGATCAAGTTTTCTTATAATCGTGCAAAACGTTAACATGGTCACCAATGGGAAACGTACCAGTAGGCTGAAACCGACAGCCACAACAATTAAGGCAAGATTGGATAGTTTGGGAAAATGTGCAAATATTATGACATAACAGTCACATATCAGTATGATACTGATATGGGACACAACTTTTACTTGCCCAGCCCCAGTCGACTCTCGCCCAGCATGTAAAATTACTAAAATGTCATTACATTACAACGAAGTGGATATTCTTCCGGTCGCCGTAACCTAGAAGCTAGATTCGCGTAGATCTTCAAGCCGAGAGCCAGACTGTTTACTAGGCAGAGATTCTTTTCGATCAGAGTGGTCGATCTGTGACTGTGGAACGGACTCCCGCAAAATGTAGTGGATGCCAAGCCCAAGAGTAAGACAGTCCCTCAGTTCAAAGCCAGACTAGATCAGCACTAGAATACCCTGGGATATGAGTACCAACAAACCATTAACCTGTAAGTGTAAATGTAAGGGACTACATGCCAACGCTGTAGCGCCTACGATCTGTTGACAGGTTCTATTTAACAAGCTTGAAACTTCATGGACGATCTGTCACTAAACTAGGTCGACGCTTCCGGTTCATGTTATAAACATGGGCAATATAAATAAATATTATTTACATTGTCCATTTCTCAATATTCGGTATTGAGTCGGTACCTACATGGTCTTTTGAGCAGAGTTAATAACCTAAACACAATTAAAACAACAAATAGCTCGACGTACCACTTCAAATAACAAGTTTTCAAGTACGATTTTCCCGACATCACCAAATTTGCTTTCCCGCCTTTTTAGTATCACGATCGACCCAACAGTCGCTGCTGTCAGATTTCAATCTCCATATATATTACAATATTTAAATTAACATTAACAAACCGTTAATTGATTGCGTAATGACAACAATGCTAGTCTTAAAACGCATTCATCGACGGAACAAACCATATGCATGTCTCCTTGAAATGTTTACAACAATAACAATAAACAGAAACCTTTGTGGGAGTGGGTTAAAGAAATGGAACACCCATGTCATTCACAGCAAATTGGCACGAGTCCGACCAATCATATTACAAGAAGGCGTGGTTAAATCTAGCCAATTAACCAATCAAATACATCGTAAACAAATCCGTGGCCTCGCAGATGGTCAGTGGGTCACGATGGCTTCTGCGACCTAGGTAGGTGAATTGATTTAGCAAACGCAGTAATCGGCGAAAAGATGCGTGATGCTTTCGTGTCATTGAAATAACAACTTTACTCTTTTTCAAAACTATGCATTGCAGTATGATGATAAGAATGGTAAACGCCGAACTATAACAAAATCATTGGAACACTATGTCATTGATTCCATACCCTGGCACTCAATTGTTGACGTCGCACTGCAGCTTTCGTAAACACGAGCTCGTGTCTAATGTAAAGTAGGCACGATTACAAAACAGCGCACTAGGCTGTGACCATCGATGTGTGGCGTGAATTATATTCTGACACTTCATAAAATTACGTATGGTAAATCATGTACTCAAATTCAGTTGGAATACATATAACTGCTTATTTTCAATACTTAGTACGCGAACTTATTGTTTTACTGTTTTTTCACCAGGTAGCGCCACAATCACAAATTGTATGATCTAGGTGGCGCCACCGATGAGTTAATATGTAACCAGACTGGGCATTTTCATTAAATAACTGGCTTTACAAGGGTAGCTTGAATCCCATAAATCAAATTGTGGAATTCCATTGAATATATTGAAATATATGATATAGTGAAGCACCACTGGCATCGTCTATCTAATAAAAATAACTTTGTAATTTATTTTGATGACACATTTTGTTATGGAATACAGTGTGTTTCCATTTCTTCTGTTGTTATCTTCACTGAAAACTGCTACACAAGTTTCACTCATTTCAGTGAAAAAGTTTGGGGTAGATATGCACAATGACATCGACGAAGAATAAAAAGGACACACTAAAATTTTTACCCATCATCAAGTACAAAGAATTAAACACTGCTTTAAAATTTAAAAAAACCTCTTGCTAATTAACATTCTTAATGGTAGACAGATCAAATGCTATCAAATGTAATTTATCAAATTTAGCATGATCACACAATAAAGGTGTACATGTAGTGCACGTGTATGTGGTATATAATCATTATATGTTAACATTAACCTAAAAATAATAATAATAATAAATTGTTAGTACAGTGCCACTATTTATGATCGTCACCTGCTAAACAGCCATCTGAACATGTGTGTCACATGTTTTCTTGTAGGTGGTGATAAATTTCTGCTATATTTGGTAAACATCTTCATTATTCACGACCGTCTGTGCTAAAAATTAAACCACAAAAAGCACTTAGAATATATTTGAGAAAATAGTATGTACATTTTACTGTAGGGCAATTCTTGAATGACATGGATGCATGCACAGTTGTGCACATGCAAGCGTAATCATATTTATTTGTGGTATCTGTTGGAAATACATTTGTTTTTTTGCAGTTTTGCAGAAAAATACTAATGCTGAAACCAAACCAGTCCTGCCCAATACTGGTGACCATTGGTGCAGACAAGGATGCATCTGCCGTTTTATTTGAAAAAGATGGTGGAGTTGATTTAATCAATTATTTATGTAAAAGATGTCTCAATGCTGTCCGAAGGTTAGTATCAGAAATCAGAAATAGTTTATTGTTGGAGACTCCTATTAAGACTGCAAGCAGTCGTTGGCATAGGAGCCACTGTAGAATTGATTATACGTATACAGTTTCTGAGTGCAACATATAGAATAACCAAAGTTCAATATCCGAAACCATCCTCAAAATATTGTGTGTGCGTGTGTGTGTGTTCTACATGTGTGCACAATATCAATGTACAATTACTATGCGAATGTTTAGTATTGTCTTTAGTTGCGCATGCATATGTAACAGTTCACGATCGCACATGAATTTTTATATTTATTTATAAAATTATACTTTGCATAGTTTACAAAACCTTGTAGACTATGCATATAGAGTTTCTCTTTCACAATTTGGGGAGTATTGTTTAATGTTATTGGTAGATTGTGTTTTAGAGATCACTTTACAAATGAATGTTTAATACCAACAATGTGAATTTCATGTTGTCTCCATGTATTGTGGTTATGTATGTTTATGTTTGTAATTAACTGCCAGTGTTGTAGGTAGGCAGGTAATTTAGAAAGGTTAATTAAAGACCATATGGTGGAATTCCTCGTTAAGCATAAATTATTAAATTCATCTCAACATGGATTCCTTAAAGCGAGGTCATGCTTAACAAATATGTTATGTTTTTTGGAAGAAATCACTAAGTGGATAGACGTGGGATCGCCAGTAGATATTATCTACTTAGATTTTCAGAAAGCTTTTGACAAAGTGCCACATCAAAGATTACTACTTAAATTAAAAGCCCATGGTATCGGGGATAGCATAACTGACTGGATAGAACAATGGCTGACTGACAGAAGACAACGAGTTGTAGTAGATGGAGAAGTTTCAAATTGGAAATCGGTTTTGAGTGGGGTACCTCAAGGATCAGTATTAGGACCTATATTATTCTTAATTTATATCAATGACTTGGACGACAGTATAACAAGTAACGTACTGAAATTTGCGGATGACACAAAACTGTTTAGAAAGGTTAGTACTGATGGTGATAAACAACATTTACAAAACGATCTAGACAGATTAGTGAAATGGTCTGAGAAATGGCAGATGTTGTTCAATTTTGTGAAATGTAAATGCCTACATACAGGACATAGGAACTTGAATGTAAACTATAAAATGGGAGATACTGTTCTGGGTACTACTGTAAAAGAAAAGGACTTAGGAGTTACAATAAGCGCTGATATGAAAGTTTCAGAGCAGTGTGGTATTGCAGCTTCAAAGGGTAATCAAATTCTTGGATTGATTAGAAGAAACATAACATACAAGGGAAAAAAGTTAATTATACCTCTTTATAAAGCAATAGTTAGACCTCATTTAGAATACTGTATACAAGCATGGAGACCATATCGTAAGAAGGATATAGATACGCTTGAACGCATACAAAGGAGAGCAACTAAAATGATTCCAGAACTGAGAGACCTGAGTTATGAAGAACGCCTGAAAGAATGTGGTTTAACAACTCTAGAGACAAGGAGGTTAAGAGGAGATCAGATTGAAGTTTTTAAGATATTGAATGGGTATGAAAATATCGATAGAAATATGTTTTTCTCACTCAAGAAGGATAGCAGAACTAGAGGACATGAGGTAAAATTAGTAAAGGATCAATGTAGATTTGACATCAGGAAGCACTCGTTCTCACAGAGGACAATAAATGAATGGAACAAATTGTCTACAGATTGTGTAACTGCTAGCAGCGTGAATATGTTTAAAAACAAGGTTGACACATATCTCAGGAGGGCGGGCTATAAGTAGATGAACATTGTTGGACTCTCGATAAGCCAATGGCTTCCTTGTCCACTTGCCATATAGGCCTTTGGCTTGGATGGCAAATCTTGTTAAATCTTGTTAAATTTATTATGTATGAATTTGTAATAAAATTTAAGTTCTTGCAATGCTTGCATATCTTTAACTGTTAACAGATTCATAGTTTTAAATAGTGGTGAAGTGTGTTCATCCGTATTGCCTTTTGTTTGAAGCTTATTTATTCTTTCACATTGAAACCCCCATATTGTCAGGCAGTAATTTATTTGTGGCACAAGTAATGTATTATAAAGAATGATTTTTATTCTCAAAGGCAGTTCTTGTTTAAGTCCTGATTATTCTTACGCATCTGTTTGATATATGTTCAGAGTGTTTCTTCCAATTTCAATGTGTATCCAAAGTCAGTCCCAGAAAATTAAATTCATTAACTTTTTCTATAATGATATTATTGATTTTCAGAGCGGGTGCTTTTATATGTTTTCTATGCATGTTGAAAACCATAAATTTAGATTTAGCTATGTTTAGTGAAAGTTTATTTATTACAAGCCATTCGTTAATTTAAAGAGTTCTTTATTTATTAGCAAATCGCTATCTGCATTTTGTGCATTTATGAAATTACTCAATGAGCTTAAAAGTGTGGTGTCATCTGCATATGATATAAAATTAAACACTTGACTAGCCTCTGAAAAATCATTAATATATATTTTGAATAATAGTGGTCCTAGAATTGAGCCATGAGGCACACCAGTAGTTATGTGCAGTGTATCAGATTTTATGTCATCAATTTCTACAAATTGTGTACTTTCTATTTGTTAAATAACTTTTGAATAGTTGCAATGGTACTCCTTCTATGCCATAATATTTTTATTTAATTAGTAGAATCTTATGATTTAGGGTGTCGAAAGCTTTCAACAAATCAAGGAATATACTAATTGGTACCTCATTATTGTCCATTTTTTTTATGATTCTGTCTACCAATTCTAGTGCAGCGTACTCGGTTGAGTGGCCATCCCTAAATCCGTATTGATTATTGACAAAGAGTTTCTTGCTTTCAAAATAGAGGACAATTGATTGGCAAGGATTTTTTTTATAACTTTAGAGACAACCGGTAGGAGGGATATTGGTCGGTAATTATTAATTATTGCTGGATTTCCTTTTTTAAATATTGAGATAACTTTGGCCACTTTTAGTTTATCGGGGAATAGCCTTGTATTAAAAACTTGTATTACTAAAAGCGTCAGAGGTTTGATAATGGTTGGAGCTAGTTTTTAAAATAATTTGGTCGAGATTCCATCAAATCCGCTACTATTTTTTGTTGGAAGTGTGTCTATTGTTTTTAGTATTGTTTGTTCATCGATATCGCTTAGTAGGTTGGAGTGCTTAGAAATCATAATCATTAGCATGAATATTAACAACACTCTAGTACATGTTGCCAGTAAACACATGGTTATACAAGAAATCCATGTGAATTAATGCAGTTTACCACAGTAACAGTTTACCAAACTTCAGTTGACGATTGAACAAAGAACCATATGGCATAAGTTATCAAGAGTCTCACATTTGTATCTACCTGGAAAGGGCCTATGTGTGTCCATATGTCTATTCTGCTTACACTGACTCACACTATTCTTCTTTTACTGTTGCTTTTGTCCATTGGTCCACCTACCTTACTTATACTTGAGGAATATCATAAATATCTGTATGACCAATTGCCAATGGCATATTTAGGATCTCAGAAGGGGGGGGGGGCAACGTGGGACAAAGCTTAGTCACTTGTTAGTTTGCCATACTACTATACATACATTTTCACCAAACAAAAATTCCATGCCCAATGACCCCACACCCCCTAAACACACCACTGCCATTTATTGCACATTCATTTCATTGTGATATTTGAATAAAGAGTTGATTAGAGAGTGGGGTAGAGTGGTGTAGTGGTTAGAACATGGGACTCTCAATTGAAAAAATCCTGGGTTTGACTCCTTTTGCAGCTGTTTCAAAGCTTTGGCTATTTCCTTCACTCCACATTGCCTCAGTTCAGTCAGCTGTATAAATTAGTACATAGCTATAGACGATGGTGGATATGTGAATGAATAGTCTTCGTGCAGTTATTGCAGAGTGGCTGAATGCTTCCCAGAGAAGTTGAGTTGGTGTTCAAATGAACATGTCTGCCAGGGGGTGAAGTGTAAACACGTCTGCCAGGGGGTGAAGTGTAAACATGTCTGCCCGGGGGGGGGGGGTGAAGTATAAACATGTCTGCCCGGGGGGGGGGGGTTGAAGTGTAAACATGTCTGCCCGGGGGGGGGGGGGGTGAAGTGTAAACATGTCTGCCAGGGTGTGATGTGTAAACATGTCTGCCAGGGGTGAAGTGTAAACATGTCTGCTAGGAGGTGAAGTGTAAACATGTCTGCCAGGGGGTGAAGTGTAAACATGTCTGCCAGGGGGTGAAGTGTAAACATGTCTGCGAAGGAGGAGTGTAAAGCGATTTGATCACTCTATAAGAACGTTCCTTTACCTTTTAAGAGGAGGTCATAATGATTATCCCATGCACAGTGTTTCCTGCACAGTCCACTAGTCAGCTTATCTGCTTGTTTTAGATTAAAGAACATGAAGAGATGGACAAAGTGTCGTTTGGGGTGGACAGAAAACCCAGAGACAGAGCAACAACTATTTGGATGCATTGCGTGTCTGTATGACCTTGAACACTCGACCTTTCTTATGTCAGGTCAGTTAACGTTCATCGAACGTCTGATGACATTTCATTTGATTCAGTTTTGTTGTGACTAGTGTTGGTGTTGTTTTGAATGCTAGCATAATTAGTATATCATTTAATTGTTTTAAAAGTGGTTAGGTGATTGGTTCTTTTTTATTGTCAAAGGCAAAATATGTTACTAATTTATTAAATTTTTTACATGAGAAAATGTCATGTTATTATGTGCCATTAATATTTTTGCTTCTTAACCAGTTGAAGGGTGTATTTTCTTTTACTTGGAAATATATATATAATATAATATATATGCATGTGTAAATGCATGCGTGTATGTATTTAAAAAAAATTGTAACTGTATGTGCATGCATGCACATATATGAGCACATACATATGTACAGATCATTAAATATACTATTTATTTTATTTTTTTATCCCTGATTATTGTTTTATATATTTTAATAATAATAATACATATCATTAATATTATCATTAATGCTCTACTTACTTTACATCAGGATGTCTGGCAATAAGGTATTATATTTTCATAACATTTATGCTATATTATAAAAAATTCACTTCATATATTACTTCTTATATTCTGATCATTCCAGAGTTTCCTCGGCGACCGTTACAGACTGAGCAGCCAGAACCGTTTTCGGTGACACTGTGGCCAAGTCAGAAAACTGAACGTCATGTGACACATCTGGGAGACTCAACATGTGAAGCATCCAACTGTTGCAGACTGACTCAGCTGGCAATCATCGCCACAGGGCCTCAGAGTCCGCTTATCTACAACACGATCTCTGCAACGGACAATGTGTAAGACAGTTCCCCAAGTCCTGCCAATTGCCAGGTCTAATTCCATACACTAAACAAGGCAGTAATTCCAGTGTCTACTATGTACTGACCTATATCAAAAAGATAACAAAAAGCAACATTGTTGGAGATAGATCGAGTAACAAGGCTTTGTTAATGTTCGCCAAATTGAAATATGGTTTGAAATACAAACCTCAACTACCATCTCTGTACGTATGATCATCGATATTACACAAAACAACCCTTTCTGTGCCTTTCAACCATTCATGTGAGTCTGTCAAATATAAATGTTGGCTGGAAATTACCAGATAGCAAAGGGGACATTTTAGATGTCATTTTCAAATATAACAATGTGAAGTTTGCCTACTATTTTTCTGCATAAATTTAGTACTTGAGTGGAATTTCAATACTTTATTTTTTATATAAAGAAAGTATGTCAACAGATTGGGCCATCCAATTTCACATACTGGTAGTTGGTCTTCTGCCTCTACAATTCTCCCACCTTCAACCCATAAAAAACACCCTGTGGTCTTCCATCTTCTTTCAATAATCACTGTAAGCAAACTACTCTCAATACGTCAATTTCTTTTTCCAATGTGCAGTGTCTCTAAGCAAGCATCTTCGTTGTTCACGTCCAAAGGGTTCATCTTTATTTACTCTTTCTAACAAATCCTTAGGCATTCTCCATAAGCATCTCAACAGGAGAGACATGCCCGTCTTCATGGGGGGCTTCGGGGGTTCGAATTGAACCCCCTTTTTGAGAGTTTTTTTTAACTAACATTTATCAGAAATCATCCCAGAAATCACTGACTGATTGTGTACTGACTATATGCTGAAACCCCCTTTTCAAAATCTTGAGAGTGATCTTTGTTTAACATGTACAATTTTTTTACTTTTGCTGCCACTGCAGTTTTGACATTTTGTTTCTCAGCAATTTGTCCAGTCCACTACCGGACATGCACACCTACTCACGACAGCCAGACAAAGAACCACAGATGTTGACCCAGACACCAGCTCTTCTGAAGTTACCTGTTGATGCTACGTGTCACAGGTGCGAATATAATTCTGTATGACAATGATTTTTTATAATGATTTTTATTTCACTCCGACCCCTTTCGGAGTATGAGAGAATTTTCTCACTACAATGCAATGTAGTAATACATAATACAAAAGCTACAATATAATATAAAGCAATAAATAATATTTATATGAACAGTGTATGCCAATAAGGTAATTAGATTAAATAAGTATTGTACAATATCACATTTTATACTACACACAATTAATCAAATGAAAAGTGAATACTTGAAATCTGAACTTTCAAATAACCAACTGTTTCAATATAAAGGGTTGTGGTTAATTATACAAACTTTGACATTAGTACTTTTATAAAGTTGGAGAGATCTGAGAACTGTCACACTATGTACATTGAATAACTGGCTCATATGTTTACAGTCTAACTCTGTAGTACCTTTTAATATATTTCAATCTTTCTTCCATCAAAGATGGGCAAACAAGAACAGTGAAATTCATAACCAGTGTTACATAAACTGCAAAGTCTCGGTGCATCTCCTGGCAGGTATTGTCCAACAGAAATTGTTAATTTGTGATTCCCACAATGGAATTTACATAAATTTTTTAATGTATGATATATGTGGTGTGGTATTTATAGAACAGCAGTCTTTTGATCTTTGTGTCTAATGTGCAACTGGAGTTTTGATGTTCAGGAGAAATGCTATCTTTTAATGATGTCTCATTAGACCCTAACATTCTGGTAGCCAAAGCATACATACTGTACAGACTGGGCAGTTAATACAATACAATATAACATACATACAGGCCCTGTACAGAGTGGTCAGTTAATACAATACAATATAACATACATACAGGCCCTGTACAGAGTGGTCAGTTAATACAATACAATATAACATACATACAGGCCCTGTACAGAGTGGTCAGTTAATACAATACAATATAACATACATACAGGCCCTGTACAGAGTGGTCAGTTAATACAATACAATATAACATACATACAGGCCCTGTACAGAGTGGTCAGTTAATACAATACAATATAACATACATACAGGCCCTGTACAGAGTGGTCAGTTAATACAATACAATATAACATACATACAGGCCCTGTAACAGAGTGGTCAGTTAATACAATACAATATAACATACATACAGGCCCTGTAGAGAGTGGTCAGTTAATACAATACAATATAACATACATACAGGCCCTGTACAGAGTGGTCAGTTAATACAATGCAATATAACATACATACAGGCCCTGTAACAGAGTGGTCAGTTAATACAATACAATATAACATACATACAGGCCCTGTACAGAGTGGTCAGTTAATAGACATTGTGTTCTTTCACATTGCTCCCATTATAATGGGGTGAGGCTTGTTCACTGGCAGAATGAGCTCGAACCTACTATAGAAGTATGGGATATTGTCTAGCAACATTGTTAGATAAATATTTGCAAATCAAAACCATGAGTTCCTTTATTTGCTGTTGCTTTTTGTGATGCCGGGATTCTACATTAAAACAATGAATGGTTACAAAGGCATTGATAAACATATATATTCTTCAAACATGAGGATGATAGAACTAGAAGCAATTAAAGGACAATATGGATAGGATGAGGAAAATCACCCTTTCTCCCTGAGTACAGTAAATTGTTGGGACATATATATTACCTACTGAGTATTTACTTAGTAAAGGATACCAATGACTAGAGGTTAGCATTGGCAATATTGTTCAAATATATCTGACAGCACAGGTCACAGATAAAAATATTGTTGAACTTGACCACTATAACCCAAAGGCTTCCTTATCCACTTCACCACTTGCCATCTAGAGTATGTAGGGTTGTCCGTAACTTAATTGTGCAATACTGTGACACATGTGCCCTGTCTGCAGGGAGTGCAGCCAGCAAGAGGAACAGCAGTGTCACGTGCAAGGAGAGTTAGGAGCGAACACGGACACATGCCAGTGGCCTACAGTGGTGTGGCAGTGTTTCATGAAAGGTATCTCTTTATTTTTTTATCTACACCAAAAAAATTTTTTTTTACTTTCTGCAGAAGAAACAAAATCAAGTTTAATAGCAACATTCCATATCCAAAGACAATTTACATTTGTTTGTCACAATAAATTTAGAAGCACACATATATATTCTTTTTACAGAATGCATAACTCTTATGGTATGCTGAAAGAAGTAAGATCACATAAATGGCTCATAATGTCAACATCAACTTGACATTTCACCATAAGTATAGCAGATACTTCCAAGCAACAACTACCTGTTTCCTGTAAGTGCCTAAAAACATGTCTCTATTTGCCAAATGTTGGTGTTTGGTAGATTATGGTGGTGTTGGCTTATCAACTAAGATAAATGTTATCCATCCATATGACCACAGACCACATTTAGTTAATTAGTATCCGTCCACCATTACTGTTACATAAAGAGTCTTTATGAAAGTGAGGATCGCATGTGATGAGTGAATTTTTTCCAAGCACTTTCCCATTGGATATGTCAGAAAAGTTAATGTTTTCAGCACTACTTCATTAGGTCTTTCATTTGATGGCAATAGACAGACGCTGACCACTACACTGACTATTCCACAGAACATAGCAACATTTCAAAATCAGTCATCGGGCTGAGCCAACATTTAAGGGTATCAGCTTTTTATGCTTTTTTCCAAGGAATGTCATTTTCATGTGTGTGTAGATGTGAAATCTGTGTTGGAATGAACATAACTTTCAATGCTGTAGGCACGAGGGTCAGTTTCGGAGGTCGTAGTCAGGAAACCTGGCAGTTAGCTGAGAATCTTGCCCAACAAGAACGGCTTGGCACACGGATATCTCATGCTTCGCCACACTTGCGGTCAGTGGTGATTTTAGGTGCTGTGTTGGTTATTTGAGTGAGTAAACATGTTCTGCAGTGGTATGTAGAGATCATATTGTTAATTATGGACTGAAGATCAATGACTAAACAATTAGAAACAACATAGAAGCAACATAAAAGTGATTCTCGAGAAGAATGTTTATGGAGTATTATGGATAGAAAAGAAAAGTAGTGAAGGCATTCTTAGAATGACAAACAGTAAAAGGAAGATCATGTGCAGAATCAGGAACAGCCAAGCAGAATTTATAGGTCACATGATGAGAAAGAGAAAATTAGAACATTTAGTGACAATGGGAAAGATTTGTGGGAAAAGAAGCAGAGGTCGGCAAATATTTAAACTCTGTGATGGTCTAGCAGCCTGGTTAGGAAAGAGAAAAACAGAACTGTTTGAAGATACCGAGGGAAATAGAGGGTCATGATCGCCTATGCCTGCAATAGGCATGGCATCTGATAATTATGGTGATTTGTTATCTTAACATTAGAGTGAAAGAATAAATCAAAATAACAACACTCATATTGCTCAACACACTACTTTTCCAATTTCCACATATGAAGCAGAATGTTAAGCCCTCAAACAACCGAATCAAGACAGAATAAATAGTGATGGGCCTATAGGCAGCTACTAAGTCAGTACGACGCAGATGAAATGCAATGAATGGGTTTTCGGAGAACTGAAACGATCCAGCCAAGTTCAATCCTGGTCTTTCCAGCCACCTTCATCTTTTCTTCAACAGTTCTGGCGTCCAGTGGTTGCTTGGGCACCGTCAGTGACTGTGTCGGAACAGAAACTCCCTAAACGATCCATACATGGAGGATTTGTTGCAATACGAAACACCTAAGAATGTGGAAGGAAATGAAAAAATATCACTATTTTGTGATACAACCTTCACAGGTTGACATGTGTACTATTTTTGTGGAGTTACAGAAACTATAGTTTTAGATGACTGTATGTAATATAGTTCCTAGATATTGATATGTCTTGCCCAACAGGTATGCCCAGAGTGGCTTGAAGCTGGTGAATATCGGTGAACAAAGTGGAGGAACGGTTGCAAAGAATGACATCGGGTCATCTGTACTGGTCTTTAGCCCAGAGGTCAGAGGTCAACCGCAGCTGAGGGCTAGATGTACCATTGGGCATCCGTTTTTCGTGAAAAACAAAGGCGAGTGGAAGATTAAAGCCACATTTTCTGTTTGTGTCATCAAATTATCCAACATCATGCAACATAACCAATAACGTTTTAGGGTATTCGCTCGATGTACAGATTCTGCATTCTGTAACAAATAATTTGCTTGTGTTGTTTTTCACAGGGTGGTGTTCGCTGCAACCGGATGTTACAGCAAGGCATTATGGGATGTGGTGCAGTGAGTTGGAGTTAGAGGACTGGTGTCTGCCTCCCACCCACCCAGACGCTGTCATCACTCATCATACCCTGGATACATTTAAAAGGTACCTGCCTCAGACGAGACACTGATTCCTAGTTGTAGATTGCATAAAATGAAACAAAAGTCATTGTTTTGGGGCAATGCACCTAAAAAGAGTTAACAAAAAAACTAACCTTCTGTAGGTACAATCAAGAATATCATGCTAGTGGTTTTCTCACAGAATTTTTTATAAAAGTGGGAGATTCTGGTCAAATCTCAGTTTTCCTGGTGGCTGACATGTTGACCAGGGCGACCAGTAAGCACCTGACAGACAGAAATCCATGCAGCTAGATGTCCACTGTGATGCATTATGTGCTTTTGACCGAAATCGAAGGGCTGATGGGTACACACTGAAACAACACCAACTCTCAATCAAGAGAACTGCTAAGTCAGAACAGGAGAAGTTTAGTAAACAAAGACCAAAACTAGATTTTCGTTTGGTGACCAAATATTGCCAGACTACGAGCACTCATGACGTAGGGTTATTTTACAGTATGGCCCACGAAATAAAGATGCTGTGTGTTCAACAAGGTTTTCGTAGCAAACCATTGGCGTGACATTTTTTATTGTAGTTGCAAATATAAATTTTTTTTAACTCTTATAGGTGCAAAGGCGAAAACTTTTGTTTCCCTTTAAAATAAATAATGCCTAAATTACAAAAGAATGTTTGAAAACGATGTTCATGTTGTCAGTGTGTTAGATGAACAATTAACAGTTGGCCCAAGTTGTTATGCATAATAATGAATGTACAATATTAAGATGATAAACACAAACTATTATGTTTCTAAGGAAGTGATGTGCTAATTCATTTCTAGCTAACAGCCACACTGTTTTCGTCTTCAGTTATGACCTGTCACCAATGGACTCCACGGCAGTTATCACTTTATGCAACATGGCAAGGGTGCGTTTATTCTGTCCTTTTCTTTAACGGTTCTGCAATTAATTGACGATTAATTAAACAAATTGTAACAGTTTGTTTAGCATTTGGAAATAAACGTTTATATTTTTCAGGACTCAGCTAGTTTATCCCTTTTCTAGTAATAAGTACTACGTTTGCTGACAACAAAATTGTAATTTGCTATTACTAGAAATATAGCATTTCAACTAAGTTACTCTGTTGAGTCTGGATTAAAGATATTGATTGATTGAATCTTGATTAACGTGAAAATTATTCAATGTTTTTGCCAATAAAATGTGATTTAGTGAACTATGGTCACATCAAGTGTTCTTTTACCTTTGCATTGTATTTCCTTGGCAGAAGCGGAGCCTATCGCAAAGCGATGCTGTGACTTCAGTGGAACAGGAAAAGAAGACCAACAATGCGTTGGTTCATCGGGCCAAGCGACCAATGAACGCATTTATGCTGTTTGCGAAAAAATTTCGTATGGAATTCACACGCATGTACCCAGGGCGCGACAACAGGTAAGGGTGCAAGGGTGTATTGTTGACCCAGGCTACCATTGGCCCAAGTCAGCAGGTACAGCAGCATTATTGGCTGTTACAACAAACGTGCCTTATTTGCCTTTTCATACCCTGGCAGAACATAAGCCATTTATGACTCCTTTACTGGACATGGTTTTGGTCGTTCATTTCAAAATATTTCCATCTACTACTCCATCTACATCCAGCTCTTGTTATCCACTTCTCTACACCAGGCGTTTCTTGGCATTCACCTTTTCCTTGTGCCCTGAGGGTTCCATGTCAGCACCTGTCTCGTGGTGTGTATTATTGGCTTCCTGATAGTATGGCCTATTCAGCTCCACTTCCTCCTTAAAAAGGAGCATAACGACTGATATAATTATCGTTATTTGACAATTTTTGTCAAGTAACCAAACACTCTGCTGTCTATTTTTTTTTAAGTAATGAACAGTTAAGCATTAGTGAAATACTGGTATGCTTAGATTTATAGGCCATTCCATTGTATCAAGCACATACATTTCCATAATTCTTATCTCGATAATCCAATTCTCAAATCTGAGGCCAAAACTGGCAAAAAAATGTGACTCTACTGTTGTAGCTATGCGCCCTACATGCCAGTATCACAAGTTCACACCAGCGGAGCAATTTCTGCAGATTCCAGTTGAGTCACACAAAAATATTATTAGAGTTACCGTATTGTTCTTCAAATTTCAGAGAGATCAGCGTATTGCTGGGCAACTCATGGCAGAAGATGAAACTGGAAGAACGGAAGATGTATGCTGTGGAAGCGAGATTGCTGGCAGAGCAATACAAGAAATTGAATCCCGACTGTTGGAAGCGCAAACGAGCGGCCTCATGGGTATGTCTTCCATGTTTAGCTACCACCTTGTCTGACCTAAATATAAGAGTCTGAACATAACATGTGCGTGTGGCTTGTGCTCTTTGATTTGCAGAATACTGTTTAGTTTTCGGCAATGAGATAATGCATGTTGAATTATTGCAATAGGTAATTAAAAGAGAGAGTTAAAATATACTTATTAATTGAGTCTAGTTTCCAGGCTGTGGTAATATCTGCTGTGTTTATCTGCACTGACATGTTTGCAAGCATTTGCTTTGTTAGTCTTTACAAAACAATGTCCATATGGTAAATGTTTTACAAAACAAAACTTACCTGACATGTATACACTTTTTATTGCAGAATTACTTGACATGCCCAAGCATTATATTGCAGATTTACCTGACATGCCCAAGCTTTATATTGCAGATTTACTTGACATGCCCAAGCTTTATATTGCAGATTTACCTGACATGCCCAAGCTTTATACTGCAGATTTACTTGACATGCCCAAGCTTGATATTGCAGATTTACCTGACATGCCTAAGCTTTATATTGCAGATTTACTTGACATGCCCAAGCTATATATTGCAGACTTACTTGACATGCCCAAGTTTTATATTGCAGACTTGCTTGACATGCCCAAGCTATATATTGCAGACTTACATGACATGCCCATAGATTTATTGTTTTGTCCACAATGTTTGTGTTGCTTTGCAATGTGTGTTTAATACGGTGCTCGTGATATGGGGTTATGTTTTCTTTTCAGTCTGTTGGAACATAGGCAACCCCAAGCAGCAGCAAGGTCATATTTTATATGGCTTCTTCTTCTACAGGACAAAAGAAAATGATGTGGAGATGTTCTTTATTACAAGATAACAAGGACACGATGCGGCAGATCTCTGTAGTTGAGTTACGTTTTAATTTGATGCATTATATAGATATGCACACTTGGTCGCTTAGTGAGTGCAGAAGAATTATTATTGTTATATCATTAAGCATCATTTGTGTGCTTATGCAGTCGAGTCTCAAGTTGTTATACCCCAAACGATCCATTCCTGAGATGACGCAGGAGCTTCTGATTAGCGATTGTTATAATTATGTGCTTACGGTGATCCAAAACCATCATTGTGTTTATTTGGTTTATTATTAAGGATCTATACTTTGTGTAATTTATTAATGTGCACTGTTTGCTGAGTGTGCTTCAGTTTACCACTGTTTGAAATAGCAGTTTGTATATGATATCTTGAGATGTTATAGTGTTACCAACAGTTTGTATATGATATCTTGAGATGTTATAGTGTTACCAACACTTTGTATACGATATCTTGAGATGTTATAGTGTTACCAACAGTTTGTATATGATATCTTGAGATGTTATAGTGTTACCAACAGTTTGTATATGATATCTTGAGATGTTATAGTGTTACCAACACTTTGTATATGATATCTTGAGATGTTATAGTGTTACCAACAGTTTGTACATGATATCTTGAGATGTTATAGTGTTACCAACAGTTTGTATATGATATCTTGAGATGTTATAGTGTTACCAACACTTTGTATATGATATATTGAGATGTTATAGTGTTACCAACAGTTTGTATATGATATATTGAGATGTTATAGTGTTACCAACCGTTTGTATATGATATCTTGAGATGTTATAGTGTTACCAACAGTTTGTATATGATATCTTGAGATGTTATAGTGTTACCAACCGTTTGTATATGATATCTTGAGATGTTATAGTGTTACCAACACTTTGTATATGATATCTTGAGATGTTATAGTGTTACCAACAGTTTGTATATGATATCTTGAGATGTTATAGTGTTACCAACCGTTTGTATATGATATCTTGAGATGTTATAGTGTTACCAACAGTTTGTATATGATATCTTGAGATGTTATAGTGTTACCAACAGTTTGTATATGATATCTTGAGATGTCATAGTGTTACCAACACTTTGTATATGATATCTTGAGATGTTATAGTGTTACCAACAGTTTGTACATGATATCTTGAGATGTTATAGTGTTACCAACAGTTTGTATATGATATCTTGAGATGTTATAGTGTTACCAACACTTTGTATATGATATCTTGAGATGTTATAGTGTTACCAACAGTTTGTATATGATATCTTGAGATGTTATAGTGTTACCAACCGTTTGTATATGATATCTTGAGATGTTATAGTGTTACCAACAGTTTGTATATGATATCTTGAGATGTTATAGTATTACCAACAGTTTGTATGTTTAAGATTTCTCACCTGCTTATGCATTTAGCAATAATTGTTTATTGTAAATAATAATATACTTGCATTTTGTGTTATTATGTTTTAAGAGTTTATAGTTTCCTTAAGATGCGATTTATTTAATATGCACTGTTTACCCGGCGTATGTTGCATCAATACTTTTTGAAATAGCAGTGTGTGAAAGGTTTTGAGATGTATGGTGCGTTTGCAATAGTTTGTATGTTTGCATACAAAATTTACAACCGTTGTGCCTTCCTCTGCTAAATGTGTTTGTCATAAGTCTTTTACAAGTTCACCAACAAGACAAATGTGCCTTTGTTATATCTTAATGAAACACTGTAAATATGTCAGTAGTGTATCCCTTCTTGGGTATGAGATTTTTGGTCAATATTAGATGTTGAAAATTGTGTTGCCTTTGTTTCCCCCCCTACAAAAAGTTCTGCGGATGCCTTAGTGCCTTAGTGCCTTAGTGCCCCTTGTCTCAATGCAAGATATCAAGAGATTTTCCTGGTCAACGTATCAGTTTTTGTTATAATTTAAACAATGTTAAAACAATTAAAGTACCCAATGGGCCATGGCCCCCCTTAGCTTATTTTTTTTCGTATGTAACCTGTTGCGCCACTACATGATAGCATAGTAAACTAATTGGTGACTAAACTTGCCCCCCTTTGCCAGATCCAATATATACCACTGAACATATCAACAAACGTATATTATAAAATACCCAGTCGACGAAGAAGATTTGAAGGAACATCGATTGCAATTATGCATATAAATGGTGGCCATTTGAGATATAATAATATTATACTGGCTGGTGATAATAGAGTAAAAACTAATTCTCAATGTCTATTGTTTTTCCTTTCTTTTTCTTTTTTTGCTTTTAATGTTGGTTTTGCAAGATGATGAGGTTTATTGCTTGATGCAAGTGCTTTTATTGTGGCATTAAAATATGTACATATGAGTGTTGTATAACCTTAGGTTGGTTTTCATCTCAGCAACACTTAGAGTGATTTGCATGTTTTCTCAGGAAGTTATGGTTGTCATATCAAACTTACACTGTAATATACTGAAATAAATAAATGAAACGTTATGGCACCATTCAAATTGTCGAATTATTTGTGTCTTAGTTTGTTTGCACACAGAAGGTACGTCAACAGTTCAATTCATAAAATTTATTTTGTCACCAGGTATACAAAAACTTTCTACACTAGATATCCAAGTGAGAGTGGTGCGTGCGTGCGTGCGTGCATGGGGACGCACAAGGGGCGCACGCGCATATGTGAACATGTGTGTGAGCGTGTATGTCTTTGTTTCGATTCTATTAGAGGTTACTTGTGTAAAATTTAATAATATTTCATCTACTAGATGAAAAATACTGAAAATAATCATAGCATATGAGATAAATGCAATTATTGGCAGAGTTGTTACATAAAATTTGAACGGCATTTATTTTAATTCTGAAGTGATTCGTGAGACTACTAACTGTAAAAATGTAATATATTTTTTTTGTTTTTGCATAAATTACCTTCGTTTTGTAGCCACATTTCAGAAACTTTCAACTGCCTTCACCAGACTAATTACCGCTAGATGGAGGCACAGTAGCATATTATATCACTGGTGTGGACCCCACAACCACTGGTTTGATCGTTCTTCGGGGAGTCGTCGTAGATGTGGGGACTGGACTCCGTCGAGGTTCAGGATCCATATGACTTCCTGTATCCCAAGTGTTCGCCAGTCCTACTCCATAACTACGCACATCTCACTCTTTATGTTACTTGTTTTAAGTAGATGAACATTGTTGGACTCTTGATAAGCCAATGGCTTCCTTGTCCACTTGCCATCTGGGCCTTTGGCTTGGATGGCAAATCTTGTTAAATCTTGTTGTAATGTATGAAAGGATATAGATATGAGTCAAGTAGACCATGACATCAGAATGTCAGCATTTTCTTTTTGAAACCAACAATTATGGTAACATTTTAATTAAAACTAAGTGTTTTATTCACAAAGTATCATTTTCCTAAATGCATTTCACGTTTCCAATTAATTAAATTGGAAAGTCAACAACAGTCAACATTTGGCTATGTTTTATTGTGTACAATATAATTATAAATCTCAATATTTTTTTTAGTAATATGGTTAAATCTTTTGAAAATCAAGGCAGTTTGCTTACTAGAAGATGGTGCTGCTGTCGTGTCATTCTGCATGCGCGCGCCCGCGCGACAAACCATGACCCCTGACCAAGGTCAACCGAGGTCTATAGCTAGCCTCGATTATTCAGGCTCCGTGCTGTGGCGCCACCGTTTGTCGCACACATCGTCGCCTGGACATAAAGTGTACTTTTTATTGTGGCGGTAATTACGTATGCACCCGGATTCTGGGTGCATATATAATTAGCTAGTTACGATGTTATCCGGGCATTTGGCTAACTCATAAAAAGTGAACTTTTATCAGTTTATACGATGCAATTCGAATTAACTCTAAACTTTGATTATTTTGACACAACTGTCAGATTGAAAGGTTAAATCTGGCAAACAAAATGTTCAGTGTATAATCTCGATAATGATGCTGATTGGCTGCTGGCGATTCATGGGAACGCCTATACAAAATGGAGTGACACTGGTAGTCTCACTTAACCGACTCTTGCTCAGCTTCGTGAATCCGCCGAGAAGAGTCTAGCTTCTTGTTACCCACTGTCACCACTCCATTTTGTGTAGGCGTTCACGAGAAGCGCCAGCAGTCAAATCAGCGTCATTATATCGAGATGCTACACTAAAAATGTGTTTTGCCTGATTTAATTTTTCAGTCGGAAAGTGTTAAAGCTCATGATGAGTGTAACACAACGAATGTATTGAACGTGTTTAATACATACCGAAGTGGTGAATAAGAACATACAAGAGTGCGCGTTACAGAGTCGCGGTAAAGCGATAATGGCCTCGCTGTGTCGACTGACAAGTCACTGGCGGGAGGTATCGTTGCCTAAAGGGAGACTACACCAATTCCCTCCTCTTTTTTTAGTCTGAAAACCCTTGGAAGACTTAGAGTCGAAGTTTGCTAGGAGGTACTCGTTGACGCTTACTACGTCGAGGTTCGTTGCGACACGACGAAGGGATGTCGTCTCTTTCAGTGTGACCTGTGTCGCTACCTTCAGGTTCAACATTGTTGTCGACATGAAGATAGTTCTCCTCAAACTGCGCAGTGTCTGGCTTCATGAAGCGGCGGTTGAGCCAATACACACGACCACTTGGCAATTTCACATGATAGTCGCGGTGTCGGCCAATCCCAATAATCACGCCTACTCTATCGCACTTTTTAGTAATGGGATTTTGCAATCTAATTTGTGTACCAATACGTAGTTGCGGTAGAGGACGAGACTGCCTGTTGTAGCGTTCTTCGTTTCGAGCGTGTGCTTGTCTACAGCTAGCGTCCTGCTCATCCGCCGTTTTTTGCCACTTGCTTGCAAACGATTGCCGGTGTGCAGGTACTACTGATCGCAATGGATGTCCGAAGAGAATTTGTGCAGGGGAAAGACCTCCTGCACAATGAGTATTGCGATATTCTAGGAGTCCTCGCTGGAAATTCTCGTCGTCTAGATCTCCTTTTACGGTTGTTGTTGCAATGAGTTTTTTCATTGCTTTTACAGCTGCTTCAGCATGACCGTTAGATTGGTGGTAATGTGGTGTGGATGGTGCAGCACTAACTCCCCAGCGTTTCAAAAACTGGTTAAACTGACGAGAAGCGAATTGAGGACAGCCATCAGATCTAAATCGCACCGGGACTCCGAGCTCCACAAATGCTCGTCGACATGCATAGATGGTGCGGCGAGATGTAGTTGTCCCCTTTGGGAAATAAAAGACTACAGGCCACCCTGAAAGTCGATCGACATATACGAGAAAATCACGTCCTGTGTAATGGAAGAAGTCTGCTGATACATCTTCAAACACTCTCTTTAGTAGAGGTTCTGATCACAGTGGCACGTGTTGCTGAGAGGGTCGGTGTTCTTGGCACTTATTGCAACTTGCCACTGTCGTAGCGATGTCATAACTAATGTGTGTTCGCCCGCCGGATGTCTCATTTTCTGTAGCATCCTTTCCCGGCGATTTTGTTACACTTGTTCGTGTTATGGCACGAATTGGTTTGGGGTAATCATTTGGCACGATTCCCAACTCTCGGCAAACATACCAAGCCAGCAGAAGTCCTTTTTGCTCTTTGCAAATAAGAACCGTCTCTTTCACAGATTTGTCCGCTGCATGAATGTGAAGGTCTACTGCGCCAACGCATTCGAATGATGTACCATTAGCAGCAATAATTGTGTCCTCAGGAGGGCGACATGTGTTTCCAACTTCTAATCCTATTTGTTTTAGGATATCAAGCCCTGCAACAGTGGCTTCGGCCCCTGTATCTGGTGTTGCCTGTGCTGTTGTGATGAAGCTGTCATCAGCATTATGGTGGAGATGTACCTTGATGCGTGGAGCACGACGGTGTTTTTTCATTTCCATGTCCATGTCCAGCACGCGAATCTGACTCATTATGGTTGACAGATTTTTGTTTTGACGGCAACACGTAGCCCAATGACCCATTTTTTTGCAGACTGAACACTCACTGCGTCGTGCAGGTCATTCATCACGCGTTTTATGAGCTGATTTGCCACAATAACCACATTTGTCTATTTTCGTGTGGCCTTGGTCATTGTTCGCAAGTGTAGCGTCATCATTCCTTGCTGATTCATCACTCCTGCAGACATCAACTGTTGTCTGCAGAGAAGGGGGAGGCGTGTATGTTAACAACTTTCGTCTTGTTTCTGGATCACGAATTCCCGACATAATTCACGTGGGAAGACGATCGTCTATGCAATGCTGGCAAAGATCTGCGTTGTTGGCAATCTCTCGTAAGGCAATGTAGAATTGGTCGAATGGCTCGCCTTCCTCTTGCTTGCGTTCTTCTAGTGCGATCCTGTCCAGTGTAACATTTTGTTTGCTTCGAACATGTTCCTGGATTCGGTCTAAGATCGCTGTGACGGTTATATCGTCATCATTGTCTATACCGATGGCCAATTGCAATGTAGCACGCATTTCAATAGAGAGACTGGTGCGCAACATGGCTCTCTGTTGGCGTGCTGGGAGACGGTCGAGCTGTTCTAGCTCTAAGAAATCTTCCCATGATCGCCTCCATGCTGCTAGTTCTCGTAATGTTATATCTGCTGCCATTGGCTCAGGTGGTCTAGTTTTAGCGTGTGGGCCGGTAGAAGTGCGCTGGACGTTGGTCTCAGTGCGTTGAGTCTGTGAATTATTAGACTCGTCATAGGCGCCGTTGCTGTGGTGAATTGTTGCGGACACGTCTGTCAAGGGTCTCGCAGAGGAGACGCATCGACAGTTCATGTCTTTCATCGCGTGCGCGCTCCCGTTCCTGTTCCAGCTGTTCGCGTTTATACTCGCGTTCTTCTTGCTTTTACAAGAAAGTGATAAGCCAGTATGGTGCGTTTGTGGCGCCATAACGCGGATCTTGGTTAATGTCAACGCTAGTGGCGCGCTCTCGCGGGTCTTTAGGAAGCTCCGCGGCACTAGGTTTACTCGTAGCTCGTGATTTTCGTTTCATTTTGCCGCTAACGTTCATAGACAAACCGACCGTTTAACGTCTTAGTTCGAGCTCGTGGTCTTTTGCCGACTGCGCCATGTTAAAGCTCATGATGAGTGTAACACAACGAATGTATTGAACGTGTTTAATACATACCGAAGTGGTGAATAAGAACATACGTGCGCGTTACAGAGTTACAGGTAAAGCGATAATGGCTTCGCCGCGTCGACTGACAAGTCACTGGCGGGAGGTCTCGTTACCTAAAGGGAGACTACACCAGAAAGTTGTGAATGAATTAGTCAGTCAAGCTAATTATGTTTGCGCCCAGAATGAAAACCCCACTCTGCATCCAGGCGAAAATATGTGCGACAAACGGTGGCGCCACAGCGCGGAGCCTGGATAATCTAGGCTATGACAGTGCATAACAACGAAACCACGCCACTGAGGACAGACTCTCTTATCGGCGATTTCACGAAAGCGAGCGAGATTTGGATAAGCGAGTCTAAGGCCAAGCTCGAGACTAGAGAGGGGGTGTGGCAGGAAGAGGGAGGCTGGAGGTTGCCCTCAAAAATTGGTGGGAGGTGGGATTGGCGGGAAGTGGACCCGCATACAGGTGGGAGTTGGGAAGTTGAGACCCCTGCCACACCCTCTCTAACCGCGGCCAACCTGTGACGTAGGATAGGGGAAAGTCCCTAACGCGCACCCCCTCCCTAAAGCGCCCTATCCCTACCTATACCATATCTCAGGCAAAAACAACTTTGAGGCGAGTGATGAATTTATGTAGCTCTCCCTGATTCCTGAACATGATTCTTTTTAATATTGATATATGACGTGATAATTTCTATAGTACATTCGTCTAATGTTATTCAACTATTTTGTTGCTCGAGGTCGTTAGTCACAACAGCCCGTCTGTGTGCAGCACCTGTGCGGGTCACTGTCATACCAGCCAGTGACGTGTTTAGTATTTAACCATTGGCTTATTTTTTCTTATGTAGCCTGTTGCGCCAGCATGGTAAACTAATGGGTACGTAACTAAGCTTCCCCTTCCTTTAGCCTCTCCCTTTACGAGATCTTCAATAAGCCACTGATACCAGCGTTGTTTATTGCGTCATTCCTTGTGACGACTCTCGACTGAGCGGGTCGTACAGCAATGGCGCTATACAGCCCTTCTCCACACCCCGCCAAGGCGGGCTTTCTACTCCGATGGATCCTACTGTTGCTGGCCACTACACCGAGCCTAGGTAGGTCGATTATACAGATTGGTTTGTGTGACTGACTTTACCACATATGCTCGGTACCGTCTTCGTCTCAGCAGACCTGTTGACTCAAGTCGCGGGGACTGACTGGAGTCGGACTGGAGTCGGACTGGAGTCGGACTGGAGTCGGACTGGAGTCGGACTGGAGTCGGACTGGAGTCGGACTGGAGTCGGACTGGAGTCGGACTGGAGTCGCACATTTTTATGACTTGAGACTTGACTTGGAATTCAGATAGATGACCCGAGACTTAAATTTCTCATTGAACATTACCGCAGACAAACCACAACAATTATGGCGATTGTTGCAACCTAGTGACGTGGACTAGAATTCAGAAAGATGACACGAGGCATGACTTGGACTTGGATGTCAGTGTCTTCTACTAGTTCTACTTTCCTGAAGTGTGGACACAGATACGTCTATCAATATTTTCATAATCATTCTATATTGTAAAAACTTAAATTGTATGTCATGCACGCACGCACGCACGCACGCACGCACGCACGCACGCACGCACGCACGCACGCACACACACACACACACACACACACACAGGACGCCTCCATTTTAAAAGAATTACTGGGTCGTGCCCAATGTTCATAGATTAGATACCAACCATTGTCACGATACCCAGTCGTGGTTTAAAAGAAGCGCTGCGGCAAGAAGCCTAAGTAGGATATGTGGGTCTCCTCCGCCGGCCTCGGCTATTAAATTTTTCATCTATGTGTAACTCGCCCGTCTGAGATATTTGCCAATTTAGTTTATTAACAAATTCACGCTGCTAGCATTAATAGTACTGGCTACGAACCAGTACGCTAAGCTTCACATGTGAAACAAAACGTTCCCACGCGAGGTTGAATCCATCATTCAGTTCTTCCAGTCATTGTCAATACACAAATGGCTGGCTGAGCCATCGGTGCAGCTGTCCGAGCGTTGTTGCAGTTGTAATAACTTGCCCCAAACACAATTTTTTTCAGTTGAACGCGCCAATAATAATTCCTGAATTTCAGTTTAACATCTACTTGGTATAACCCCTTATACTATATGGTATATGTGCTTCAAGTTTCATTCATGAAACAAAAAAAGTGGCTCTGTGATATTATGTGGGCATACCAAAAAAGGGTTTAGGTGGTAAAAAGTCGTTTTTGCCCACACCTTGTTAATTTTGTCTTCTTAACTCCCGGTTTTTGGAAAATGCGTCTGCTGGTGGACTTCTGTTGATGGTGACCCCATATGTGTGCTATGTCTTCGTAAAACGACTCTAACAATGTGCATCTGTATTAGTGCCCTGCGCGGGCTTGTAATTTGAGCCCAAGCCCGGCCCGCAATTAGCAGTTAGAGTCCAGGCCCGGCCCAGGCCCGCAGCAATTTTTCAAGCCCGGCCCGGCCCAGGCCCGCAAACTAGAATTTAGGCCCAGGCCCGACCCAGACCGCGAATGTTTGGCCCGGGCCGGCCCGGCCCTGCCCGGCCTTGCACGCAAGTTTCAGGCCCATACCCGGCCAAACCCGCGGGACAAAGACGGGTAAGCCCGCGGCCCGCTAAGTTTAGAGAACATAAAACTATAATCTTATAAGAAATACGAAACACAAATAAACTATAAAACAGACTTATTGTTTTAATAAATAAAAAAAAATATATATGAACATTGTATAATGTTTACTACTGAAATACTAATGTCAGTTGTTGTTTCGTAGTGTCTAGTTAGTAGCTAGTACTAACTACTACTATATGTCACTCACTGGCACTGACACCCAGTGGCATTTCCAGCAGGCCTGCAGTCACTAGCCTGGGACAGATCAGGTTGAGATATGTGTGAACTAGTACAAGTGTGAATGAATCAGTACTGGGGAAATTGTAGTTACTAAATAGTAGTCACTAGTTCACACAATTGAAAAATACCAAATACCAACTGGGGTGGGTACTGGGTACTGGCACTACTGGGCAGTGGGCAGTGGCCAGTTGGCTGGTCATTCAGGCGGGCAATGTTTGGAGGGAAGACCTAGACAATAGAATGTCCACTGGTTTGGTCAAGGACAAAGGTCAAAGACATCAAGGATTAAGTGATAGGAAGTTAAGTTTGAGCTGAAAAAGAATGATGGGAAATATATATATATATATTTATATATATATATATATATATATATATATATATATATATATATATATATATATATATATATATATATATATATATATATATTTATATATATTTATATATATATATATATATATATATATATATATATATATATATATATATATATATATATATATATATATATATATATATATATATATATATATATATATATATATATATATATATATATATATATATATATATATATATATTTATATATATTTATATATATATATATATATATATATATATATATATATATATATATATATATTTATATATATTTCCTGAATTAGCAAAGCAAAGCAAAACGTTTAATTTACACCGCGTCTCTCTAACAATCGTTACTCAGAGCGTGTTACACTTTGCCCCCAGCAGACCTGTTCACGCAAACACCATTTAAACGCTGCGCGAAAGCTGTTCGTTGTTATAGTTCCATCACCGTCTATTGCCAGGCACTCATTTATACAGCTGAGTGAATTGAGGCAACGTGGTATGAAAGAAATTGCCTATTGTAGGTATTCGGGTTCGATACGATCGACCACGACCTTCTTCTCGCAGAATTAGACCGAATCGGCGTGAGAGTCGAAGCACTTTGCTGGCTCGCGTCCTATCTCACCGACCGAACACAGTGTGGACGGTCATCTTTCCTGCAACATCCAACTGCGACTTGGAGTTCCAAAACGCAATGTTTTGGGTCCTCTCATCTTTTCTGTCTACCGTGCAGGTCTTTCAAAGGTCTTCTCGAAGCACGGAGTTCGCTACCACGTATATGCAGATGACTTTCTGCGAAATGATTCTGCGTCCGCCACCGACAGGATATCCTGTTGGTTATTGTCATGAAAGTATGGCTATCATCGCGCTACCTCCTTATAAACGAGGAAGACAGAGGCGATACTTTTCTCAGCACCGAACAACCGTGTTCCACAACCACCTCCTCATCTCATCGACATCTGCGGATGTAACGTCAGCACTTCAGCCAACATACGTGACCTTGGCGTATAGCTCGACTCTACGATGGCTGCACACTTTTGCTGTACCTGCCGGACTGCCTACGCCCAACTACGTGGCATAGCGCGAATACGATCATCTCTGCCGCTCAGAGCGTGCAAGACGCTTGTACACGCTCTTGTCACGTCGCGACTCGACTTCGAAAACGAGGCTCTGTCCGGCATTACCGGAACCTTGCTGCATCGACTTGAGATGGTCCAGCGATCCGCTGCGCGTGTCGTCCTCTGCCTAAGTCGACGTGACCAACACAGCCTGACGGCGGCACTTCGACAGCTGCACTGGCTGCCTGTGGCGCATCGAATTCAGTTTAAACTGTTGCCCTTGATGCACGGCGCCGTGCATACAAACACTCCACGCTACCTTGCTGACCGTATATCTCCCTATGTTCCCTGTCTTGAATGGTTCGGCCCAACAGGGCTAAGAACGCAACATGAATCTAGACGTTTTAGGAGGGACCTGAAAACCTTTCTTCTTAATCGGGTTTTTCCGTAATTTGTACATACATACATACATACATACATACATACATACATACATACATACATACATACATACATACATACATACACATATACATACATACATAATCTTAATGTTTATTTTTATTGTGTTATATTATCTTATGCTTGTATTGTAATAATTATATTCACTAATGTAATGTATTTTTTTATTATTATAAACACCCCTGATTCTATTTTTAGAGATATGCGGTGTCAAAGTAAATTTGATTTCATTTGTCTCAGATGGAGAAACGCGCGGTGTTCCGCAACGCACCGCTGTACGCCTGGGCGGAATGAACGGTTCGTGGTACCGTGAAGAAGGGACTAGGCTGTTGTCCAGGCATAGATGCCTCAGAAGTGACTGTGTAACTGTTAGAAAAAAAACGGTGTTTTAGCGAGACATTTCGAGGTACGTAAGCAGACTCAATTATGTTTTATAGTCATTCATGATGAGTATAATGATATGCATGTCCGTCCTCGGGGGATCGAACCCCTCTTTGTGAGCTTTTTTTAACTATAACATTTTCATAAATCATCCCAGAAATCCCCGGCTGAATGTATAGGCTCGAACCTCCCTTTTCAAAACCCTGAGGACGGACTTGGTATGGTTTACCTTTGGGTTGGTTTACCTTTGGGTTGGTTTACCTTTGGGTTGATGTTTGAAAAGTTTTGTGTCAGGTTAGACGCTATTAGTAGTTTTGTGTCAGGTTAGACGCTATTAGTAGTTTTGTGTCAGGTTAGACGCTATTAGTAGTTTTGTGTCAGGTTAGACGCTATTAGTAGTTTTGTGTCAGGTTAGACGCTATTAGTAGTTTTGTGTCAGGTTAGACGCTATCAGTAGTTTTGTCGGAGGGTGATTAAGTCCCTGGCCGATTATTAGACAATCGGAGTTATTCGCTTATATGATCTAGACCCAGGAGACGACCTGGTTCCGTGTAACTCGCCAATTATTATTGTATATCAAATGTTTGTTTTTCTTTTACTTGTCTTTATTGTCTTATCTCCTAGTTGCACCATCATTAACAAGCGCTGAAATATAGAAATTATTGACCCGAACTAAACGTGAGCCAGCTGGTTATCGGAAAACCCGCCAATCCGTGACAGTGAGCGCTCTGCGGGACCGTGCGAGGTCACACTGCGGGACCGTGCAAGGTCACACTGCGGGACCATGCGAGGTCACACTGCGGGACCGTGCGAGGTCACACTGCGGGACCGTGCGAGGTCACACTGCGGGACCGTGCGAGGTCACACTGCGGTGTCTTTCTGCGTGAGCGGCAGCGACCACAACGCCAGATGTTCGATGCTCCAGTCGTAGCTGGAGCAGATGGGTGAACGTAGAGAGAAGGGCGCCATTTCGAGATTGTACGACGACCATCGGCCGCCGAGGTCATGTTTCTGTACCTCCTCGTTTTGTTTCGTGTCCGGGTAGTTGGTGGTGAGGAGGAAGCGGCTGCCACTCGCAGACCAAGTGCCCAATGCGGCGGCGGCGTCGACCTTCCAAAGATGCTGCAACAGTCAATGTTATCGGTGAAGACGTTCATTAAGTTGGCAGCTTGACAATCACTTCAACGTTTCAGCAACCGATGATGATCAGAAAGACAACACCTATTTTGAATCGAAATGAGGAATGGTACATATGGGACAGCCCGTTTGTCATACCACCTGGTGAACAGAAGAAGAACTAAGTCCCAGAATTATGCAACCTTAGGCTGAACGAAGAGGGTGAATTGGACGGGGCGGGACACCAGACGGGACGGAACATCAGACGGGATGGAACACCCAGACGGGACGGAACACCTAGATGGGACGGGACACCCAGTCGGGACAGGAATCCCACACGGGACGGAAAACCAGACGGACAGAGGGGGCGCCAGGACTGCGTAGAGAGATGGAGGGACACGGGAACACAATGATGCAGGCAAGGAAGTTACGGAGGCAGGGAATGGGTCAGACCGAGAAGATGTGACGGGGAGAGGTGTGGATGGAGGGAGACATCAGGATGGGGGATAGTCCCGGGATACATATGTGTGCGCAGAAGGAGATACAGGGAAATGTAGAGCCTGATAAATATTTCATAAGGACGAGTTTCACATTGATGAATAATTGTTAAGCCAATGGCTTCTTTCTCCACTTGCAGTCTGCTTTTTTGCTTTGGGTAACAATTGTTTTATCTTGTTAAATTGTATTAAATCTGTTTAAATCTTATTTAATCTTGATAAATATTGTGATATCAAACCTGCAGCATGTCGCGACTGAATATCAAGTCGTAGCCTCCTTGCAGCGCGTCGTCCTTGACGACGTCCGCTAGTAGGAAGCGGACTCGCGGCAGACGCCGACCGAATTTGGCGGCATTGTGGGCGATCAACTCTGGCACGACGTCTACGCCCGTGTAGTGCACGTCGTCTCGAGTCATCACGAACTTCCGCATCCACTGGAAGTCTCCGCATGGCGCGTCGAGCAGCGAGATGTTTGCCTTGCCCAGCTGCGTCTTCAGTCGACTGGCCATGCAAATCACCGTTACATTTTAACGTTAGAATACGTCGTTTTTCATGGAATAATAAATATGCTTCTTCCTTTGTTTATTTAAAAGGATAAATAATATGGGTGTGTAATTATATTACATGTAACGTGAACGACATATAATAAGATTCTTACGTAATTGCAATATCGCGTTTGCTGTGCTACAACGTAAAATTCACATTGATTACCAAACAATACTTAGAGGCAGATCATAAGTCAATTATTCCAGCTACCTGCATGAGGACACCTTTCTTTTTCATCTTAGTTAGTTTTGCCTCTCATTTCGCATTGAATTGTATCTCAGCATGCCTATTAAACATGTATATTAAATATGTATGGTTGCGTCCAGTTGCCTCAACTAGTTTTGTTCTTACAGACGCCCATTAACAACGCTGTTTTGTGGCAGTCGTTAGCACTGAATACCATCGGCCAACATCGTCAAGTCTGATGTAATACATCTGGCACAATCTTCGTGTCGATTACACTTTTTGTAATAGAGAATCGACCGACCGTTGGATAATGGAAAAATTTAATCACAGTGACGTCTTTCTGAACATGAATTGCAGTATTATCTGCAGAAATTTGTATTTCCATTGTTTTAATAGAGAACAGCGGACGTTTGACGGAACTGTTAGACAGGTTGACCTTACCTAACGACTGAATGTAACGTCGCTATGGCGCCCTGTGCGTTACGCAGCATGGCTCCGGGCCCGGACGACTGAAGACCGTCGTAAGACTCGTCGTTCGCCGGCCAGTCCCGTCGCCGGAAGATGGAGATGAACGTCTGCCGTCGTTTCTCCGCGCCTTCACCGACGTCGCCCGCGGACCGGTTAGAAGCGGCATATTGATGCAACCTGCCGCTATATGGCGTTGACGGCCACTTCTTGGCCCACGTGACACAGTCCAACACCCAACCCTCCTCTCCTAGCCCTAGGTCATCATTGCGTGCCGTGTGACTGTCGTTTTTCTGGGCGGCCATGTTGTCGTTTTCGTTTGCCGTTTCGTATGCCACCGTTTCACGTGCGCGCCGTCCAAAACAGCACTGCAGGCATGACGCCGACCAATCGACTGTCTTGGCAACCAGAAGAAGCAAGCAGACGACAGACACAGCCAACACACACGTGCGTAGCGAGCTGCGTCGCATGCCGTGGGCCACCTGGGAACAATATTTAACAAGATTACAATCCAAGGCAAACGCCCACAGATGGCACGTGGACAAGGAACCCATTGTTAACGAAAGTCCAGAAAAGTTCATATATATATATGTGTAACCCGATATTTTTATATTTATATATATATATATATATATATATATATATATATATATATATATATATATATATATATATATATGTGAAACCCGATATTTGTTAATTTTGTTTTTAAACATTCACGTTGCTAGCATTAACACTATATATATATATATATATATATATATATATATATATATATATATATATATATATATATATATATATATATATATATATATATTATGATTGATTGGCCTCGTTGTTATGCAAACATATTCGCTAGATGGCGCTACAGTTATTATTTGTATTACGACGCCTACTTTGGTTTACTTTAATTGCAGTTTCCCGTAACAACATTACTTTGGCAATAATGTATACTCCAAATATCAAACCCCTTGATGGGAGTTTATTATTTGTTTAACCCTTTGATACCAATTCTCCATTCGCCACAAATGCACTCACCTGTTGTTGATTAACCAGCCAAGCCCAGGCCCAGCCCCAGGAGTAAGTTCGCTTGGCCAGGTGTTTGGCTAGTTTCTAACCTAACAAGTTACGTTTATTATAATTCAAACATTTGCTTAACCAAGGATTATTCCGAGTACTTAATGTGATATGATGACACAAACAATGTTATACACGCTGGTTAGCCTAGTATCTACAGAATACACGGTTCGCTGATTTCAAAGAACTAACTTTGCTTTCGCGAAACTGACGCAGCGACACCTGGTGGCAATCGAACGTGACGTTTGTAAAGGTTCGCGAGAAGTTTCGAACCAAGAGCAATGGTAAGTATTCGTTGTAATGCATGCTGTAACTTTCTCAGTTGTTCAGTTAATACACACATTTTTCACTACAAAATTAATGTAACACAACACTCATGTTTTTTACACTTTTTTTATTAGCGCAGACCGTGTGCATGTGAGCGATAATACGATACACATAGACGTCGTAGTTTATATATTGCATTTTAAATCTGGTTTTATTGTCTGGCTAACCGTGTATTTTATTAAGGAGACACAATTATGCATTCCATGTATTCACGGTATTGTGTGCGTGTAAATTTTACGACTTAATATGACTAACTGTTCATCCCTTACGATTGAATATTGGTACACATGTAAAACTGTCAACGACAAATTACATATTTATCCCCAGCGTGGGATATTTCTCTTCCATTTGCATGGCTATAGAAACCAACAACATGTTTTTATATAGTGTTTTATATAGTGTCCCATCCATAATCATATCATGTATGTTCAGTTTCCTTCCCAGGCTAATAGCTAGGACTAGGTGCTGAGCCAGTCAACACATTGCGGGGTTCATAATTAATGATGATACAGTGGCCCGATTCTACCAAAAATACTGTCAGACCACCAAAACTGTCATATCCGATGATCTACTGGAAAAAATGAAGACAGTAATTAAAACAAATGTCGTATTTTTAACTTACTATCCAAAACGTTTGATTTCTTTGTCTGATTGCCCTACTAAATAGTTATGTTTAATTTATCTTAACATGCTTGTCAAAGAAGCTAACAGAAAAAGATCGTGGTTGAGTTGTGAAGCACTTGAAAACAATGACATCTGCTCATTGTTCCTTCTACCTGGCTGGTTGTCCCATAAGTTCCAACACGCACCACTCTAATGTAATGTGGATATTTCCACCTATAAGAAGGCACTGTTTAGTTAAGTTTAGGTGGACATTTCCTTATTTGACATTCGGGTTGTGTTCGTTTCATTCTCCATTTGTCAATTAGTAGTTGGAAGCATTTGGGTGCAACCTTATTTAACGTATGTTTTGCAAATGAGCACATGGAAATCACCAATAAATAACTGATGCTAAGAGGGCGTTAATCACACAGTGTTTTGAAGTAAAGTTCGGTGGCATTATTTATGAGATAATGCCAAAGAATTTCACTTCAAAATGCTGTGTGATTAGTGCAAATTTAAACATCCAGTTTGCACTAATCATTCCAAAACACAAACAGGCAGCAGTTAATGATATTTAAGTTGTGCTGACTTGTCTGAATCAGTGCGATGTCATTGGCATTGTCGTCTGGACGGCCTGAGTGTACGCGAACATGCCGACCATGTTGGTTTTCCTCGAGATATTAATATAAATAACAATGACAAGTTAAAGATAATAAAAACAAATATGTTTTTTATAACAGTATACTTATTCTATCATCCAAGTTTGATGTTACAAAGGCATCTTCTGTTCGCTTAAATCAATGTGGCCTACCAGAAATTTGGCAGGACCACCAGATTTCCAGAGCTGGTGGTCCACTGCACAGAAAAGTTAATTTCTAATTGTATCCACTTTGTATTAAATGACTAGATACAACTCGGCATTATATAACTTTTATCTAGCATTATCTATTTTAAGGATATGGTTATGAATATATGATTACAACTTTACTGACAAATTATGTATTTTATAAAGGAGGCAACATTCTTTAAAAAGATTGTACTATTTATTGATAAATTTAATGTTTCCACATTTATTTAGTTAGTAGGTTCCAAAGATGGAGTAATCATACTCTGTAATCGTAATCATTGAAAAAAATTTGTAACCGTACTTGTTTTATTGGTCAGAATGGACAAGTAATCATAATCATACTTGATTACACTACAAAAGTAATCGTAATTTTGATTACAATCACAATTACAATTTTCTTGTGCATATTTCTGTTTTCCAGGTCCCAACTACAATCCAAGCAGGCTTTTCTCTTTGTTTTTATCTAATGCCTGTACAGTGACTGTATTTTAATGTTGTGCTTTGTTTTGTCTTGAATAACATTGATTGCAATAATAAAATGAGGGTTTTTATTTATTTCATTATGTCAGTTATTTTCTTGAATGGTATCATGATTCTGTGTAATCTTAGTTGTAATCATACTCATAAATGTTAACGATAATCATAATTGATTACATTCATGGTGTAATCGCCCCATCTCTGGTATGTTCACACAAATGATTCTAGAGAGAATATTGAAAACTGGAATATTTAGAATACAGGACAATTATGTATCACTATGGTTTGGCATCAGCCTTGATAATACTATGATTTTTATTTGTTTTAGGCTCGAAATAGTGAAAAAGCCATGTAAGTATGCAACTAAATTTTCTTTATGCAGTCCTACTACAGTACTGCTAAATTTGCCCAACATTTTCTAAGTTCATTGAGACAGAAATAAGTTTCTAAGTTGCCACAGTAAACACCCTGGTTACACCCCACAGGCCACACACCATGGAAGTAGTCCAGAGTACATTGCCAGGAGAGGAAACTAAAAATAGTCCCCCCCTAGAAAAAACAAGGTTATGTGTTCCCTGGCTCCGATCACATTTATGAACAATTATATAGTTTAAAGTCATTTCACTAGTCACTGTTTGTCATATCTTAATTTTTTTTTTAAATTGGGGGTTCCCATTGTAAGTTTGTTTGACAGTTTTCAAAACCAGCCTGAGCCAGTGTTGGGTAGATTTTTTTTATGTCACTTTATTGAGTTATTAATAAAATAATGCATTTTGCAAAATATTGTTAACAAAATTAAGTATAAAGGAGCACTGGTAAGCTGATGAATTCCCATTAGTTTGATTATTATTTTTCCTAAGCTAGAGCCATGTAAAGGAGAAAAAAAAACCATTACCATTAAAATTGTGCATAAGTTACTGAAGAACAAAAATAATTTTTGGTCATTTTAGTACCATAATTTTCCATGTATAATATGTATTTTTTCACTTAATTTTTTATTCAAAAGTCCAAGTGTGAATTATTCGTGGGAACAAGGCTAAACCAAATGTTGTGTTGGACAGAGTAATCAGTAATCAGGAAAGACAGATTGGTCGAAATAATTTTTGCTGCTAAACAACAACTATTTTTTTCTAAACCAATGCATTCATTCAGTCATTTCACATACAAAAACAAAACATTTATTAAAAAAATATTGTGTTTTTGTGCACTTTTGCGGTCCAAATAGAACCACGCTGTAAGCAATAATATAAGCAGCTCACGACGGAAGACGCTGATGCAGCGAGGTGCTATTTAGATGTAAAAAATACACCAGAGACATTCGAAACCATACTTCGACCAAACTATCGGAAGTGGGGAAATTGAGGGTTGATGCTAAAAAGTTGGGTTGCATATTATACATGGTAATATATAAATTCTGTCAGATTTGAACAAAAAGACTGGGGGCGTATTATACACGGAAAATTATGGTAAATAAAATTGTCTATCGGTCACATTGGTAGAACATATTATCAATCTGTCACATCAGTAGCCATAGTTATCTATCTGTCACATTGGTAGTAATAATTATCTATCTGTCACATTGGTAGTTATAATTATCTATCTGTCACAGTAGACAAATTTCTCTGTTAATTGTCGTACAAAATTCTTTGTCCCACATAACTGTTAAACATTGTCCAGCTCTGTGTTATCTCCTGTTTTAGTGATTGTTTTGACAGTTGTTGATATGTTATCTTCTGTAGGACGGCCCTGGCCCGATGGCGGGCTTCACAAGTGGAGAGCACAGGGCCGGTAAGTTATATACTCATTCCTATTATTGGTTCCCGCCGATTTGCAGTATAGTCAGAAGGCGATAACTTAAAACAAATTTTGGGCAGTAGCAATGTTGAAATAAATAAAGTTTATTGTATGGGTAATTCCGTGTCAAATCAACCAATGGTCAAAAAGTTGATATCTCAGAATTGGCTTAAATTTTATCCAGTGAATAAGTAGTTATGAGCACTTCTGCAAAAAAACTAAGGATTTGCATGCATATTGTGTCTATAACACTCTATAATATAAATAGGGGGTAAGCACCCAAAAACACACCTATTATTTTTGTTTCTTTTCAAGTGCTTGTAACTTGAAATTTACAAACTACATATCTGAAATTCGGTGTATATGTACACACATTGGAACTGAAAAAATTCAAGAATAACAGAGCAAAGGACAATGAGTATAACAGAGCAAAGGACAATGAGTATAACAGAGCAAAGGACAATGAGTATAACAGAGCAAAGGACAATGAGTATAACAGAGCAAAGGACAATGAGTATAACAGAGCAAAGGACAATGAGTATAACGGGTGCACAAAAATGGAAAAAAAAGTTTCTTTTATTTCCCAGAAGGATTTCAGCAGTCTGTATTTCATTGTTGTGTTACCCTACAATGTCCAAATTGCTACCATCTATTGCCTGGCATACTGGCAATAACCTATTAGTTCAGTAGGCTTCTAGTTTACATACTTTCAGTATAACTCAGCCCTAAACATTTTCTATATTTTACGAATTTCAGCACCAAAAACGAGAATGTGGGACAAGTCATATGACCCCCATTTTTTTACTATGCATAGCCCTTTATTAGTTGAACAACATATTAAAATTTCAGGATGTTATTCTGCCACTTTTGTTTTGGATATTTTTTTGGGATCAATTTAAGAGAAAAAACATCATTGGGCAGAATTTCAACTGCAATATTTTAATATGTTGTTTACCTAATAAAGGACTATGCATAGTAAAAAAAATGGTGGTCATACTTGTCCAACTTGTTCTTTTGCTGAAGTGCTCAGGTGCTACTTATTCATTGGTTAAAATTTAAGCAAATTCTGAGACATTTTTAATTTCCTGAAAATTGGTTGATTTCACGGAATGACCCCTATACTAGTCGAGTTGCACGGGAGAAAAGGCAGCCATTGCAGAGCTTATTGTTCAGTGTCCTTGCACTACCCAGTCAAGCTTTGGTAGGACCATAGCAATGACAACTGTTTCCAAAATCATGTAAAACTACCAGTTTCACAAAGCTTTCATACAGTTGGAAGAAACTTACATTGACATTGGACATAGATATGTAACTTGGAACAATTGTAGAAAATATGCATAGCGTTACTAACAATCGTGTGTAACTACAAATTGTTATAGTTCTGAGTTACGTAATCTATGTCAAACGTCCACATTCATAAAATATCTCCACCGAAAGATGAATTGTGAAATATTTTTGATGTACAGACCATCTGCATCAGTGCTCCTTTTGCAACTACAATTAGGAATACCACAATAGTGATTTTCTCCGAATTTTTTCTGAAAGCGGGAGATTCTGGTAAAATCTCTATTTTCCTGGGGGCTGACATGTTTATTGGGCGACCAATAAGTGCCTGGCAGTTCTAAGAAATCAACTTCCAGTGAAATGCATGAAATGCCTTCGACCAAAATCGAAGGGTTGTTGCAACGCAAACTCTCAATCAAGTGAGCTGCTACATCATCTAAATGGGATAAGTTTAGTAAACAAAAGCCAAAATATGTTGAGTAAGTTGTGTTTAGAAGCAAACAGCATGGCCAGATCCTGTTAGCAATATAAGTCTAGGCATTTACAAATATATTTTCATTTGGTAGGCATATATTGCCAGACTACAAGCACTTGTGACATAGGGTTATCTAACAGTATGGCATGGCCCATGAAATTAAGATGCTGTGGGTTCAACATGGTTTTCCTAGTAAACCACTGGCATGATATTCTTGATTGTAGTTGCAAATGGTAATGTTTTAGTAACTCTTATAGGTGCATAACCTTTTGTTTCGCTTTAAGTATACTTCCTGTTACAGGATCGAAGGCCATATTTAGCAACAGAGTGTGATAATCTACAGCAGGCAGAGAAGTGGCGTAGGCAGATCATTGGAGAGGTCTCTAGGAAGGTGGCTCAGATCCAGAATGGTAAGTGACGGTTGGAATGGCACAGACAGATCATTGCAGAAGTCTCTAGGAAGGTAGCTCAGATTCAGAATGGTAAATGACGGTTGGAATAGCACATACAGATCATTGCAGAAGTTTCTAGGAAGGTAGCTCAGAATGGTAAATGACGGTTGGAATAGCACATACAGATTATTGCAGAAGTCTCTAGGCAGGTAACTCAGATTCAGAATGGTAAGTGACGGTTGGAATAGCACAGACAGGTCATTGCAGAAGTCTCTAGGCAGGTAGCTCAGATTCAGAATGGTAAGTGATGGTTGGAATAGCACAGACAGATCATTGCAGAAGTTTCTAGGAAGGTAACTCAGATTCAGAATGGTAAATGATGGTTGGAATAGCACAGGCAGATCACTGGGGAAGTCTTAAGCAGGGTGGATCAGATTCAGAATTTGGTAAGTTGATGATGATGATGATGCAGATTTTTCATTCAACATCCAAATGTGTTCATGATGATAGCCATGCCAGTCAAACTTCAGGCTTTTTGTATCGATAGGGCAGGGCTTGTAATTCTGGTTTGGTTACAGCAAGGCCTTTCATAATTTGCTTCAGTTACCTATTCGTACAAATCTAATTCTCAGAACTAATTCTCAGATCCCAATCTCTAAATAGTACTTTAAAACAGTTCACTACGCGGCACTGCATGACACAACGGTGGTCATATTTAACATGCGCCAACATTAAAAAATTTAGAACCAGGCCATGGCCCCCTTTAGTATGTTTTATAAAAATAGGTAAATGTCGACATCTGTGAACGGCCCCTAACATACAGGGTCCAAACCTTGAAATATATGTTTTGCAATGCTGAGTCTTAGCCCTGAAACATGTGTTTTGGAATCCTGAGCTGAAAAGTGATACTATCTGCAGGCACTGCATTGTGCAACTTCTTTGTACCCAGCTGGTTTGGGAGAGTTCAAGTTGCGGGATTTGAACGATGAGATCAATAAATTGCTGCGGGAGAAAGGCCACTGGGAGGACCGAATTCAGGAGTTGGGAGGACCCAATTACAGGGTGAGTACCCCACTGTTATATTCTGCCTGTGTAGTGCATATCCCACTGTGGCCATTGTCAAAATGTTACAGTTTGTGAGTCCATGACAGATTACACATGGTGGATATTTTTCTTCCCCTTGTATAGACATGTAGAAGGGACCTACAGCATCAAGCCATTGAGTCACCACGCCAGTTCTTGTATAGTAGTAGTAATAATTTGTCCTGTAGTATACTAGTAATAACTTGTACTGTAGTAAACTAGTAATAACTTGTACTGTAGTAAACTAGTAATAACTTGTACTGTAGTAAACTAGTAATAACTTGTACTGTAGTAAACTAGTAATAACTTGTACTGTAGTATACTAGTAATAACTTGTACTGTAGTAAACTAGTAATAACTTGTACTGTAGTAAACTAGTAATAACTTGTACTGTAGTAAACTAGTAATAACTTGTACTGTAGTAAACTAGTAATAACTTGTACTGTAGTATACTAGTAATAATTTGTACTGTAGTATACTAGTAATAATTTGTACTAGTAATAATTTATACTGTAGTAAACTAGTAATAACTTGTACTGTAGTAAACTAGTAATAATTTGTCCTGTAGTATACTAGTAATAATTTGTCCTGTAGTATACTAGTAATAAATTGTCCTGTAGTAGTAGTATACTAGTAATAATTTGTACTAGTAATAATTTATACTGTAGTAAACTAATAATAACTTGTACTGTAGTAAACTAGTAATAACTTGTACTGTAGTAAACTAGTAATAACTTGTACTGTAGTAAACTAGTAATAACTTGTACTGTAGTAAACTAGTAATAACTTGTACTGTAGTATACTAGTAATAACTTGTACTGTTGTATACTAGTAATAACTTGTACTGTAGTAAACTAGTAATAACTTGTACTGTAGTATACTAGTAATAACTTGTACTGTAGTATACTAGTAATAACTTGTACTGTAGTATACTAGTAATAATTTGTACTAGTAATAACTTGTACTGTAGTATACTAGTAATAACTTGTACTGTAGTATACTAGTAATAATTTGTCCTGTAGTATACTAGTAATAATTTGTCCTGTAGTATACTAGTAATAATTTGTACTGTAGTAAACTAGTAATAATAATGTGATTTTCTTGAGATTTTAGATTTATATTTGCCACTGGACCATAGCTGTTTCCTAATTACAAACTGTGCTATCTCATTATTTTGCTTGGTTTTTAGTGTACACGTGCTTGATCAGTTTGATTAAAGTCAATAAATTACACATGGATAGTGACCTTTATAAAACATGTCATGTGTTTGTACTTGACCTAATGCACTTGTACTTCAGTCAGTTCAGTTCATCCGCAAAACGCATTAAATGCCAAAAATTTCATAAATTGAGTTAAGAGTGGTGTTGGGCTGAAATCAAGTTGATAATTGTAGATGTAAGAGAATTATGTGGAAAATGCGTTATATACCACGCTGTCAACTGTTTCCTATCTTTCGCTTGAAAATGTGCAACAAAAAACACGATTTATCATGAAATACAGAAAATGGACACAACATACTTTGTGCATAAATGCCTTAGTTTTTCATATACTTAATTATTAATTGTAATAGGGAAACAGGGATGTTAATCCTGATAGTAAAAGAAATGCTGAAAAAAAATTGGGCCATGGAAAAATGTCACGGAATCTGTTCTTATGAGCATTTACCAACATTTATTTCTCTAGACAATAAGATAACTGTTTAAAGCAAAACAAAAATCATGGTTTTGTGTAGCTATGCACCTAAAAGAAACTAACGATGTGCAACTAAAATCAAGATTATCACGCTGCTGGATTACTCAGAATGTGTTCTAAACGTGGGAGATTTCGGTCATTTCTCCAGTTGACTGAGCACTAACATGTTAACCAGCGATACTGATAAGCACATCCACAGTTCTGTGAAAATCGGGTAACCTGGACTATTGTGACACATTAAGGGAGGCCAGCAGACACAGGATCAATGTCAAATCTCAAACAAACATGTTATTTTGCCAGAAAGAGGACTAGTTTAGTAAACAAAGGCCAAAATACGTTACATAAGTTGAGTTTGGACACAAACAGCCTAGCCATATATTGGCAAATATAGGAATGGGTGTATACAAATATATTTTCATTTGGCGTGCAAATTTTGCTAGATTTTGACACTCTAGGGTTATCTGACAGTATGGAATGGCCCATGAAATTAAGATGTTGTGTGTTCAACAAGGTTTTCCTAGTAAACCACTGGCGTGATATTCTTAATTGTAGTTACAAATGGTTATGTTTTAATAACTCTTATAGGTGGATAGGTCGAAAACCATGACTTCTGCTTCCCTTTAACACTAGTGGTGTCAATTGGAGACTAATGGAGAACGACTGAAAAGTGGTACCAACTATTTAACACCAGATGGCGACACTTTTAAGTTGTTCCACACTATTCAAAATTTCAATAATTATGGATCCTGCCATGATGGCAGAAACAAGGGAATAAAGGTAAGTTTTTCTGCTGTAAGGGGAGAAACCTGCCCACCTTGCTTGTACTAAAGTACATTTAAATAAATCTCCTTATGCCTTTCACAGAAAATTGGACCTAAGATGTTGGACCATGAAGGAAAGGAGGTCCCCGGCAACAAAGGATACAAGTAAGTAACTTCTACGTCAGAAACTCGTAGGTTGTACTACAAACTTAGTAGCGGTACTTGTGATGCTTATCCAGAAACAAATATTCACATTCAGGACCATAATGTAATTAATTTATTTGTAAGAAGTTGTATAAATGGTAATAAATGGTGATAGAATGTTCTTATTTGAATGAAAGGTCTGGCCGTGGAGGTCATATGTAAAGCAGTTTGACTGGTTCTCAAACTGTACTGTACTATAAGTGTTATTATTCAATGTCAATGCATAGCCAATGAGAATACAATGGAACCTCACAATTAAGGTCATTCTCAAGACTTGGCCAAAGTCACCTGAATAACGAGGGTGACTGTATTGGCGGGACCAATGTCCTATTCTTTAGTGTTATGGAAGTAATTTGGGACTGTCTCAGGTTGACCATAATGGCAAGGTGGCTGTATTACCAAGGTGACCATGTCCCAGTTTGACCATAATGGCAAGGTGGCTGTATTACCAAGGTGACCATGTCCCAGGTTGACCATAATGGCGAAGTGGCTGTATTACCAAGGTGACCATGTCCCAGGTTGACCATAATGGCAAGGTGGCTGTATTACCAAGGTGACCATGTCCCAGGTTGACCATAATGGCAAGGTGGTTGTATTACCAAGGTGACCATGTCCCAGGTTGACCATAATGGCAAGGTGGTTGTATTACCAAAGTGACCATGTCCCAGGTTGACCATAATGGCAAGGTGGCTGTATTACCAAGGTGACCATGTCCCAGGTTGACCATAATGGCAAGGTGGTTGTATTACCAAGGTGACCATGTCCCAGGTTGACCATAATGGCAAGGTGGTTGTATTACCAAGGTGACCATGTCCCAGGTTGACCATAATGGCAAGGTGGCTGTATTACCAAGGTGACCATGTCCCAGGTTGACCATAATAGCAAGGTGGCTGTATAACCGAGGTGACCATAAAGCGGGGTTCGACTGTATTCTGTCAAAAATGTATTACAATTAGTCCACTCCATGGTGCCTCTGAATTAATTGCAATTCAAAAGGTTTTGTACTCTCTGGTTGATAAGATAAGGTATTGATAGGAATGTGTTATGTCATGAAAATGTTGTTGATATGTTTAAGCTGTCACATTTTACGGTAGAACCACTGTGCATCTTATTTTTCCTAGATACTTTGGTGCTGCCAAAGACTTGCCTGGCGTGCAAGAACTCTTCCAACAAGCGCGTAAGTTGGGTAATTTACCAAGCTGTCAAAACCATCCCACCTAAAACTCATTTAGTTTGCATTTTTTGCATTTATAATTTTTACAACTACACACCAAAATCCTTCGTCCAGTCATATACCTCTAACTGGCCAGTTCACTGACTTAGTGAACACACTCAATATTGTACCAAGTCTGATCGTTTTAATATAACAATGATATCTACCATAAACTATATTCTAGCAACTGGACCTCAGTGTATTTATATATTGTAAACAGACTTATGGTCAATTACATTGGAATTGCATTGAAGGCAGCACCAATTCTGGAACTGGAAATGGTGTTTTGCTTTGACATTTTTATGTTTGTATTTTTTTAACTCGAATATATCGCTACGCAGTCAATGAAATATGATATCTTGCATATATCATATTTGTTTACCATTATGTACCATAATTTTGCATTGTTAACATACTGTTATTTTTATATGGAATTGAATTTGCTATTTTGGAATTGATATAATGTAATTGACCCCAAGTCTGATTGTGAGGAGAGAATAAAATGCTGAATTGAACGATTTCCAGCTCCTCCGATACCACGCAAGACTCGTGCAGAGATGATGAAGAACATTGATGCTGATTACTATGGTTACCGTGACGAAGATGATGGCATTCTGGTCCCGATTGAGCAGGAGGTGGAGAAAGAAGGTTTGTTGGCCTCAATAGTTGTCACGATGAGTTAGAGTGAAACAGCGAGGTTGCAGCCTGCAGGGAAAGGGGTCAGACCACAATTAAAGAGCTGGATTCCAAAACGTACTTTTTTATGAGATACCGATTGATCACCATTGCCCAGCTGTGTATCGTCATGTTAGCTCGATGGGTTTTCCAGTCTTGGCTCAGTCCATGTGTGCAGACTAGCAAAGTCCACCAGAGACAGTTTTGCAAAACACACTCGGTCCTTGGTATGCGCAGTGCCAGTTGCACAAAATCCATTTTTTCTGAACAAAACGGGGTAAATCCAATCTCCAGGGATCAGCCTGTTTTGAAAAAAATGCTTCATTTAAAATAAATTATAATTACTTTATTTTGACAAATGAATTTGCTATCATCGTGGCACTATGTTGGGGTACCCAGCAGATAATTTCAGGACGCAGAAGGTACGTGGGGAGAAAAAGGTTGGGAATCGCTGATTAAGACGGTGGTGGATATGTTAACGAATAGTCTTTGAGCAGTAATTGCAATGTGGCAGAACGATTCCCAGAGAAGTCAAGCTCTTGATAGAATGATCAGGTCTGCCTAGGGGTGAAGTGTAAAGTGTTTTTAATAGGCCCAAGGACGGTTTTAATATCACGGTAGCTGTATATCGCAATACTATTGCGATAGTTTCATGACTATCACGATAGTATCATGGAATAGCGAATAGCTAGGAAAACAGTACCAAGCTGTAATTGATGGTGCTATCGCATAGCCTTGGAGGTAGTTGATTAAAAATGCTGAATCCATAACTGACGCTGCTCTAATCGACGATTGTAGATGTAAATGAATAAATAAAATTATCCAATATAGTTGAAAAATGTTTATTTCTGTTGTTACAGTGATACAAGTAATCCTGCTGAAGTGTTTTGCCAATTATTGCAACTGATAGTTCAATGTACTATCGATAATAACTATTAATAGTTCAATTTATTATTATATCGATAGTATTGCATTGTCTAATCAACTACTGCAATACATCGATAGTTTGATGTATTGTAACGCCTCTACTGCGCTATATAAGAATGTTCCTTTAGCTTTATTATTGAAGCCTGATTTAAAAGCGCTGTTTGATTTTCTTGCAGCAATACTGTCGAAGGTGGCGGAGTGGAAGGCCCACAAGGAGGCACTGCTAAGTGGAGACGTGACGCAGGGGATGGAACCAGCAGAGGAGGTCGACATATACGCAGTCAAAGAAACAGTCAGTAACAACCCCTGTACTTTGTGATAGAACATAATTTTGGCCCAGGGTTTAGACGATTGAAAAACTTATTAACCATCTCAATAATATATATATTGTATATCTTTCTGAAGGCATAAAGTATAGTCAGTTAGTTATAGAGTAACATTACATCAATACCAAATAAAAACACATCACAAGAAATTAAACTAATTGCAACCCAACTATGAAAGTCTCGTGGATAGAAACGGAACAGTTCAAACATACAACATTTGTATTTCTTTTGTACAACACTTTATTAGTACCATTTGTTATACTGTTTATTTCAAATCTAATTCGCCAGTCATGCTGTTATACACGGCACATTACAGGTGTTGTGCACAACTAGGGATAGACGCGTCTCGCCGTGAACCATAAATGTCGGTTGGTCTTTCTCCCAGGATGAAGACGAGGAGAAGGAAGAGAAGACGGAGGAAGCAACGGAAGGACTCGCAGCCCACTTTATTGCCCATGTGCCAGTACCGTCACAGAAGGAGGTAAATCACACATAATACGCCCATCAATTTCATGATGCACCCCACGACCCCCTGACAATGTGCGTTATTGTCCACATGTTTCACACATATAGGTTCCTTGACGTGTCCTTGCATAAAAAAATTACATTCCATTCCATTGTTTTTTGACGGACCATTGCATACTTTTGAATCATACCTGGAACCATTTTGGTAGACCATTTTTGACCAATGACTGATATTTTAAAGTCAGATGCCTTATGTCATAGGATATTATACGTTGGTGGCTTTTGTGGACAGGTTCGGTTGTTTGCAGGACCGAATAATTGTTAAAATTAATGTTCAAAATATAATAGCAAATTAATTAATATATATAGCGATATATCGTCCGACATGGTCATTTATCAGGGTTAACAATACATTACAGTCAGTTAAGTCGCTGGTTGTTGTCATTCTAGTCATTTTGCGGCTAAACTTGCAGCGGACCTTGATGCACCACTCATACATATTTGTGAACCACCAATGTTGGAATTTGACGTATTACTGCGTCATTATATTTATGGACATGACACACCTTTGACACACATTGCCCCGGGGGTCATGGGGTGTGTTATACAATTGACGGATGTATAATCAGATTCAACCCCAGTTGGTCTACACCCATCCCATCTACTCTGCTGTTCGCAGTTGGTCTACTGCAAGTCTCGTGGTTTCACTGATCCCAACTGTAGGGTTTGTGTGAATGACAGTTCACACTCCAGGTCTGGTGGTTTCTTAAATTACAATTCGATATATGTTACAATAGTATACATATATCTCTTAAACATACAAATTAATCATTGTCTCAGATTTTGAGTACATTTGTTTAACTTCCACTAATTAAATTGTTCATGTTGATAATATTTTTACGTCCATTTGTACCTTTGTATGTTAGGAGGCAATTGTCCAGAGCGGCTATTGTGATAGGTGGTAAATTTAATCAGTATTGTTTAATATGTTCTTGTTTTGTTGCATCTTCCTCCACATCGTGAATGAATGTGCTGTACAAATATTTAATAATAATAATTATAAAAAAAATTGATACAGTATTAGTGAGAAGGAAAAGTTATATTGGGCAAGATAACTAGCAACACAATATGCACGAGTGGAAATGTGGTTCAGCATTTGTTGTTGCTATACAGTTAGGCTGCAGTGACTCAAATCAAAACCAACCTATCTGTAAACATGAACATGCATTTTTATTAATATATTAAAAAACAAAAAGTTATGCGAAGGCAGTTTTTTATACATGTGCAGGAATAGATGAATGGCATATCAGAAAGTGCAACAAATCAACATTAAAGTTAAATTTGAAAAGTACTGAGATGTACTCATCTGGTACTCATAAATCTGATTACATTGATTTGATTGCGAGTACATGATCCATAAATTAGGGCCATCATTTCTATGGGTTCTGGTACTTCAAAATAAGTACTTGAGTATTGAGTGCATCACCCCATTTCTGAGCTACTGATATTCTTTTGCAGAGCTACCCTCTTGCTATTTGAGGAAGGTCCTATTTCAGGTTCAGTTAGGTAGCGAATAAGTAATGTTACATAGGGAGCAGTGGTCTTGTGGTTAGAGCACCTAACTGTTGATCAAGAGGGCGGTGGTTCGATTCCACCTGCTGCCATTTCGAAGCTTGGGCAATTTCATTCATACCACAATGCTTGTGTCTTTTAGAAGAGACAGTAAGGACATTGGTTCCTTCTACCTCGTGTCTATGCCATCGGAAGTAAAAGATCCCACACAGTGGGTAAATGTGTAACCTGTTATGGACTCAAAGAGTGGTGGTCTCTATCTCTAACCCACTAATTGTAGCTCCACCAGCCGGAGCTGCTTCCTGGTAGCTGACTCACTACAGGGGTCTACAGCAGAATATAGATATGTGTTGGTTTGTTTGTAGGTTGAGGAAGCGTTGGTACAACGGAAGAAGATGGAACTGCTACAGAAGTACGCCAGTGATTCTCTTCAGGCACAAACAGACGATGTCAAAGACCTACTTGGTGTATAGATATGTTGTGGATGCGTGTATGTTGTGGATGCGTGTATGTTATGTATGTATGTATGTGTGTATGTTGTGGATGCATGTATGTTGTGGATATGTGTATGTTATGTATCTGTGTATGTTATGTATGCGTGTATGTTGTGGATGCGTGTATGTTGTGGATGTGTGTATGTTGTGGATGCATGGATGTTGTGGATGTGTGTATGTTGTGGATGTGTGTATGTTGTGAATGCATGTATGTGTGATTAAAGGAAGTGTACAGTGATTTTTATTGGTTAACTGAATGACAGTTTTATGGGACACTGTAATACTGAATATATTAATATTAATAACATCTCAATTGATTAAAAATAATAATGTCCATACAAAACGTGGTACTATTGTGATCTTCTACCTCTTAATGTTTTCGATATATATAAAAGACCCACCATTTAATCTTCAATTTTGAAGGTGGAATATAATGGATGCTTTATTACTCCGTCAAATTCTTGTTTTATACAATTTCTAACAGTAAATATAATACAGCAATAAAGATAGAAACATGAAGATAATTTAGATATATGCCAAGTACCAAATATTCAGAGAATCTGAATTATATAAACCCTGAACTAGCTGTGTATTGGTTAGGCAACGAAAATCGCTGTACTGTCACATCTGCTTGTGTAGCACATGAGCACACAGTATTTATGTGTAGTGCATGGTTGTATACCTATGTGATTGTCTCTACTGATATCATTCACCAATATAAAGATACTGTATTATAATGATAGTAATAAACAGCAATATTTTTATAATGCTACTGCCATTAAGTAAAATTGTCTTCTCGCATAAGAGATTGTTGCTTTTGAAAGTGGTGGCAATGCAGAATATATATATAAAATTATAGTGATGCATTATGAATGCCAGAAACATTGGCAGAAGTCCACTATTTAAATAGAATTGTACTGGGGACAGACCCTTAGCCAGGATTGTGAAAATTTCTAGTATACCCATTATCACTTTTCATCTACAGTACTAGTTATGCAAAGCAAAAAAACGGTCCCATCACAGATATACAAAAATTTCCATGGGTGAGTGAGTACATGGAGTAGACCCAGAAGCCACCATGCTCATGTAATGTCCAATTGTGTAGACCCACGAAAAAATAAGGGTTCGTAATTATAAAAGGCCCGTTTTATGACAACACAAAAACCCTTTTGTACCCCATAATTGGAAAATTAAAAACCAGTCGTGGTCCCTCAAAAATCCCAATATTTAAAAACAAAAAACCTGTCATGATTTTCAAAAAACCCGTTGCAATAATGGGACAATAGGTCTCTGGCTAGGGGCCTGCTTGGTGACGTACTATGACTGTTTTTTCAATGGTATTTTGAATAATGGGTCCTTCAGTTTCTTTAAACTAGCAACCATAGGGCCTACTAATCATCACTTACCTCATACAGCTGTTCGGTGAAATTCCAATATGCAATTTGTCAGCAATATCCATCCAGGCACCCCACCATCATATTTGCTAACAGTTAGATTTCTCGTGCAGTATTCGTGGACGGTGGCAGATGAATAATAATTGTGGTCTTTCCCCACGTAAGAATGCGTGTATGTTGATAAAATAGTATATGTACCATTGTTCCTTGACAGTTGGTGCACTGTTAGTGTTTGGCTTGCGAAAAGAAAATATATGTTTCCTTATAATTCCGTGGGCAAACATGTATTTCTTTCTATTGCAATAATGGCATAGAAATATACTGAAGTATGGTGTCACAAATGCATATATTTGTTTCCCCCCACCTTATCTGCCAAGTGCTTATAATACAATCTTACAATTAATGAAGGTACAGCCTATGTTGCTGTACCTTCTGATGTCCCAATTTGTTCAGGGAAAATGAATTCCTTGATGTATTTTGGAGTAAAGAACACTCATCTTTGTTCTTTAACTGATGCTCAGCTAACTCTCCTCAACTAGCCCCATTTTGATAGTTAAGCTTTTTTATTAACTTCTCATTAAGTGATGTAAATAATTTTCTTCCCTGTGCCCAGTTAAACCATTTGTAAGTGCACAGACAATACAGTTTGGTCGCATGCGTTGATAGTTTACACACCAACATACATTAATCACAATCACACAAAAATTTTGTAAAACATACTTTTAACTCGCATGACCTTTATAACAAATTGCATGTATTGTACGTCAGTCGTGTTCTAATAACATATTCAGTCACTGGGTAGTGCCATGTAGCTGTCGCTGCTGTAGTTTCCTGGGAAATATGGGTGCCTCAACTAACACTGCCTTCCTCTACATACAGGTTGGGCCACAGCAGCCACAACGTCGTGTTACAACGTTGTAGCAATCTTTCTGGGAGTCCACATTTTTATGTTGTCGTGACATTCACAACGTCGTCACGACCAAATTGCGACGTCATGATTCGTAACTCATGGCAACGTTGCTACGTCATATTGTTAGCTGGGAAGGTCGCTATTCTCTTTGTGACACATACATTTAAACTAAACTACATATACTCACTCCATCAAAAAAATTACACTCGATTCTTTCTGGATTGTTTCAGGAAACCAATTTACTCATTAACAAAAATCCTCGGATATATATGTCACACAGTGCAATTATCAACTACTAAAGTAACAAAATAAGATGGCAAGTGATTCCAGAGAATATAGAAGCGAAGACAATTTCTTAAAGGAATACTGCAATATGTATACTAATTCAATATGACAAAGTGTAGCAATGGTATATCGTGTAAACAACGTTTCTCGATGATACATTAACTGTCTGTTCAGGCGATCTATACGTACACATATATACAGTAACAACATCAATGTAAATGTGATACATAATGTGTGAAAATCAGTTAGAAATATGAAGCAATAGTTCAAAAACCACTTATACAATTATACTGTCAATACATCCAACAACAATGTAATGTATATGAATTTCCCTCTAGTAAACACCAAAACATAGACACTCGCAACATTTTTATGTTGTCATGACATTCACAACATCGTCACGACCAAATTGCGACGTCATGATTCGTAACTCATGGCAACGTTGCTACGTCATATTGTTAGCTGGGAATGTCGCTATTCTCTTTGTTATTTAACATGACACATACATTTAAACTACATAATTATACTGACTCCATCAAAAAATTTACACTCGACTCTTTCTGGATTGTTTCAGCAAGTCAATTTACTCATTAACAGAAATCCTCGGATATATATATATGTCACACAGTGCAATTATCAACTACTAAAGAAAAAATAAGATGGCAAGTGATGCCGTGGTGATATTCCAGAGAACGTAGAAGCGAAGACAATTTCTAAAAGGAATACTGCAATATGTATACTAATTCAATATGATAAAGTGTAGCAATGGTATATCGTGTAAACAACGTTTCTGGATGATACAGTAACTGTCTGTTCAGGCGATCTATACGTACACACACATATATACAGTAACAACATCAATGTAAATGTGATACATAACTATATATGGTATCCAGACATTTGGTCGCATAATGCAAGGCGCGACATTTTGTCACAGATTTACTTAAACACCAGACTAAACCCTTTTAAAAGACTGTTCTGCAAACAGTGTGTGTTCTTTTTAAGTTAGTGGCTTCATCTGACTTCATTTGCTGTGTGCCAGTAGTAATGCTGTTCGAAAACTGATTTTGTCTTCGTTTGGCACACACTGACTGTTCCTTATAAATTAGTGGCTTCAGCCAGTGCTAGCTACATAGGTCTTCTGGCTTCTTAATTGACATATATGGAGGTTATACAGAGCAGTAGAGGCAGTGACGAATTATGTAATGAGGGTTATAATGTACACCAAGCAAGTGACTCACAAGGAGCGAATCAGGTGGCGCTGTGTTAAAACTGCAAGGGAGCCGTCACAACCTCCCTGCAGTTTGATGCCCTCAGAATAGAGACACATCACAACCATGATGACAACCCTATGGAAGTGGAAGTAGCCAAGGCCAAAGTCAACCTGAAACAGCAATCTGTTCAAGCAAATGGCCGTCCCAGTGTGTTGTTTGCTCAGACCGTGGCAGCAGTTTCTGATGATACAAAATTGCTTGTTGGAAAATAGCTAAGTATTAAGCGCTTTATACGAACGCAATATACAGCCAAATTTCCTGTAGAACCACAGATCCTTGATGATCTTGCCATTGATGGGGAGAAACAACTAATGAACCACCTCAGAGATTCCTGATCTACAACAATGGACAGGATGCAGCATCCAAGTTAATTGTGTTTGCGTCACATACAGCCTTGAAAGGGCCGGCCCATGCAGACAAATGGTTTATGGATGGGAATTATACGATGACACCTCGTCAGTTCCTCCAGCTTCATGTGATCAGAGTTCCCCTTGGCAACACAGCAGTGACAACAGTGTATGCTATCCTACAGCACAGATCACAAGATACTTATGGAGAACTCATACAGACGGTGATGAACCACTGCACAGCTCTGCAGCTGTATCCTGACCCCACTGCTGTACGTTGTGACCTTGAGCAAGAAGTCATTGCAGCTGTAACAGCTGTGCTTGTCAGCATGTGCAAGTTCGCGGATGTTTCTATCATTTGACTCAAACCACATGGCGCAAAGTTCAACAACTGGACCTTGTGGGTCTGTACAAGGAAGACGAGAGCTTCAAACTGTTCTGTGGGCTGCTGGACGCTCTAGCTCTCTTGCCCATCACTGATGTGCAAGACGACTTTGAGTGGCTCAAAAAAACATCCCTGATGGTGCTGAGCCCCTTGTGGATCACTTTGGCAAAACATATGTCACCGGTACACTGCGTCGTGCTCAATCAAAGCAGGGACGAGAGCAGGAATTCACATTCAAAGGATACCTGCATTGTTTTCTCCCAACATTTGGAATGTTCACCAGTCAACTCTGGACAACGAACCACGTACAAACAAACTATGCGAGGCCTGGGACAGATCATCAAGCTGGACGAGTGTCCATCCAACAGGGTGCCAGAGGACAGCGGCCTGCCAAACAGATACGTCGTGTGTATGTTGACCTACAGAAGCCTCTACACAACTTATGTGAAGATGGAGCATCTGGCGCCAAGAGCATTGAGCAGTTCCTGAGAGGTGCTGGCCACAACATCCGTTGGAAGCCAAGGAACGGTGCATAGCAGTGAACTCTGATAGTAGTATTAGACGTGAACAGTGGCAGTGAATAGTAATAACTAATTGTTTTATAAATGAACAGATAAATTAAATGAACTCTGATAGTTGAAATGAACAACATGTCCTGTGTTCATGCTTAGACCTACACCTGCACTGGTTTAAAGAATACATTATTTATATAAACAAAAAGGTTTCGTTGTGGTTACTAAAAAAACTGACCAAATGTTGTGCATTGCATTATGTGACCAAATGTCTTGTAATCAGATAGATCGTAGATCCCTCAACATTTTATATGTAGTTGTAAGTCCTATAATGTCTGATCATTCAGTTAAACTTAGCATTAGGCTTAGGTTTTAATTATTTTTAATTATATTGTCTAATTAACACCTTTACCGCAAAGAAACAATTTTTTTTATAATATAAAGCTTATAACCAAATCACGTCGTTTTAATTTTCGCCCCTGATTCTTCTGATTCCAGGCGTAATCATACCTTTCCAGGCATTGTCTTTCTACCTCAGTTGGATCTGGTACGTGTACCTTCCGCATCATAATTGTCAACCCTTGTCGAATTACGGCATTAATTGGTATATTTAAATGACTGCCATCACACAGGTAGGCATTGGTCCTATTCCCTGTTTTTGACTTTCCCACGTAGACGCAAACAATACCTTTTGTGGGGACCTCTACGCCGATTTCATACACATAACCTGGAATATATGCATGCCTCATGGCAAACAACTGTGTGTTCCGCACACCGACTTCGGGTGCACACCTCTTAATCCATTGCAATGTAGCATACGGTGTATAACGGCTTGCCTGCATGGCTGGTTCCCATCTTGCATTACCGATTTCAGCAATGTTCCCGTCATTAACATTTTCTCTGAGCTGTCTTTCTGAAAAGAAAGACAAACTTCCTTCGTTTAAAAAAAACAACAAAAACAAACAACGAAATTACCTACATCGGAGAAACGTGTTATGTGGACCCCACCAAAAACTGAGCGTCAGACATGACTGACATTGTCAACTCATGCTGTTTCTGTTTTGTTTTATATGTGTTAAGTGATTATCCTACCCAAGTCTCCCGCGATATTTTCGTTAATTTATGGCGAGGACGCTGTTATGGTGCAGACGAAAATAATATAAAATTGCCTTGGACATTTGCAAGGTTGTCGTAGTCAATTCCATTGGAGTTTCCTTCCATTATGTGTCAAAATGCTTATAAAACGTATATTAACTTTGACCTGTTTTGAAATAATTACATGGCATTCATTGTGTTATGGTGCGGACATGTAGAAAGGATACGCGCCTGAATTCGGTCAAACAAATGAATTGTTGATGCATGTTTTGTTTATTTTGAATCGAGTTTGGTACTCCATCAGCAGACGAGTTATGTCTACAAGTTGAACCAATTATCATTTTGCGCCGTTGAAATGATTCTGATTCGCCGCGATATGTAGACACAAACAGTTGGGGACAAACGTTAAATGTCTTTAACCCCCCAAAAAACAGTTACACTTCACTCATAAATGTGTAATATAATAATGTGTAATATTATAGAAATATATGTCACCTTTGCATGTGTTCAGGTTTTTTGCCCCACCTAACAGTCAAAACCAGATGAGCATATCGTTTCTACATCCTATATTTAAAATCCTTTGAGTAGTGTCCACGGAGAGGTCCAAAACCCAACCCTGGGTATTAGGTCGGGGAATCTATATATTTAAGTCAATGGCCTAAGCAAAAAGTCAAATGATTTAAATCAATGATCTAAATTAAAAAAATCAAGTGATTTAAATCATTATTTAAATCCATGATTTAAATCGCCAAACCTAACAGTAGTAACAAATTAATTTGCTTAAGGGGTTCCAATTTTATCTTAATACAAATTGCTTGACAACAAAGGAACTTGTGACTTTATAGTCGCTGGATCTGGAATCAAGAATCAGGAAAAGTTTAGTTATCTCAATCATAACAAGATAATTACTTACAGAGAAAACATGAGCATAAAAATAGTCAGAAGTGAGTTTCAATAAACACTACTGTAGCATAACTTCCTGGTGTGAAAGTACTCATATAGCTGATCAAATATGACTCTCTCAATTTGTTTAGAAATAGCTGGCAAGATTGAAAAAGGAAGGTAAATTTCAAAGGTAGTGTCGTATATTCACAGACACTAAATATAACATAAACGTCGTTCTTCGGGTTGGCACATATCTGATCTATATTCGCAAACGCATGTATTACTACTTACGTAGTTCGCCACTAAACATGTATCACTACACATGTAGTCCACAACAGACATACATATTTAGCATTTCCCTCCCAAAATAATTATGAAAAAGTCTACCAACACTATTTAACTATATAACTTCTTCTGTATGCCCATAGCGAAATGATCTAACCAATTATCATAGTAACATAGTTATGCACTAGCAATGTAATTCAACACAACATTAGTATTCAACCATGTCGTGCTAACTAAACTAATGTAACTAGAGTCCACTAGCTCACTTATTTCTGTTACACTACAGATAAGCTCACTAATCTCTGTTACACTACAGATCTAGCCGATCTGGTGCCTTATTCACACAAGAAGACTGTCTCAGATGTGTTTCCTCCTCAACTTGGGTAGGAGTGACCAATTCTGCAGTAGGCCTAGACTTATCCTGAACCGATTGCTGTTGAGGGGCTGCATATCAACCTACTGGCACTGTCGTTTGTCTGAATCAGTGATCAGTGATCACTGAATGATTTCAGATTTTGAAAACCACGCTCCTTTTTGTTTCTCTAACTGTTTTCCCGTCGGTTATCCGGTTTTACACTGTCAAGTCGAGTGCGTAGCTGTCTACTTATAAATGTACTGCTGGCATTTCTCCTGTGAAAGCATGTGGAACATTTCTGTCCGGAGGAACTTATCCAGTCTAACCTACAATGCCATAGATTTCAAAGCGTGCTTTAAAGTTTGCAAAAATCGCTCTTCTTGCCACTACATATCACCCAAGTGATATGGCGATGTAGGTTTGTGCAACACTCCCAACCAGTCCAAGAAGTCCTTGAACTCCTGAGACTTAAACTGTGGACCATTGTCCGAGACCAAAGTGTGAGGAATTGCCACTCTACTGAATATCGTCCTCATTGCATTCACGGTAGCTTCACTGGTCGTGCTGTTTGAATGACAACTTCTGGCCATTTGGAATAGGAGTCTACAACAAGCATTTCCCCTCCACTTGATTTGCATAGTCGATGTGTACGCGTTCACCTGGTCGCGACGAAGGTAGCCATGGATGTACCGGTGCATTAGTAGGATTTCTCTGTACCAACTGATATGATTCACAAGTTTTCGTGCAAGATTCCATATCTGCATCCATATCCGGCCACCAGACATATTAACGTGCGACATCTTTCATTTTCACTACTATGCCCTGTGTGTAACTCGTGTAGAATTTCAGCTCGTAATTGCTTTGGAATTCACTATAACAGAACATCACCCTCAAGAGAGTTCGTTACGAGGACAGAGGAACGGTTGTAAATCTAACCGATCTGTTGGCAACTTATTAGGCCAACCACCCTATGTGTACCTCATCACTTGCAACAACAATGGATCTTTCCAAACTGCGGTCTTGATCTGTTCGCTAGAGACAGGTAAGACACAAACACCCAGAACGTTTTGTGCAGGTAACCGTGAAAGCTAATCAGCATTGGCACTCTGAGCACTGCTCCTGTACCGCACATCATATCATAGTTAAAACCAGACAAATATATTGCCCATCGCTGGATGCGTTCTGTCCCTACTGCTGGTATGTCATTTCTAGGATTGATGATTACCGCTAGAGGTTTGTTATTAGTGACAAGAGTAAACTTCCTGCCAAACATAAAAGGATAGAATCGCTTAATGTCAAAAATTATTCCCAGTCCTTCTCTCTCGATCTTTTGTTCTGCTCTCGTCAACGAGCGAGATGCAAACTGAAACAGTTGCTCCTCTCCATTAGGCATAATGTAAGAGAGCACCGGTGCTAAACCAACTGGCGATGCATCACATGCAACTGTCACGGGGAGACTGCTGTCAAAATGCATCAGAAACCCGGACTTGCCTAGAGCACGTTTCACTGATAGAAACGCATCATCCATCATGTCTGTCCACTCAAACTTCCTATCCTTCTCAGGCAAGGTAGTGAGAGGATGGAATGTGGAAGCAAAGTCTAGCACAAACTTTCGGTAATAGTTTGCCATGCCGATGAACGACCTCAATGAACTCATATCAGTGGATCTGGATGCATCTGGTATGACGGCTATCTTATCCCCCGATTTGAGAAAATCTTGGGCATCAGTCACGTGACCCAGATACTACAGAGAATCTCTGGAGAATTCACATTTATCTTGATTCAGCTTTAAACCGAATTCTGTCAATCTTTCAAACACCCAAAGATATCATCGAGATATACATTGACACCTGGAAAACCCTGTAACAACCTGAACGGGTAGTTTCACGACTTGTCTGCTGCTTCCTGCCTTTTTGCTTCTTCATAAAGTTGTTTAGATTCGTGGAGGAATTTCCTGAGGAGACCACGTTTCGTTTTATTTTCGGATAGCGTTACTAACACTGGCCTAGTTTTGTCATCCTTGGCTTTTCCTAGTCTACGTATCTTAGTGATGTCCGTGTCAACAAAATCTTTGTTTCCCTATGTGCATAGTTCCAGTAATGTTTTTTGTCGTGCTTACATCTGTTGGATTTTAGTTGTGATTTCGACTCAGGTAGGTTAAAGATGATGACATTGTTTAAATATTTTCACTCTCTTTAGTTTCCATTGTTTGATCTTTGACAACCTCCTTAATTTCCTTAATGACTTTGTCTGATTTGGATTCGAAGTTTGCTTCTTTAATCATTTCGCTAACTCTTGTCTAATCAAGTTTTGTTTTGATGTCTTCCTACAACTGCCCAATCCTATGTTCAACCTTTTCATAGAATTCCTCGCATCGTTCTTCGCAACTTTTTTTTTCAATTTTAAGGTTTTTCATAATTTTCCCATTGCATGATGGGCAAAATCAATGGATGTGTTCGTTCTTGTTCATTGTTTTGTATTCTATTATGAGGGTTAACAGTTGTCTTGTAATTGAAACATCGCCTAATCGCACCATTCTTCTTTGGCACTACTACAACACATATTGCCCACTCACTGCGTCTAACTGGTGAAATGACCCCTGCTTTCTAAAGCTTGCCTCTTTCTCGACTTTGGGGCGAAGAGCATTGATTGGAGTTTCAAATAATTTGTATAACATTTATTGTTATTGTTTATTTGAGATGCAAGTTTGGGTTCAATATTTGTTTTTAAAACATTATTAAATTGATTAGCGATATCCATTTTGTCGGTAATCATTTTCCCATCAATTTTAAAAGAGCAAGGATATTATTCTTTCATTGATGTTTTATTATTATTTCTTTAGCCAATCGCTGCGCATACAAATTAAAAGTCCATTTAAAATATATAAATTAATTAATTAAAACGTCATCACAGAAAAGCATAAAAGTTCTCCACGGCAATGGTTATATAGTCCATAAAACAGTATTTTACACATTGCCATATGCACATTGGAAAATACGAGTCTTTATTTGGCGATTATATAGTGTCAATGAAGTTGCGTCACCGAGGGCAAGTGGTAGTGTTCCAATGTGCACACTGGTGGGACAGCTAGCTGCAGATGGTCGTATAGCTGCCGTAGTTGAGGATTTCTAGTTCTTGGATTCAGCAGCTCAGAAAGATAGGCAGGTGCCAAATCATGCATAGCCTTTTATATATATATATATATATATATATATATATATATATATATATATATATATATATATATATATATATATATATACTTTGAATTTGATGCGTTGCCTGACAGACAAACAATGCAGATACACCAGAACTGGAGTGATATGTGCAGACATATTTGTAAGAACAACCAGGCGGACTGCCTTATTGTGTATCTTCTGGAGGCGTGTCAGATAATATTCGGGTATTATAAATAAATAAGTAGTTCATTTCTATAGTGCCAAATATATTTAAAAACTACTCAAGGCGCTTTACATTAAAACTACATGATTCAATTTAATTAAAATTAGATAATTAAAATACATTCAAATTACATTAACATTTAATTAAACACTTTTTTTTATAAAATAATTAAATTACAATAAAATAAAATGACATTAACATAACTAATGTTGATGTAATAATTAAATTACATTGATATTAAATAATAATTTTTAAATAGCTAAATTGTAATACAAGTCTTTCTATCTGTTAAAATATTGGTTAAAATAGAGTGTTTTAAAGTCCTTTTAAAAGTGGCCTCACTGGTCAGTTCACGTAGTGATACTGGCAGGTCGTTCCACAGGTCTGGAGCGGCCGCCACAAAGTTCGCGTCCCCGACCTTGTATCTTGTTCTAGGTCTGACCTGGTAGGCTTGTGGAGCGAGACAAGGTCGCACATATACATTGGCCCACAATTTTTGACAGCCCTGTGGACCAGAACCAAGACCTTGAATCGAGCACGTTCCCGTATGCAGGTCTCTGAGTACCGGAGTAAAGCTTGCATACTTGGGCACCCTTACTGTGAATCTTGGTATGTCTAGCAGGATGGCGTTGCAGTAATTAAGATTTGAAACAACCAGAGCAATAATCAATGAGTTACACACACGCTTCGTGATGTAAGGCCTGATGGATTTGATACCTCTCACGTGGAAGTTACACTTCTTCATAAACATGTTTGATGGTAGCACCTCCAACCACAAGGTTCTCCGGTAGTCCAAATTTCAGGTCACGAAGGCTGAGTGCCACCATTAAGTCAGTCTTTTCATCATTTAGCATGAGTTTATGCTGAACCATCCAACATTTAATTTCCGTTTTCATTGATGCAGTCACAAAGTCTCTGAGTAGGGCGTTCCATGTCATCAGGTACATGAGAAGATTTAACAAGATTTTAACAAGGTAGGATGTGTATATTTGTAGATCATCTGCAAACTTATGGTATTCCACAGTTTGCCTCGTTAGTCTTGTATTGGTGCCGTGAACACCGTACCTCAGAGGACGTTCGTCGGATGTGTCTGTCACAATCTGCACGAGCTGGATACGATCTGACATGTATGAATTAAACCATATAAGGCCCGAGCCAGGTGGTCATTCAAATTCATAATGCATTTGTTTGACAAGTCGAATATGTCTTTTGAGTATTTTGAGTGATTCTTGGCTGCAGACCCCCCCCCCCTCTTTTGTGGCCCAATTCTGCAGCGTATCTTGAGGCTGCTCGAAGATCAGAGTGCTGGCAGTTATCAACAACATTGAATATGACATGGCATTGCAATTACCTCTCAAGAAACTTTCGTATTCGTTCGGAAAACTCTAACCATAATCCCAGCTTTAACCCTAAGTTACCATTGGACTAGTTGAGTGACCTTAGTTTTGGGGCAAAATACACCATATGAAGGTAGAACACATTAACATTTCAAAAAAGGTTATATATATAATTATATATATATATATATATATATATATATATATATATATATATATAGGTTGAACACATTAACATTAACATTTCAAAAAAGGTTATATATTTAATTATATATATATATATATATATATATATATATATATATATATATATATATATATATATATATATATATATATATATATACTAGGGTAGTATACACACTTTGTTGATAGATAATATTTTATAGTCATATAGTCATTTGTTATTAAGATATATCGATAGGCCACCATGGGAATTGCATATTTTGCCTTGAAAACTGTTATTGAACCAAATACATCGGATAAAATGCAAATGGCACTAAGATCGTACATTTTGGCTTAACCCGCAGTGTTCCTGGCTTTCACCCGCCTTATCTGTGCCTCTAATGCGATCTTACGGTTAGTGAAGGTACAGCCACTAATGTATGTCGTCGTTCGCTATATGTCAGGATTTTAATATTGACGCTTCAAGATTCGAAATGTTGAGCCTAGTGAGATTCGCCGTCATAAGCGAAACTGGGTTTGCATAATCCAAATTGCTACGTCATGACTCGTGGCAACGTTGCTTTTTACATTTTGAATTGTCTTTTAGTGAAGTGAAGCACATTCTCAATCAACCAGACGTTTAGCCAAATTATAAGTATGTTTTGCTTGTACAAATATTTTTTTTCATTTAACATAACATACTTTTAAACTAAGCTACACATCTTCATGCATGCTTGTATGTATATATGTATGTATAGACTTAATATATTAGACTAGCCACTCCTTAAAAAATAACACTCAACTCTTTCTGGTTTGTTTCAGCAAGCTAATTTACTCTTTAACATAAATCCATGGATATATATGTCACGCAGTGCAATTATAAACAACTAAAGTAACAAAATAAGATAGCAAGTGATGCCGTTAATATACACTGTAATAGTTATTCCATAATACATTGTCTGTATACATTGCCCTCTCGTGGTACATGGTGATATTCTATAGAATGTAGAAGCGAAAACAATTTCTAAAAGGAATGCTGCAGTATGTATATTAATTCAATATGGTGTAATGTAACAATGGCATAATGTGTAAACAACGATTCTCTGTGATACATTAACAACTGTCTGTTCTGACATTCTACATGTACACACACACACACACACACACACACACACACACACACACACACACACACACACACACACACACACACACACACACACACACACACACACACACACACACACACACACACACACACACACACACACACATACACACACACACACACACACACACACACCACACACACACACACACACACACACACACACACACACACACACGTGTGTGTGTACACACGCATAAGCAGTAACATCAATGTAAAATGTGATACATAATGTGTGAAAATCAGTTAGAAATATAAAGCAATAGTTAAAAAAGCCACTTATACAATTAGACTGTCAATGCATCCAACAACAACGTAATGTATATGAATTTCCCTATGTAGTATACACACCGAGACATAGACACTCAGTACTTGTTAAATGAGAAACTACTAGAAAAACCGCTAATCATCTTCTGATAAAGTATACCCTTGTCTCGTCAAATTACGTCGGGGTTTGTTGTTTATCTTATTCCAAGCGTAATTATATTTTGCCAAGAGTTGCTCTTCGACTTTCGCTGGATTTGGTCGGTAAACCTTCCTCATCACAATTGTCAACGTTTCACTTTGTTCAAGTACTTTATTAATTCGTTCACTTAAATGACTGCCCCCGCACAGGTAAGTAGCTTCCCTTTTCCCACTTGTTGTCATTCCCACGTAGACGCAAACAGTACCATACCTGGGGATCTTTATGCCGATTTCGTACACATAACTATCAGAAACATTAGAGACAAACAATTGACGGTTCCGATAACCGACTTGACCCGGACACCTTTCACACCAATTACTGTCAATTATTCGTAACGACATGGCCTCTTCCCATGGTGCTTTCTTGAACTCATCCATCTTTTTGTTGGATTTACATTCTCTGTTCTGTCTTTTTGGTCCTAGAAAGAAAGATAAACTTGCTTCGTTTAGAAAAAATACGAAATTACCCTACATCGGAGGTTTTTTGCCCCACCTAAATGGGCGCATGCTGGAAAATCAATACGTACATGCCCCTATCTGTGCCCCTCGAATCTGATTCTGGTAGATGATATAATTCGCTTACATGGCAAAACACGTGTATATATATATATATATATATATATATATATATATATATATATATATATATATATATATATATATATATATATATATATATATATATATATATATATATATATATATATATATATATATATTTATATTTATATCCAGATTTATAATATTGTAAATGCAACATTCGTCGAACATTTTTATACTTTACTCCTAAGACATTAAATAAAATGGAGAAAATATCGTTTCTACATCCTATATTTAAAATCCTTTGAGTAGTGTCCACGGAGAGGTCCAAAACCCAACCCTGGCTATTAGGCCGGGGAATCTATATAGTTAAGTCAATGGTCTAAGCAAAAAATCAAATGATTTAAATCAATGATCTGAATTTAAAAAATCAAGTGATTTAAATCATTATTTAAATCCATGATTTAAATGCCAAACCTGACAAACACTGAGAGTAGTAACAAATTAATTTGCTTAAGGGGTTCCAATTTATCTTAACACAAATTGTTTGACAACAAAGGAACTTGTGACTCAGAAAGGTGGATCGGTTGGGGAAATGTTTGGCTAGTGAAACATTAACTGCCCGGCATTTTCTGAGAATAATTATTGTCATTTGAAACGACCCACTGTCATGTAAAAGTAACATAAGCAAAAACATAATTTATGCTTTGAGCTAAAACATGGTAAAACAGCATACTTTATACGGTCGCATAGGCACGACATTGCTGACTCGTATCAAAACGTTAAATATTGCTACTCAAGGAAGCAGCACTACATACTCAAACAGGCCTAACACGTACCTTTCGGCATTCTGGAAGACAAATTCGGCGTGAACCTTTATATTCGCTGGATCTGGAATCAAGAATCAGGAAAAGTTTAGTTATCTCAATCATAACAAGATAATTACTCACATAGAAACCATGAATATAAAAATATTCAGAAGTGAGTTTCAATAAACAAACTGCAAATAATATCTTGAGCAGTATAACATTAAACATCTATATTTTCTATGTGACGTGGGACTCACCCTTATGGAAATATACCATTGGAACTACAATCCAGTTCCTGTATAATTGTGTCATAAATATTATGTCTAGGGTGTCAAGTTCAGTTGAATGTTTCTCTCTGAAACCATATTGATTACTGTAGTATAACTTCCTGGTGTGAAAGTACTCATGTACCTGATCAAATATGACTCGATTTGTTTATAAATAGCTGCTAAGATTGAAAAAGGACGGTAATTATCAAATGTAGTGTCGTATATTCACAGACACTAAGTATAACATAAACGTGGTTCTTCGGGTTGACACGTAACTGATTTATATTCGCCAACGCATGTATTACTACTCACGTAGTTCGCCACTAAACATGTGTCACTGCACATGTAGTCCGCAACAGACATGCATATTTAGCATTTCCCTCCCAAAATAATTATGAAAAAGTCTACCAACACTATTTAACAATATAACTTCTTCTGTATGCCTGTAGCGAAATGATCTACCCAATTATCATAGTAACATATTTATGCACTAGCAACGTAATTCAACACAACATTAGTATTCAACCATGTCGTGCTAACTAAACTAATGTAACTAGAGTCCATTAGCTCACTTATATCTGTTACACTACATATAAGCTCACTAATCTCTGTTACACTACATATCTAGCCTATCTGGTGCCTTACTCACAGGAGAAGACTGTCTCAGATGTGTTTCCTCCTCAATTTGGGTAGGAGTAACCAATTCTGCAGTAGGCCTAGACTTATCCTGAACCGATTGCTGTTGAGGGGCTTCATATGTCAACCCACTGGCACTGTCGTTTGTCTGAATCAGTGATCAGTGATCTCGAAGTCATACCATGTCTCCTTCCCTGAATGATTTCAGATTTGGGAACCACACTCCTTTTTGTTTCTCTAACTGTTTTCATGTCGGTTTACCCTGTCAAGTCGAGTGCGTAGCTATCTACTTATGAATGTACTGCTGGCATTTCTCCTGTGAAAGCATGTGGAATATTTCTGTCCATAGGAACTTATCCAGTCTAACCTGCAATGCCATAGATTTCAAAGCGTGCTTTAAAATTTGCACAAATCGCTGTCTACTTATGAATGTACTGCTGGCATTTCTCCTGTGAAAGCATGTGGAATATTTCTGTCCATAGGAACTTATCCAGTCTAACCTGCAATGCCATAGATTTCAAAGCGTGCTTTAAAATTTGCACAAATCGCTCTTCTTGCCACTACATCGCCATATCACTTGGGTGATATGGCGATGTAGGTTTGTGCAACACTCCCAACCAGTCAAAGAAGTCCTTGAACTCCTGAGACTTAATCTGTGGACCATTGTCCGAGACCAAAGTGTGAGGAATTGCCACTCTACTGAATATCGTCCTCATTGCATTCACGGTAGCTTCACTGGTCGTGCTGCTTGAATGACAACTTCTGGCCATTTGGAATACGAGTCTACAACAATGACAAGCATTTCTCCTCCACTTGATTTGCATAGTCGATGTGTACGCGTTCACCTGGTCGCGACGAAGGTAGCCATGGATGTATCGGTGCGTTAGTAGGATTTTTCTGTACCAACTGATATGATAAAATTCCATATCTGCATCCATACCCGGCCACCAGACATATTAACGTGCGACATCTTTCATTTTCACTACTCCGATATGCCCTGTGTGTAGCTCATGTAGAATTTTAGCTCGTAATTGCTTTGGAATTCCCTATAACAGAACATCACCCTCAAGAGATAGTTCGTTACGAGGACAGAGGAACGGTTGTAACCGATCTGTTGGCAACTTATTAGGCCAACCACCCTATGTGTACCTCACCACTTGCAACAACAATGGATTTCCGAACTGCGGTCTTGATCTGTTCGCTAGAGACAGGTAAGACATCAAAACCCAGAACGAGAGCCACATCTTCGTCTGTCGATGTACCTGGACCATCGTTTTGTGTAGGTAACCGTGAAAGCTAATCATCATTGGCACTCTGAGCACTGCTCCGGTACCGCACATCATATCATAGTTAAAACCAGACAAATATATTGCCCATCGCAGGATGCGTTCTGTCCCTACTGCTGGAATGTCATTTCTAGGATCGATGATTGCCGCTAGAGGTTTGTTATTAGTGACAAGAGAAAACTTCCTGCCAAACATAAAAACATAACATAAAAGGGTAGAATCGCTTAATGTCAAAAATTATTCCCAGTCCTTCTCTCTCGATCTTCTGTTCTGCTCTCGTCAACGAGCGAGATGCAAACTGAAACAGTTGCTTCTCTCCATTAGGCATAATGTGAGAGAGCACCGCTGCTAAACCAACTGGCGATGCATCACATGCAGCTGTCACGGGGAGACTGCTGTCAAAATGCATCAGAAACGCATCATCCATCATGTCTGTCCACTCAAACTTCCTATCTTTCTCAGGCAAGGTAGTGAGAGGATGGCGTGTGGAAGCAAAGTCTAGCACAAACTTTCGATAATAGTTTGCCATGCCGATGAACGACCTCAATGAACTCATATCAGTCCAAATTTCATGTCACGAGGGCTGAGTGCCACCATAAATTCAGTCTTTTCATCATTTAGCATGAGTTTATGCTGAACCATCCAACATTTAATTTCCGTTTTCATTGATGCAGTCACATAGTCTCTGAGTAGGGCGTTCCATGTCATCAGGTACATGAGGATAGTAGGATGTGTATATTTGTAGATAATCTACAAACTAACGGTATTCCACAGCTTGCCTCGTTAGCATGTCTTGCATTGGTGCCGTGTACACAGTGAACAGCAGCGGACCTAGCACCGAGCCATGTGGAACACCGTACCTCAGAGGAAGTTCGTCGGATGTGTCTGTCCCAATCTGCACGAGCTGGGTACGATCTGACATGTATGAACTGAACCATATAAGGCCTGAGCCAGGTGGTCATTCAAATTCATAATACATTTGTTTGACAAGTCGAATATGTCTTTTAAGTATTTTGAGTGCTTCTTGGCTGATGAACCCCCCCCCCTCTTTTTTGTGGCCCAATTCTGCAGCGTATCTTGAGGCTGCTCGAAGATCAGAGTGCTGACAGCATATATATATATATATATATATATATATATATATATATATATATATATATATATACTAGGGTAGTATACACACTTTGTTGATAGATAATATTTTATAGTCATATAGTCATTTGTTATTAAGATATATCGATAGGCCACCATGGGAATTACATATTTTGCCTTGAAAATTGTTATTGAAACCATATATTTGCAAAAAAATACATGTTGGAGTCATTGCGTTTCTTGCAAGCAAATGGCACTAAGATCGTACAGCCATTGTTTCTTTAAGTTCTCTAATTTCATACTATTTTTTTTTTATTTTTGCATTAAGTCTGGCAAATTAAACGTAGCATTGTAAAAGTGTTTTTCCTGGTTTTTATTTTATTTATTCTTCATCATTGAAAGAAACCGTCACAGTCGTGCAGCGCCTATTGCGGATATTGTCTGGGCTGTTTAACAGACGTCCATGGCTACTGTCACAGTCATGGACTTGTGACACACACCAACAAGTCAATCCAAAACATAAAATCACTAATATTCAATAAAATGTTGATCATCCAGGTGCGATTGTTTCACCATCACAATGCCAGGTCCTTCACAATCAATATGGTGTGAAAACTACTTCCTAGATACTTGCATTATGTACACAGTGACACTTCCAAGAGGAATCATGTGCATGTGCCCGGACGCGACATTAATGTGCATTTAGACTTAACACTGTAATTGTTTTGTATAACATGTCCCGTGTGTTAGAAGGCGTACCATACGTCCATGGCTACCGTCACAGTTCACTGACTTGTGACACACAGCAACAAGTCAATGTAAAACATAAAATCACTAATAATCAATACAATTTTTATCATCCAGGTGCGATTGTTTCACCATCACAATGTCCAGTCCTTCACAATCAATATGGAACGAAAAATACTTCCAAGAGGAATCTATATACTCGCATTATGTACACAGTGACACTTCCAAGAGGAATCTTTATACTCGCATTATGTACACAGTGACACACGCACGGCTCTTCAACTGGCTGCTATCTACCAGTAATATAGTAAGTAGAATATAGGACGACCTGTATTAATATTAGCTGTCTTCAGTTATAGCCGCGTACCTACCGTTATGTGAAGAAAAGTGATGCTTCAAAGCGAGATCCTGTTCCGAATGTTCATGCGATTATTGTACTAGACCAGACGATGAACGTGTTGCAGCATGACTCAGACTGTCACATGGATACGCCACTGTTCCGGCCCCTCCTGCCATACCTTCGTTGTTGCTTTATTATTTATACAGAGATCGACAGATTGTGCACGTAACAGCTAATCAATCGAACTTTATTGTGATCTTATTTAGTGGTTGTTATGACTGAACATCCACATAGAATGGAACACCTGCAACACGCAAACGTTCACAGAACGTTTCAGTAACTCTCAATTGTACAATCGTGTAAATAAACGATGTGAAGAAACTCGCTTGTAGGCATCGTATTGACCCGGACTCGACATTTATATTGGGCGGCCCGCGGGGCCTACCTGGCCGCAGGTCAGGAGCCGTCGATCGGGATTGGAGGCCGTGTATGTCGATAATGCCACAAGGCCGCCGCGTTCAGGTCTAGCATGGATCAAACCGAAACTTACAACGATTACGAGATGTCGTATATCACCTGAACAAGCGTGTTACCTACACCATAATATCGAAGTGGTGTTGGACGAGTTCATTGAGCTATGTTACTCCATTGAGCAGATCAGCGCGCATAACAAAAGTTGCAAGATATAATCACCTTATGTTCTCCATATGCAAAAGTTTCCACTAAGAAACAGCACAATACCCATTTTAGTTCAATGTTTACGTTTGCTTCTAGAAGTCATAGGTGCGCGGCGTTGCTAAGCAATAGGGACCATTAGCCTTCGTACGTATTCCTGTCCTATTCCGCACTAGTACCAACTGAACATACCCCTTCAAAACTACCCTCTGAAAAGTAGCGGTCCTGACACGATCATCGGCCTGACAGGGGTTGGATACCGGTCAGCCCTTCGGGCCGCTCGGCAGGTTTACGATGCCTATGCATGTGTTCCATAGGACGTTCAGTGCAAACTATAATTATACAAGTGTGTTATTGTGAAGTATATAAAGCGAAACAAAAGTCATGGCTTGGGGTTATGCACCTAAAAGAGATAATAAAAACTAACCACGTGCAACTAAAATCACGAATATCACGCAAATGGTTTACTCAGAATGTTTTAAAAGTGGAACATTCCAGTCATTTCTCCAGTTGACCGACGGTTGACATATTAGCCAACGCGACCAATAAGCGTATTCAGCAGTTCTATGGAATTGGGGTAACCTAGACTACAAGTGACGTATTAAGGGAGGCCGACATACGCAAAACCAACGCAAAGTCTCAAATAAACGTGTTATTTTGCCAGAAAGAGGAATAGTTTAGTAAACAAAGGCCACGATATGTTACACATGTTGAGTTTGGACGTAAATAGCATGGCCATATCCTAATTTCAAGTATAGGAATAGGTGTATATAAATATATTTTCATTTGGCGAGCGAATATTGCCAGAATACCATATTCGTGAAGTTGGGTTATCTAACAGTATGGTGCGGCCCATGAAATTAAGATCATGTGTGTACTGCGAACATCTGTAGTTTATTTGTACGGCATAGAAAGCATGGATACACGTGAATCCAGTATATGTTGCCCACCGACAGTGGTATACGGCATCGCACGCGCCATTTCGTACGCGATAGCCACGTCATGGCGTCATGACGTAAATAACTAGTTCGGACCGTATCACGAGCGTTCATTATTGCACCGTTTTAATATATGACAGGGGCACTGGTTAGTGGTATACTCAGCTACCCCTAGCTCGAGAGGTTGTGATTCCCGTGAGGTGAGCTATTCGACTAGAGATAGCGCCACTTTCTGCCACTAGTTGACACATATGGACTCGTCTGTAATGTTCTCATAATAACATGACTAGCATGTATGTACATGTATGGGCTACAGTAGCGGTAGTTACACGACTTCCATTCACTAGATGGTAGCACCATATCAATATCTTACATCTCCACTTTTAACAAAATCAGTTGACCCTTAAACAAAGACTGAATATGACATGATGTAAACATTAACTATGAGCTAGTTCTATAATTAGAAAATTCACTTTCACACATCCCGGGCATTTACACAAGTTTCGTACTCAGTACTAACACATAAGCAAAATGTCATATTATGCACAGATACACATATACAATTATCATGTTAGTCATTTAGTGTTAAACACAAGAATTGCTAGTCTTAAAGCAAAAGTATACATTATCATTGTGCATTATTTAAAAAAATATATAATTATCTTACTGTGTTACAAAATTCCACATGTATGTGTGGAAAAAGCCAACATTTTCTTTACAGTGTCCTTTGACAATCTTCTGTTGTGGTGGATGTATTTCTCTGCCTTTAGGACATGCAGCATCTATTGGCCTACTGCGCAATACTACTGGACCACAAACTTTTGCCTGTGTTTGGCTCTTGGCTTGTCTACATACATGCGAACTAGGACTAGACTGAGCATTTGCTCCAATACTCTCACTCGGTGATAGCTGTAAGTTCAGATCTCCCAACTCATTAAAATAATTAGATTAAGGTGGGGCCTCAGTGGTGGGAAACTTCGTGTTTTCGGTTTCTTATGTACTCTTTCCCAAGTGGAGTTCGTACAGCATAACTCCTGGGCATGTCTAGTTTCTCATTTACTAGGCCATACTGCCAAATACGTTTAGGTCATCGGAACGTAATTGCCTGGCCCTGACCTACTCCGGGTAGATCTTGGTTTCTAGTTTTCCTGTCGTGATACCATTTTTGTTTATTCTGCCTTGCTTACAACAGCTTTCTCATAGGTGGTACCACAAGGAGTTTCAACAGACTTGCTGTCAAACCAACTTGCCCCCCCCCCCCACAGCGTGCCCTCATTCTCCCTAACCAGCCCCTTGTATGGTTTAATTTGTATTCTTTTTGTTAGTGTGTTTTAGCTAATTTTCACTGGTGGCATAATCAAGTAAGTTCCAAAGAAATAGAAGGGCAATATGTCTACGAAAGATCAATTTACTGATACGGCTCAGAGGGGCACCATACATTTTATTGATCAGAGGGGCACCATACATTTTACTGATCAGAGGGTTACCATATATTTTACTGATCAGAGGGGCACCATACTACATTTTATACTGATCAGAGGGGCACCATACATTTTCAAAAATGGCGTTATATTTCCTGTTCCATAACTAGATGCCAGGTTACTTTTTTCATGTTCGATGCGTCTCGAATGGTGAGGTTTACTTTCGACTCGAAAGTCGAATAATAATTTCATGGGCAGTAGTAGCCAAGTTATGATGTGTTTATGTTAATGCATGCGACAGGAAGTCAGGAATATAATAACATCGTAGTAATAACAGTAACGCATTTCCGAATGGCTTTATTCATACAGTTCATGCGAAGAACTGAAAAACGTGCTTTGGCATAGCCATAGGTGTGTTTACTTGTAACGTCATTGTTCCTGCGCTAGAACAGCTAATAATTATGCACATGTTACTGTTTGTTTAAATTGTGTATAATTCAACAAGATGCGCGAACACATGATGCAAGCGGCGTCAGGGCGGACTCTAGTAATAGGCTGGAAAGGGTCATCGACAATATGACCTCTGAACCGCACATATGTCATAGCAGCAACAAACAAGAAGAAGATGGACGAAGAGTGTACCCTTAACTGTAATTATTACCATACACCTAACTATACACTTACCATTAATTCTCACCATACACTTATATGTAATTCTCACCATTCCCTTAACTGTAATTATCACCATACGTCTAACAGTTCCTTTAACTTTAAGTCTCACCTCTAATGTACCCCTAACTCTAATTCTCACCATACCCTTATCTGTAATTCTCACCATACCTCTAACAGTTCCTTTAACTTTAAGTCTCACCTCTAATGTACCCCTAACTCTAATTCTCACCATACCTTCAACTGCACTTTTAGCTGTATTTCTCAGTACACAGCTACTTTACATTCTCACTGCACCCCATTACACACTCAGTATACAGTTAGAATGCAGTCGCTATACCCCCAGTAGAGGGTTAGAAGAGATAGTCACTACAGCTCTAGTACACGGTTAGGATTCATAGTCATTGCATCTCCAGTGCACAGTTAGAATGCGTAGTAACTACACTACTAGTACACATGTACATGTACATGTATAATAATGCAGCTAACAGTGCAATAAATGTGTATTGGAGTTGTAGTGACTATGTATTACAGCTACGATACAGTGAATTTTTGTATTCTAGCTTACTACTCAGTGTGTAGTGACTACGTATTCTAGATGTGTACTGAGGGTGCGTATAAATCATCAACATTGATTCCTACGCCCTCAACAGCGTCAAATTCATCTTCCATTGTACACTGCCAGACCTCATTAGCTGACTTTATGCCAAATAGCATGCGCACATAGCGATACCTCCCAAACGACGTGTTGAAAGTCGCTAGATTCGAACTTTCCTCCGATAGTGGAATTTGTCAGTATTCACTGGTGGCATCGATCACACTAAATACCTTAGCATTGGGCATACGAGCGACCACCTCCTCAAGCGTTTTCATTGGGTAGTGCTCAAGGAGGATTGCCTCATTGAGATCTGTCGGATCGAGACATACTCGTAGTCGATCATAACTCTTACTCACCCACTCATTGGGCTCAGCATCCGGCACTATCACATATCACACCGAGTTTCACCATTCGTTCGAGCTCACATCCGATATCTTCACGAATTTTGTGTGGCATCAACCTTACTAGGTTTGACAGATGGATATGTGCGAATATGGTACTCTCTATCTCGGAGTTTCCCTAGACCCTTGAACAGTGACTCACGTTTGTTTAGGATTTTTCCACGCTCCTCGTTTAACCCCCTAGCACTGTCCGACTGACGGAAAGGATTTGTGTCTGAATTCATATACTCTTGACCAGTGTTTCGCTTGGGATCCCCCTACTAGACAACATGTTAACATGCATACAACCTGTTCTAGACTTAGCAGTACACATACATCTTTACTTAGAACTGGGTCTCCCTGCTTCATTACAAAAAATGTGACATCATGTCTACACTCTCCAACCCTCACTGCTAGTGTTATTTGGCCTACTATAGTCACTTTATGCCCTTTCAGTTGCAGGTTTGTGCATCCAAGTTTACCGTACACATTAGGGTTCATTCCAACAAATACACCAGTTGGCAACATATTTGCCTGAGTTCATTTGAATGTCACGCTCTGATCACCGATCTTATTTCTCGTCCAACAATTCAGAGAATACATAATACGTTCCTTCTCACTTTCATCTTTGGGAAGTGGTAAAGGCTACAATTGTGACTCTCAACAAGGTGTTTGCAGTCTATCTTTAAAATGTTTGTAGAGAACCACCGAGCGCGTTGTCATACCAACGTGGCGTCACTCTTCGGCGCTCTATACAAACATTCGTTACAATGAGTACGTAACCCTGTAGGGGGCGCCATTTTCGCAGTCATCTTACCACCTACCGGGTGTATTGGTGTTTTTAAATATTATAGCAGTTATTTAAGTTACATCCAAAAAGTATATGTTTAATTAATGCTAGCTGTACATGACGTGGCAACACGAGGTTCTATTATTAGTTAACCCATAGTAGGATAATGGGAATAATACAGTATCCGTATTGGCATCTACAACCCAAGATACCTGTATCGAGATTACGAGATCTAATAACCGTTTTAAGATATTAAATGGTTGTGAAAATATTGATAGTAGAAGTTTTTTTCACTTATGGAAAATAAAATAGCTAGAGGACACGAAGTAATGTTAGTGAAAGAACAGTGTAGATTACATGTAAGAAAATATGCATTCTCACAGAGGACGGTAAAGCAATAGAGCAAAGTGTCTACTGAGTGTGTAAATGCTAGCAGCATGAATATGTTTAAAAACAAAATTGACAAATATCTCAAAGGGGGCAGATTGTTAGTGCGATGCGAATATTGTTGAAGATTTACTTTATAGAGCATTTAGCTAGTATTTCCTGTGAGCAGAAATTTTATTTCGGCAACGAAGAGGTTTGTGTTTTAAGTCATAATTACAGGCCGTGGTAATACAATGATGACTATCATTTTAGAAGCTGATATGCATTTCGGTAATTTGAGCAAATAACCACGTTCAATTAATTAGAATTTGATTGAGATGTTACCACAAGACCTGGAATGACGTACGTGTCATAAACTCGTGGAGTTTCCTGTCCATGTGCGTGTGAGTCATGCCTAAAGTTACTGTGGAATATGGGGGCGAAGTTGGCAGCTGCGAGCATATTGGGGGTAAGTAATAGTCGAGTAGCTTGCAATAGAAGGGTGGTGTGGAGACAGCTTTTATGTTGGTGGGTAGGGTATATTCTCCCCGGGGGAAATTTCCTTATGGACATACCCAGTGGGAAGTTATACTGTTACACAGGGTCTAGACTCTGCATGATCACATGCCTGCCGTATATGTACTACAGTGTATTGACTATTGATATGATTATTCGGTGTGTGTGTATATATATATATATATATATATATATATATATATATATATATATATATATATATATATATATATATATATATATATATATATATATATATATATATGTGTGTGTATACTGTAAGTCTAATTTGTGTCATTACGTTGCAACATTTAGCAAGAAATTTGGCAACGGAAAGGTTTTAAGTTTTTGTTTTTAAGTCCTGGATATATATATATATATATATATATATATATATATATATATATATATATATATATATATATATACATAAGCTATGTTTATACAAGTGTAAAGCGCTTTGAGCGGTCCTACGGACTGGATACCGCGCTATATAAGAACGTACCTTTTTACCTTTACAATGAGCACTATCTATAAGCGTATTGCATTTGGGTAATTTTAGCAAATAATCCCTTCCAATTATAAGCAGATATGGATCTTATCATATCAGACCCGGAGTGTCACGTGTCGTGGAGTAAACAGACAACGTGCGTGGACGACTGGTGGCTGCGAGCATATTAATTAGGGGGATGCAGCGTATACTCGGGCTTCCCCACCAAAATAGTGGGGCCAGCCCCCTCCGGTTTCGCACCTGTGCTTTATGTCATTCACTTGTCAAGTGTACATAGAAATGTGGTTAGAGATACGATCACAGATCGCCTCGGATGTCGCCGCCGGAGGTCCGCGACACAACTTCCTTACTGCTGGTGACTCAGAACCGATCACGAGCCTGTCATTTCTTGACAACAGTCGCATGCACCCGAGGCAATCTGCTGTTGCTGCTGTTGTAGCATTGCTGTTGCTTTGTTGCTGCTGCTGCATTGCAGTAATCCAGATTTGAAACAACCAGAGCAATACTCAATGAGTGACACACACCCTTCGTGATGTAAGGCCTGGTGGATTTGATACCTCTCACGTGGAAGTTACACTTCTTCATAAACAACATGTTTGATGGTAGCACCTCCAACCACAAGGTTCTCCGGTAGTCCAAATTTCAGGTTACGAAGGCTGAGTGCCACCACAAACTCAGTCTTTTCATCATTTAGCATGAGATTATGCTGAACCATCCAGCAATTAATTTCAGTTTTCATTGATGCAGTCACAAAGTCTCTGAGTAGCGCGCTCCATGTCATCAGGTACATGAGGATGGTAGGATGTGTATATTTGTAGATCATCTGCAAACTTATGGTATTCCACAGCTTGCCTCGTTAGTATGTCTTGCATTGGTGCCGTGTACACAATGCACAGCAGCGGACCTAGCAGCGAGCCTTGTGGAACACAGTACCTCAGAGGACGTTCGTCGGATATGTCTGTCCCAATCTGCACGTGCTGGGTACGATCTGACATGTATGAACTAAACCATACAAGGCCCGAGCCAGGTGGTCATTCAAATTCATAATACATTTGTTTGACAATTCGAATATATCTTTTGAGTATTTTTAGTGTTTCTTGGCTGATGAACTCCCCCCCCTCTTTTGTGGCCCAATTCTGCAGCGTATCTTGAGGCTGCTCGAAGATCAGAGTGCTGACAGTTATCAACAACATTGAATATGACATGGCATTGTAATTACCTCTCAAGAAACTTTCGTATTCGTTCGGAAAACTCTAACCATAATCCCAGCCTTAACCCCAAGTTACCATTGGACTAGTTGAGTGACCTTAGTTTTGGCGCAAAATACACCATATGAAGGTTGAACACATTAACATTTCACAAAAGGTTTTATATATATATATATATATATATATATATATATATATATATATATATATATATATATATATATATATATATATATATATATATATATATATATATATATATATATATATATATATATATATATATATATATATATATTGTATAGTCATATAGTCATTTGTTATTAAGATATATCGATAGGCCACCATGGGAATTACATATTTTGCCTTGAAAAATATTATTGAAACCATATATTTGCCAAAAAGTACATGTTGGAATCATCGGATAACCACGTTTCTTGCAAGCAAATGGCACTAAGATCGTATAGCCATTGTTTCTTTAAATTCTCTAATTTCATACTAATTTTGTCTACTTTTGCATTAAGGCTCTGGCAAATTAAACGTAGCATTGTAAAAGTGTTTTTCCTGTTTTTTTATTTTATTTATTCTTCATCATTGAAAGAAACCGTCACAGTCGTGCAGCGCCTAATGCGGATATTGCCTGGGCTGTATAACAGACGTCCATGGCTACTGTCACAGTCATGGACTTGTGACACACACCAACAAGTCAATCCAAAACATAAAATCACTAATATTCAATACAATGTTGATCATCCAGGTGTGATTGTTTCACCATCACAATGTCCAGTCCTTCACAATCAATATGGTGTGAAAACTACTTCCAGGAGGAATCTAGATACTTGCATTATGTACACAGTGACACTTCCAAGAGGAATCATGTGCATGTGCCCGGACGCGACATTAATGTCCATTTAGACCTAACATTGTAATTGTCTTGTATAACATGTCCCGTGTGTTAGAAGGCGTACCAGACGTCCATGGCTACCGTCACAGTTCACTGACTTGTGACAAACAGCAACAAGTCAATCCAAAACATAAAATAACTAATAATCAATAAAATTTTGATCATCCAGATGCGATTGTTTCACCATCACAATGTCCAGTCCTTCACAATCAATATGCTACGAAAACTACTTCCAAGAGGAATCTATATACTCGCATTATGTACACAGTGACACTTCCAAGAGGAATCTTTATACTCGCATTATGTACACAGTGACACACTCACGGCTCTTCAACTGGTTGCCGCCTAGTAGTAATGTAGTAAGTAGAATATAGGACGACCTGTATTAATATTAGCTGCCTTCAGTTATAGCCGAGTACCTACCGTTATGTGAAGAAAAGTGATACTTCAAAGCGATATTCTGTTCCGAATGTTCATGCAATTATAGTACTAGAACAGACAATAAACGTGTTGCAGCATGACTCAGACTGTCACGTGGTTACGCCACTGTTCCGGCCCCTGGCTCGAGAGGTTGTGACTCCCGTGAGGTGAGCTATTCGACTAGAGATAGCGCCACTTTCTGCCACTAGTTGACACATATGGACTCGTCTGTAATGTTCTCATAATAACATGACTAGCATGTATGTACATGTATGGGCTACAGTAGCGGTAGTTACATGACTGTCCATTCACTAGATGGTAGCACCATATCAATATCTTTCATCTCCCCTTTTAACAAAATCAGTTGTCCCTTAAACAAAGACTGAATATGACATGATGTAAACATTAACTATGAGCTAGTTCTATAATTAGAAAATTCACTTTCACACATCCCGGGTATTTACACAAGTTTCGTACTCAGTACTAGCACATAAGCAAAATGTCATATTGTGCACAGATACACATATACAATTATCATGTTAGTCATTTAGTGTTAAACACAAGAATTGCTAGTCTTGAAGCAAAAGTATACATTATCATTGTGCATTATTTAAAAAAATATATAATTATCTTACTGTGTTACAAAATTCCACATGTATGTGTGGAAATAGCCAACATTTTCTTTACAGTGTCCTTTGACAATCTTCTGTTGTGGTGGATGTATTTCTCTGCATTTAGGACATGCAGCATCTATTGGCCTACTGCGCAATACTGCTGGACCACAAACTTTCGCCTGTGTTTGGCTCATGGCTTGTCTACATACATGCGAACTAGGACTAGATTGAGCATTTGCTCCAATACTCTCACTCGGTGCTAGTTGTAAGTTCAGATCTCCCAACTCATTAAAATAATTAAATTAAGGTGGGGCCTCATTGGTGGGAAACTTCGTGTCTTCGGTTTCTTATGTGCTCTTTCCCAAGTGGAGTTCGTACAGCATAACTCCTGGGCATGTCTAGTTTCTCATTTACTAGGCCATACTCCCAAATAATTTTAGGTCATCGGAACCTTATTGCCTGGCCTTGACCTACTCAGGGTAGATCTTGGTTTCTAGTTTTCCTGTCGTGATACCATTTTTGTTTATTCTGCCTTGCTTACAACAGCTTTCTCATAGGTGGTACCACAAGGAGTTTCAACAGACTTGCTCTCAAACCAACTTGCCCCCCCCCCCAATCGTGCCCCCATTCTCCCTAACCAGCCCCTTGTATGGTTTAATTTTACTGATCATTTTACTGATCAGAGGGGCACCATATATTTTACTGATCAGAGGGGCACCATACTACATTTTACTGATCAGAGGGGCACCATACATTTTAAAAAATGGCGTTATATTTCCTGTTCCATAACTAGATGCCAGGTTACTTTTTTCATGTTCGATGCGTCTCGAATGGTGAGGTTTACTTTCGACTCGAAAGTCGAATAATAATATCATAGGCAGTAGTAGCCAAGTTATGATGTGTTTATGTTAATGCATGCGACAGGAAGTCAGGAATATAATAACATCGTTGCAGTAACAGTAACACATTGCCGAATGGCTTCATTCATACAGTTCATGCGAACAACTGAAAAACGTGCTTTGGCATAGCCATAGGTGTGTTTACTTGTAACGTCATTGTTCCTGCGCTAGAATAGCTAATAATTATGCACATGTTACTGTTTATTTAAATTGTGTATAATTCAACAAGATGCGCGAACACATTTGATGCAAGCGGCGTCAGGGCGGACTCTAGTAATAGGCTGGAAAGGGTCATCGACCATGTGACCTCTGAACCGCACATATGTCATAGCAGCAACAAACAAGAAGAAGATGGACGAAGAGTGTACCCTTAACTGTAATTATTACCATACACCTAACTATACACTTACCATTAATTCTCATCATACCCTTATATGTAATTCTCAACATTCCCTTAACTGTAATTATCACCATACCTCTAACAGTTCCTTTAACTTTAAGTCTCACCTCTAATGTACCCCTAACTCTAATTCTCACCATACCTACAACTGCACTTTTAGCTGTATTTCTCAGTACACAGCTACTTTACATTTTCACTGCACCCCATTACACCCTCAGTATATAGTTAGAATGCAGTCGCTATACCCCGTGTAGAGGTTTAGAAGAGATAGTCACTACAGCTCTAGTACACGGTTAGGATTCATAGTCATTGCATCTCCAGTGCACAGTTAGAATGCGTAGTAACTGCACTACTAGTACACATGTAGAATAATGCAGCTAACAGTGCAATAAAGGTGTACTGGAGTTGTAGTGACTATGTATTATAGCTACGATACAGTGGATATTTTGTATTCTAGCTGAGTACTCAGTGTGTAGTGACTACGTATTCTAGATGTGTACTGAGGGTGCGCATAAATCATCAACATTGATTCCTACGCCCTCAACATCGTCAAATTACATGTAAGAAAATATTCATTCTCACAGAGGACGGTAAAGCAATAGAGCAAAGTGTCTACTGAGTGTGTAAATGCTAGCAGCATGAATATGTTTAAAAACAAAATTGACAAATATATCAAAGGGGGCAGATTGTTAGTGCGATGCGAATATTGTTGAAGATTTACTTTCTAGAGCATTTAGCTAGTATTTCTTGTGAGCAGAAATTTTATTTCGGTAACGGAAAGGTTTGTGTTTTAAATCATAATTAGAGGCCGTGGTAATACAATGATGACTATCATTTTAGGAGCTGATATGCATTTCGGTAATTTGAGCAAATAACCACGTTCAATTAATTAAAATGTGATTGAGATGTTACCACAAGACCTGGAATGACGTACGTGTCATAAACTCGTGGAGTTTCCTGTCCAAATGCGTGTGAGTCATGCCTAAAGTTACTGTGGAATATGGGGGCGAAGTTGGCAGCTGCGAGCATATTGGGGGCAATGTATAGTCGAGTAGCTTGCAATAGAAGTGTGGCGTGGAGACAGCTTTTATGTTGGTGGGTATATTATCGTGTGTGTGTGTGTGTGTGTGTGTGGTGTGTGTGTGTGTGTGTGTGTGTGTGTGTGTGTGTGTGTGTGTGTGTGTGTGTGTGTGTGTGTGTGTGTGTGTGTGTGTGTGTGTGTGTGTGTGTGTGTGTGTGTGTGTGTGTGTGTGTGTGTGTGTGTGTGTGTGTGTGTGTGTGTGTGTGTGTGTGTGTGTGTGTGTGTGTGTGTGTGTGTGTGTGTGTGTGTGTGTGTATACTGAATAATCAAATAAATAGTCAATATATATATATATATATATATATTAATATATATATATATATATATAATATATATATATATATATATATA
>OY759275.1:40202267-40363756 GCA_963662155.1 Lamellibrachia columna
GAAATTAGTAAGTAGAAACACATGTATAGTATCAATTTATTACGAGACAGTAGTACATATATAAGTAAAATACATTACAATTAGCTAAAACAGATTAAAAGAATAAATTAAGTGACCTAAGACATTAAATAACTAAAAAAAGGTGCTTAAATTAGTTAAATAAATAGGTAGTTTATAGATACATCATAAATACATCAATGCATAGCTAATGTGTTACTGGAATATCACTGCTGCAAAGTGCAAAGTTGCAAATGTGTCTTTAATAATGTCTAGAACGTGGCAACGGAATCAGCATTCCTAACTGCGTGGGGCAGGGCATGGTGTGAAACCCCCGACGCTTGCTTGGTGCTTCAGGGGCGGTCTGTGCGGGGGCTCGTGGAGGCCTAGACGATATCGGGTCGATCGTACTCTTCACCAGTTCGGTGATGCTACTCAAGCGCTGCGTTTTCCTGCAACAATAACAAATATTAAAGATAAAGTAACAGTTTTATTGATGGCTTATCTTGTCACCTCGTGCACATTTGAGCGCTTCACTTCTTTATACAAAGATATAATTCGCCTTTTTATATGTTAATTTTCTTCTAATCAACCCAAGAATTTTATAACCGTTTGAAGCTGCTATGCTAAGCTGCGCCAAAACGTTTGTGTCAGCTTTGGTTGTTAATCCTAATTCGGTTTCTTCTATGATTTTACATGGAACGGCACCGCTCATTTTATATTTTCCATCCATGTTGCCATTTCTAGGTCGTCTTTTGTCATGTTCAAATTTGAGTATTGTGCAGCGTCATCGCCAATATGAATACGACACGCCTAGGCTATTTCTAGGTCGTCTTGTGTCATGTTCAAATTTGAGTATTGAGCTGTGTCATCGCCACTATGAACACGACACACCTGGGCTGGAATCAATGCCCATCTAGTGAAAGGGTTTCCACGTAGACAACCAACCCAGTGGGGTATTTGGGAGTGGGCATTGGACAATGGCCCCATTTTGGTTTATATGTTCAGATTTTTTACCGTATTCGCTAGGCTTGAACCCCCAGATACGTCACTGAACCAACCTAAATAACACCCTTACCACCCCTTAGCAAAACGATCTACAAAATTCAGAATTCTACAGAGTGCATAGTATAATTTTTTTTTTAAATCTATAGAACACTACAAATTATATAGCTTTGTTCTTTGAATTCTACACAGTTGTGCCAACAAAAATCCCATAGAATACACTATACAAATTCTGTAGATTTTTTGGCTTAGAGCCCGCAACGTGCAGAAAATATATTCAATTGTTGATTATTGGTATTTACACATATGAAACTACATAGAGACATTATGTGTTTTCCTATTTCTAGACCTGACGGGTGTATTTACCCTCACCACGCGTGATTGTTCAAACCCATACAAATTACAATTATGCATAGCTTTAGCTATGAAGACGATAACCTTGCATCTGACATTCCAGTCAATCCGACCTGCAGGTCACGTGTACGCCTACGTACTGTAACCGAAAAATAGCAATCTATGGCAGTGAACAGTGATCAGATCCTGTCTCCACCAACTGCGGCTAGGCTTTTGTACGCACGCTGTAACGCGACTCCATTCTGTCACAGAAACCCGTATCAATCCGGTTCCAACCTATTTTCGCATCACAAACGCTTCCTTTTAGCGGTAAAGAGGAAAAGTGGCAGGTTGACAAGTAAGAAAGGCTGCTGCGTGCATGACCTTTCGTCATTATAGTTGTTTTCAATATTCATACGACGTGTTCCCTTTTGTATAACGCACTTACGGATCCATCCAGGCGGTTAAAACGAGGTGCTTTATAATTAACAACATTAAGGGGAATGACAACGCTCAGTCTAGCGAGGAAGGACAGGTTGGCGCCTACGTGTGAACAGTGGTGAATTGTTGTCGCAATATAACGGGCAATGTGGCGTTATTTATCCATCAAGATAATTACATACATACACGTACGTACGTACGTACATACGTATGTGTATACGTACGTGCGTATGTATGTGTATACGTATGAGTATGCGTACATGCGTGCACTCACACACGCACGCACGTACGCAAGCACGCACGCACACGTATTATATAGGACATGTTGACACTTGCACACCCGTGCAACCGCATAAAACACTTGCACACCCGTGCAACCGCATAAAACGACCATAAACGTTTGCATATAGTTATGCAGAAACATCAGTGACATGGTTAGTACAATGACGAGAGATTTTCGGGCTATAAAAATACTGAAGACAAGACGCCAACGAGAAACGTGTTTACCTAAACACACAACACAGACAACGTGGCGTTATTTTTCCAACAAGATAATGTACACCCGCATAACCATACTATGGATAACCATACTATGCATAACCATACTATGGATATGACCCTGAATGTTTGCACATAGTTATGCAGGAACATCAGTGACATGGTTAGTGCAGTACCGAGAGATTTTTGGGGTAACCTAACCACACCATACTCGGGAACGAACTAGGCAACTCGCATGGCAATTTACTACTCCATTGAACAATGTATCGTTTTTGCTGGCCGCATACATAAGTGTACAGAGGAAACGTAATAAACAATCGCACAATAATCTGCAAACGATTGATTATTTTACACCGTATTTGATGTTGGATAATGTAACTTTAGATGTTGTCATATCAAGTAAGATTGGGTGAGATAATATGACCGATAATCCAAACTAAACCGGACTAATACAAATCATTATTGGCAAGCTGGTTTAACAACCCTGTGGTTTAACAACCCTAGAGAAAAGGCGGTTAAGAGGAGATAAAATTGGATCAGTGTAAATTGGATATCAGGAAGTACCCGTTCTCACAGAGGATAATCAATTAATGGAAACAAATTTCTATAGATTGCGTAACTGCTAGCAGCGTGAATATGTTTAAAAACAAGGTTGACACATATCTCAGGAGGGCAGATTACAAATAGATTTTAAATGTTGGACTCTCGGTAATCCAACCGCTTCCTTGTCCACTTGACATATGGGCCTTTGCCTTGGATGCAATCACATATTTTGGATTCACCTATTTGACAGTTTCAACAATACTAGAATTAGAAAGTATAACTCGAAGAAGACACATGTACTTTTGTTTGCTTTTGTCCGCAAAGTAACTATTATTTTGCTAATGGCCCTGACTATTGATAGGGTTATTTACTTGCTTTCTTACTCCCTGTGCCGTGCCAGGCACACAAGGCTTTCTTACTTACTGTGCCGTGCCAGGCACACAAGACTTTCTTACTCCCTGTGCCGTGCCAGGCACACAAGGCTTTCTTACTTCCTGTGAAGTGCCAGGCATACAAGGCTTTCTTACTCCCTGTGCCGTGCCAGGCATACAAGGCTTTCTTACTCCCTGTGCCGTGCCAGCCACACAAGGCTTTCTTACTCCCTGTGCCGTGCCAGGCACACAAGGCTTTCTTACTCACTGTGCCGTGCCAGGCACACAAGGCTTTCTTACCCCCTGTTTCGTGCCAGGCACACAAGGCTTTCTTACTTCCTGTGCCGTGCCAGGCACACAAGGCTTTCTTACTCCATGTGCCGTGCTAGGTACACAAGGCTTTCTTACTCCCTGTTCCGTGCCAAGCACACAAGGTTTTCTTAATCCCTGTGCCGTGCCAGGCACACAAGGCTGTCTTACTCCCTGTGCCGTGCCAAGCGCACAAGGCTTTCTTACTTACTCCCTGTGCCGTGCCAGGCACACAAGGCTTTCTTACTCCCTGCTCCGTGCCAAGCACACAAGGTTTTCTTAATCCCTGTGCCGTGCCAGGCACACAAGGCTTTCTTACTCCCTGTGCCGTGCCAGGCACACAAGGCTTTCTTACCCCCTGTGTCGTGCCAGGCACACAAGGCTTTCTTACTCCCTGTGCCGTTCCAGGCACACAAGGCTTTCTTACTCCCTGTGCCGTGCCAGGCACACAAGGCTTTCTTACTCCCTGTGCCGTGCCAGGCACACAAGGTTTTCTTAATCCCTGTGCCGTGCCAGGCACACAAGGCTGTCTTACTCCCTGTGCCGTGCCAAGCGCACAAGGCTTTCTTACTTACTCCCTGTGCCGTGCCAGGCACACAAGGCTTTCTTACTCCCTGCTCCGTGCCAAGCACACAAGGTTTTCTTAATCCCTGTGCCGTGCCAGGCACACAAGGCTTTCTTACTCCCTGTGCCGTGCCAGGCACACAAGGCTTTCTTACCCCCTGTGCCGTGCCAGGCACACAAGGCTTTCTTACTCCCTGTGCCGTTCCAGGCACACAAGGCTTTCTTACTCCCTGTGCCGTGCCAGGCACACAAGGCTTTCTTACTCCCTGTGCCGTTCCAGGCACACAAGGCTTTCTTACTCCCTGTGCCGTGCCAGGCACACAAGGCTTTCTTACTCCCTGTGCCGTGCCAGGCACACAAGGCTTTCTTACTCCCTGTGCCGTGCCAGGCACACAAGGCTTTCTTACTCCCTGTGCCGTGCCAGGCACACAAGGCTTTCTTACTCCCTGTGCCGTGCCAGGCACACAAGGCTTTCTTACTCCCTGTGCCGTGCCAGGCACACAAGGCTTTCTTACTCCCTGTGCCGTGCCAGGCACACAAGGCTTTCTTATTCCCTGTGCCTTGCCAGGTACATAAGGCAGAGAATAATCGGCGCCATCCATTTCTATCTTCCGCCATTTTTTTAGGTCATATGTCTTTATTATTAGGGTTTGTGCTTCATAAGGCTATTTAAGCATGGCATAAAGCAATGCAATTCGTCAGGGTTTCCATATATATATATATATATATATATATATATATATATATATATATATATATATATATATATATATATAGTCATACAGAGATTATTTACTAAAGGTGTAACTAATTATAGTTAAGATAAATAAGTACCACATTCCGACGTTCTTTATATGTGAAGAAAGCCTCAGATCTACCTTCGAGCAAAAATTTGTTGGACTCTCGATAAGCAAATGGCTTCCTTGTCCACTTGCCCTCTGGGTGTTTTGCTTTGGATGGCAATCTTGTTCCATCTTGTTATTTTTTTATTTCACAGCCTTATTTGAGCAATTAATAAATATTGCACGATTCATTGAAATGTGTATGTTCGTGCGTGTGTGCGTGCGTGGGTGGGTGGGTGGGTGGGTGGGTTGGTGGGTGCGTGCGTGCGTGCGTGCGTGCGTGCGTGCGTGCGTGCGTGCGTGTGTGTGTGTGTAATTAAATTAATAATAGTAACATGTACAAGTGACACTTGCTTTGCGATCCACACGTTCATTGCTGTAACAACGTACCCCGTACGATGTAACAACTTGCTCCGCTTATGGAGCTAGTTGTTACAGTTGTTACAATTGTTACAATTGTTACAGTTGTTCCAGTCGACCGCGTCTGGGAAACTTCACACATTTTCCTAACTGCAAAACGGAACACCAATGCTATGTTACATTTTATTACCACAAATAATAAATGTAATGTATACGTTTACAGAAGTAATGTACATTGTACATAACATACTTTTCACAAAAAGTTACTTTAACTGAAAATTGTAATTAGTAGTCCCGGTTTTCCCTACATTTAATTGTATTATAGATTACAAAACCGACACGGAAAGACCATTTTGACATTCAGAAGGACCTAGGACCACCTGGAAGACTATATAGAGGGATATTTCAGGGCCAGCCTGTGGCGCAAAAAAATTAAACATCGTAAACAAATGGTATATATTGTGTTTTATTCATCGTAGAATTGTGTCGCCCTGGGATATTTAACTGGAGTGAAAACTACGATGCATTGCATTCACAGCAACGACGAATCACGTATAGTCGTCAGCAGCAGTGTTTGTATCATGGCCTAGAATAAAACCGTAGATTGAGAGATTGGTTTTTGGTACGACCGATATTGCCTGAAGGAAGGAGAGTATATATACCCATGGATGTTATCGACTGAAACGAGAACACGTGAAGTCACGTGACGGTGTGATGTCATTATATAATCACGGAAAGCCATACGTTTGCTGGACTGTTACACGTGTTATCGTATTGCATATAGTCGCGGCAAGCCAAATTACAAAACGAGACGGTCAAGTCATCCTTTTCTGAACTAAGTGATATTCTGTTGGCACACGTTGCTAAATCAGAGTTGTTACATCCGCTTATTGTTATCAGCAGCATATATGCTTACACAAAGTCATATATTAAACATTATAACTGGAAACATAATGTACGAAGAAAAACAACAACATTATTTAATATACACATAATCATACGATTGAAACACAGTTCCGAAATAAGCTGGATAATGCCATGTGGCTACATGTCCATGCGCGAACGTGTCGTATGTCGTCGGCCAAATCAACTGGCATATATACTGGTATTCTGTTTGTTCCTACTGAACTAATACGCCCTATCTACAAATCGTTCGAACGTTCCACTACTGCTTTGTTAAATTCTCGCACATTTAGTCAATCAGCATTAACGTTACACGGTCAAACCCTCCAGTCAAGTGGTCATAACGGTGGTGACTGTGCAAACATTTTAGAACGGGTTCGGTATGGTCATTGGTCGAAGTTGGTCGACCTGTTTGCCACCGCTGATAGAAAGATCGAGCCAGCCAGTTGTTTTCGAATGGTTCCAATATGGCGATCAGTGTTACACTGGTTTTGAAACGGAGGTTCGGGCGTACAAGGGTTTTGAAACGGAGGTTCGGGCGTCTAAGGGTTTTGAAACGGAGGTTCGGGCGTACACAATCAGCCGAATTTTCTCATGATTTCTTATTTTTTTTACGATTACAAAGAATTCTCTAAAAAAGATTTTTTTTTACAATTACACAAAATTCTCTCTGTGGCCCCCGTGAGGACGCGCAAACAAATGCTTTTTTAGTATGTTTAAACTATTTGAGAATGTTTCGAGAAGGTTATATCGTTTGGTTATATGAAATAATGCCATAAAATGTATGAAGCTCTGTGTCTGGTTCATATAAAATTTATAAATATAGCGTTATGACAGACATGTTTCGTCACTTTGAGTTCGGTTCTAGGATTGATGGTTCGCGGTCAAGTATACCCACAGTTAATGCGACTTTTCAGCAGACATGCTGTTCGTAACAGTGTTCAAAAGTGCACTGGCTACTTCTTAGAAAGCTGACGCGCCGTCTCGTGGAAGCCAACGGAAGTGGCAAAGTCTGCAAGAGTAATTAACCGCCTTGCTCTTTTGGCGAACTTCACCGGATTCTTTCTATTCTGCACGGGATCATACAGTTCGAGCGGAAGGGCATATCCACTCTCGATGTGGATCAGATCAATGACTTTCATAGTTTTCGACACATCGCAGCCTTTCTTTATGAAGAAATCACCCATTTCTTGGTGGCCGTTTCGCAGCGCGGTCCAGATCGGAGTCCATCCTCCACACGTCGAACTGTTGATGTCTGCCCCGTTCTGTGCAAGAATGTCGGTGGCGCTCACAACATTACCAGATATGGCAGCATAGTGGATCGCTTGCCAGCCGTCGTTGTTCGCAACGTTGACGTCGACCCCGTGTTGAATCAGCCACCGGACGATTTTCGGTTTGTTGAAGTGGGCCGCATAGTGCAAGGCGTTTGTACCGGAGTCGTTTTGGACGGAGATGTGACAGATGTTGTCCATCATCAATTTGACAATGGTGTCCGAAGACTCCGACATTTTGATTAAGATCTCCGCGATGCTGAGAAACTCTTGGTCAGTGCAGTACGTTTGACCGGCGGCGTACGAGTTGATGAGGCATTCCAGGAGGTCTGTTTCCTCTTCTCTCGGATGTGTTCTTTCAAGGATCTTCGAGTCGACATAGGCGTAGTGGAGCGGAGTCATGCCCCTGTCGTCCTTTGTCGTTGCGTCGGCGCCGGCCGCCAACAGACACCGGACGGCGGCGACTGTGCTCTTACGCACGGCGAAATGCAGCGCCGACCTGCCGAAGCCATCGGTCTTGCTGATATCTGCGCCGTGGTCCACCAGAAACTTGACGATGTCGTCGGCGTTCACTTCTGCTGCACACATCAACGGCGTCTTGAGCGACTGATCTGCCTTGTTGACGTCCGCTTTCCTCGCGACCAGGTCTCTGACGACGACCGCGTTGCCGTGGAACGCGGCACGATGCAGTATGGTACGGCCGTTCTCGTCCGTTCTGTTGAGGTCTTTCATCTGGTCAATGAGGGCTTTCACGTAGGCGGTGTCGCTACAGCGAGCGACGTACGATATGACGCTGCGCCTGTAATCCTCACTCATCTGATGTGTGCACTCTCCATAGAGCAACAGAGCTTTCACGATATCCGGCTTACAATGCTGCCGCAGCGCCAGATGAACGGGCGACAGGATGTCCGTCGCGTCTTCGTCGGCCGGAATGCAAGGAATCACATCCGGGTCGGCTGCATACTTCAGTAGGATCTTGACGAGGTCGACATCGTTGGAAATGATGGCGTAGCCTAGCGGTGTGTATGAGCTGTACGGGTCGGCGTCACGGCGGATGTCCAGCCTCGTGTTGATGAGCATGACGACGCGAACGACCAGGCTCGGGAGTGACGCCACCAACCTGAGATAGTCGGCAAGGTGACGCGTGTCCTGCGTCAGGTAATGTTGAAGTATCGACTCGGTGACTGCCCAGCTAGCGTCTTCATTCTTTGGTGTCCCGTCAATCAGACCGGCCAGCTTTAGCAATGTACGCAGCTTCGCTATGGTGTTATCTTGCGAGCTGACTGGTCTCTCACTCTTGGTGCGATTATATTTCCTCGCAGTACTCACGGGAATTAAATCACCCGCGCTCTGTGACAATGTTAGAGGCGGCTTAGATGACGGCGCACACGGAGTCTGTGGTGTTAGACCCATCATTGCACCGATAAGTGCCGATGCCATGCTATCCTGGCGCGGCGCGCCTTGTATCCTGCAACAACAACATCATTATTATATTAACGGTAACGGACGGTTCACATACAGGGCATATCTCGTCACCTTGTACACATATGAGCGCTTTAGGCGTCACCCCTGTGGTAGATGTGTTCACCCCTGTGGTAGACGTGTTCACTTCGAGCACCAATTCAACTTTTGTGGGAAGTATTTAGCCACGCTGCAATTATCATGCGAGCGTTAATCGTTCCCGCCACCGTCTATAACCTATCGCGATCGAGCCAAACGTCAGCAAAATAACTCGAACCACCGCCTTCTCGGTTGAGAAATCGACACGATATATATATATATATACCATTGTGCTACATCGCCTTATCATCGAAGTGTGGTCGATCAGAAGATCAACTGTCTGAACATAAATCACAAAACGGCACAACTACAACGTGAAGCTTTTGAGAAAGGAATTTTGGAAACGTAATTCGAAATAATCGTTCATCCCACTCATAAAATAGCACATTGGTTTTCTAGTCATTGTGTTCCAGCTTATTGGATCCCACTTTCATAACAGACGTACGGTGTTACAGTAGTTTATACCCGTCCACGGAACAACAAAACAAATCGCAGTAGTTATCACTGTTACATACGTTTTGACATTAAACTCTTCCCGAACCAGGATTGTCTTGCTGAGCATTTAATTTCACAGTTCTTCAAGGTAGCAAATAAAATGCTATTATATCATATATGATATTATAAAAATTCTTCAGAGAACGTCGACAATTGCAAAATTGTGGGATACAAATTGCAAGTGTGGGTGTTTTCCCGCTTCCCAAGCCGATACTTTCCACTAAAGAAACCACAGTGGGGGTGAAATATAAAACACAGATCTGCTTTTTGTTATACCATAGGAGGCACAGATCGACGGACGCCGTCGTGCGTGTGAGAACAAAACAGGCGATGTATCTTACACAAAAATAAGTAAGACGTCATCATCATCAATTACAATTATTATTGTGAAGCTAGATATTGGTTCACGTGGCGCTGAGTCTGTCTATGGGCTGTGCATTCGTGCGTGACGGCCCCGCAATGCCGCCGCCGCCGCCGCCGCCGCCGCCGCCGCCGCCGCCGCCGCCGCCGCCGCCGCCGCCGCCGCCGCCGCCGCCGCCGCCGCCGCCGCCGCCGCCGCCGCCGCCGCCGCCGCCGCCGCCGCCGCCGCCGCCGCCGCCGCCGCCGCCGCCGCCGCCGCCGCCGCCGCCGCCGCCGCCGCCGCCGCCGCCGCCGCCGCCGCCGCCGCCGCCGCCGCCGCCGCCGCCGCCGCCGCCGCCGCCGCTGTGGATACTACACGCGTGGGCTGGCATCGGTGCCCGTCTGGTGAAAGGGTTTCTACGTAGACAACCATCCTAAATAACACCCTTACTACCGGATGCCCTGACACCGTGAAATTGCTGTCTATAAACATCACATAAACCCACTTTGAGTTGTTTGGGTTACAGACACTGGCTGGTGTATTTCCTTATCGCCTTTTGTAATTGTACACCTTCTTTCCTGGTTGGGCAACTGTTCATAACTAATATGATTCAAACACGATTTCGAAGACTAAGCGCAGTGCTTTTCATATCAAACACGATTACTTTGTCAACAAGCAGTTCGCCCGACCGTAATTAGGCAATCGTGTTTTTTCATCGAACGCTAGCTAGAGTGCATATCTGCTTCCGGTGTTGAATGCGTTGAAAAGTAAGTGGCGGTGTCTTCTCGGCGTCACCAGCGCGTGTCAACTGAATTAAGCACAATGTAGGTTGACAGGGTCGTTGGCTTGTATAGCACCTGGCTGTTCCAAACACTCGACAGTGGAATGGTCACCCAGTGCCCATGTCTAAATGTCGTAAGAAGGAAATATATTCGCAAGAACGAATAAAGAGGAGAGCAACTAAAATGATTCCAGAACGGAGAAACCTCAGTGATGAAGAACGCCTAAAATAATGTGTTTTAAAAATCCTTCAGACAAGTTCTTAAGATATTCAATGGATTCGAAGATATTGAAAGTATGTTTTCTCACTTAAGAAAGATAGTAGAACAAGAGGACGCGAGGTAACATAATTGAAGCATCAGTGTAGATACGATCTCAGAACGTACTCATTTTCAAAGAGGACAATAAATGAATGGAACAAAATTATCTACAGACTGCATAAATGCTAGCCGCTAAAACAGGTGGAAGATGGGATGTTGGCCCCTACAACAGGTGGGAGATGGGAGGTTGGCCCCTACAACAGGTGGGAGATGGGAGGTTGGCCCCTACAACAGGTGGAAGATGGGAGGTTGGCCCCTACAACAGGTGGGAGATGGGAGGTTGGCCCCTACAACAGGTGGGAGATGGGAGGTTGGCCCCTACAACAGGTGGGAGATGGGAGGTTGACCCCTACAACAGGTGGGATGTTGGCCCCTACAAAAGGTGGGAGATGGGAGGTTGGCCCCTACAACAGGTGGGAGATGGGAGGTTGGCCCCTACAACAGGTGGAAGATGGGAGGTTGGCCCCTACAACAGGTGGAAGATGGGAGGTTGGCCCCTACAACAGGTGGGAGATGGGAGGTTGGCCCCTACAACAGGTGGGAGATGGGAGGTTGACCCCTACAACAGGTGGGATGTTGGCCCCTACAACAGGTGGGAGATGGGAGGTTGGCCCCTACAACAGGTGGGAGATGGGAGGTTGGCCCCTACAACAGGTGGGAGATGGGAGGTTGAGACCCCTGCCACAACCCCTCTGTTATGTAACACTATATGCTACCCATTGTGTTACACAAATGCTCCCTGGAAGTACCCAAGACGTAAAGTTTCTCGAAGTCACATATGGGATCATCCCAAGAGATGTGCACACAAACGAAGCAGCCAAAAGAACTACTAGAAGAGTGACGCAAATTTGACTCACAAAAATGTCCAGTCATTGACCTAACCGTGAAACGACAATACAATGAATAGATACGTCCTCAATTTTAATATCAAATGTTAGATTGAATCACATACTTGCTAGGCATCTTGGTGACTTCTTGAGAACTCGTCAAACGTCAGGTCGATGTGGTGAACTGTCTGGTTTAGCACGTATTTCTTCCTGTTTCGCAGAGCAAGCGACTACGCAGCTTGTACTGCGAGTGTCTGTGCGCCGACTAGCTTGTTCGTCAACAGACAACTGTGCACCAGCGAATGAGAACTTCGTCGGCAGGAAAGTAATACAACAACAAAATTGCGCAACTCGCATTTAGTTACGGTTGAATGATTATGAATTGCTGGTACTCTGCGGCTCGTGAAAGGCTTTTTCATCAGCCGTAGGGGGATGTCGTAATAAACCCCCTTCAGGCCACTGATGCTTCTGCCCAATCACAGACGTGAGTTGACTGTGTCGATCGACACTAATTTGAATGCAATCAGGAAGTCATATAAGGTTTGGTAAAACCCCCACACCAAATATTGCGCGACTCGCGGTGAAGGCTAAAGCTAGGTTCACGTGATACATGTAATGTCTCCATATCAGCCATTCGCTTACTGCGTATTCACACGAAGCGCATGAGTGTAGCATGCCACTCCTAAATATTAGCCACATTCATTATACGTATTGACCCGTCATAGAACTGGTGATACCTTCATGCTCTCCGTTCAACGTCAACGATCTACAGGTGGCGTTTTATTTAGACTGCAGTAACGCGGTGTGGCGCGGACATGGGCGAAGACTGTGTGAAAGGTCTATGGTATTTATTCGTGGTATGATTATTACCATTACAATTCTGACTTATTCGCACCTGGTCCCTTGCTGGGTGGGAGCCACGGCACTGAGTGTTTCCGCCTTCTCGACCTATCGCGATCTTCTGCCATTTTCTCCCACATTAGGTTGTTCAACCTTGCCCTTTCGAGATATACATTAACACTTTTCCTCCATCTTATTTTTGGTCTTCCTTTTCTCCTTCTGCCTCCCTCTTCTGCTCTTTAAATACACTGCCAAACGCCACATGAAGAAGAGTCATATTAACATCAACACTTGGGAGGACATGGCTGCCGACCGTCTACTTTAGCGCCGCAGCATCCACCAGGCAGCGGCTCGCTTCAAGACTGACCGCCTACTTCACGAGGAGGGAAACGGGAGAGGAGAAAGGAGATGGAGATGTCTCAACACTTGCACATCTTCCTTTCACCCGGAACCTCCTGTCCTCACTGCAATAAGATCTACAAATCAAGAATTGGGCTCGTGAGTCACCCCAGGACCCACGACCAACGACAGACGTCATCCTCGTTTCGAGGGACCGCTGATGTTGACCCTCTTCTGTTGTTCACGCTCTCCTTGTCAATATCTCCTCACCCATTCCACGTACGTGTCCTGCCCGACGCAGTCTGCTACACGCTACCTTAATTTTCAAGTGTTTCGTCATTCCGATCTCTTCTCTTAATCCTCCAATTGTCCTCCCTGTTTCTCTGTCAGTGCAAGTATATAACTCTGACGATGTTCCTAAAATATCCCCCTAGATACGCCTCCGATAATATACATGTGTTTTGTGCTAATTTCCCATGCCGTCAAAACTGATGCCCCCGTTGCCTTTAATCGTTAATATCAGTACAATTGTTCCCCCTCAAGGCGATCACCTGCACCAAGCGACGCTTGTCCGGTGTTATCGATCTGATCTGATCTGATATTTAGAGTCAGGCATAGTTGTCAAATTCGACCACAGATCGTTGGCGTCTACTAGCATACTGCTGTGTGCTGCAGACCATTTCACGGAAGAATTATCCACACAGGCAGTGGCATATTTACGGAGATATGGGCATTGGGCCATATCCAGTGACTAGTCCGTTGCTTACCTGACTTGTGCAAACAACGACCGCAACATGGACGTCCGACGTCGGATGACGTTTTGTGTGTTGTGGAGATACACACAGCTTAACTGTATATAACTATATTTACGATTAACGGCAACGGGGGCTTCAGTTTTGACGGCATGGGAAATTAGTACCAAACACATGTATATTATCGGGGGCTTATTTAGGGGGACAATTTAGGGACATCGTCAGAGCATGGAAGTATCAACAGTACTATGACGGGTCTATAAGTATAATGAATGTGGCTAATATTTATGAGTGGCATGCTACACTCATGCGCTTCGTGTGAATACGCCGGAAGCGAATGGCTGATATGGAGACATTACATGCATCACGTGAACCTAGCTTTAACCTTCACCGCGAGTCGCGCAATATTTCGAGTGTGTTTTTCCGAACCTTATAATGACTTCCTGGTTGCATTCAAATTAGTATCGATCGACACAGTTTGTGATTGGTTACAAATGTCAGTGATCTGAAGGGGGTTTTATCAGGACGCCCCCCTATGGCTGCGATTCAAAAGCCTTTCATGAGCCGCAGAGCACCAGCAATTCATAATCATTCAACCGTAACGAGACGCGAGTTGCGCAGTATTGCGTATGTAATACTTCCTTGGCGACGAAGTTCTCATTCGCTGGTTCACGGTTGGCTGGTCGTCTGTCTGTTGTTGAGCGAGCTAGTCGCCAAAGACACTCGAAACACAAGCTGCGTAGGTACATGCTCTGCGAAAAGGCAGAAATACGTGCTAAACCAAATACGTGCCAAATACGTGCTAAACCAAAGAGTGCACCACATCGACCTGAACTTTGACGAGTTCCAAAGAAGTCTCGCAAGATGCCTAGCAAGTATGTGATTCATTCTAATATTTAACATCAAAACTCCAGTCGTTTTTTTTTGTATTTGTATTGTATTGTTATTTCACGGTTAGATCAACGACTGTACATTTTTGCGACGCAAATTTGCGTCACCCTTTTGTCTCATCTGTACACATCTCTTGAGATGATCCCATACCCATATGTAACTTCTGGAAACTTTATGTGGGCTGGAAGTAACGTTCACATTTCCTTTTGTTTACTCCCTGGTAGAATCTGTGTAACACAATGGGCGGCATACAGTGTTACATAAGAGAGGGGATGTGGCAGGGGTCTCAACCTCCCATCTCCCACCTGTTTTAGGTGCCAACCTCCCATCTTCCACTTGTTTTTGGTGCCAACCTCCCCTCTCCCACCTGTTTTGGGGGCTAACCTCCCATCTCCTACCTGTTTTAGGTGCCAACCTCCCATCTCCTACCTGTTTAGGTGCCAACCTCCCCTCTCCCACCTGTTTTGGGGGCCAACCTCCCATCTCCTACCTGTTTTAGGTGCCAACCTCCCATCTCCTACCTGTTTTAGGTGCCAACCTCCCATCTCCCACCTGTTTTGGGGGCCAACCTCCTATCTCCTACCTGTTTTAGGTGCCAACCTCCCATCACCCACCTGCTTTAGGTGCCAACCTCCCATTTCCCACCTGCTTTAGGTGCCAACCTCCCATTTCCCACCTGTTTTGGGGGCCAACCTCCTACCACGCACCATTTTAAGAGTGCACCTCCCTGTCCCACCTCTCACCTTTTTAAGGGTCAGCCCCCACTTCCTGCAACTGCCCCTCACAAGGTATCGGTGTAACTCAGTGCATGGCATATCATGATAGGGTATCTGTGGAACATAGTGGGTACATATGGTGTTACAAAACGTAGCAGCGTGACAGTAGATACTGTACAATGGTAGAGAACGCATTGGTGTAAGACAATAGGTAAACAAAGGTAAAGGCAAGTTCTTAAATAGTGCTTTTCCTCAACCCCAACCCCACCCCCGCCCCGTGGCAGACCTGTTCATTCCAAAACCAACTCAACTTCTCTGGAAAGCATTCAGCCACACTGCAGTTATTGCGCGAAGATTATCCGCTCACATATCCATCACTGTCTATAGACAGGTATTCATCCATACAGCTGACTGGACTGAGGCAGTGTGGAGTGAAGGAAATAGCCAAAGTTTCCAAACGGCAGCAAGATTATTCGAACCCCCTCTTCTCTCGATTGAGAGTCCGATGTTCTAAACACTGCGCCACCACCGCGCCCCATGATAGGTAACCTACCATGATAGATAACCTATCATGATAGATAACGTACTATGATATATACCCTACCATGATAGGTAACCTATCATGATAGGTATCCTACCATGATATGTACCCTACCATGATAGGTAACCTATAATGATAGGTATCCTACCATGATAGATAACATACCATGATAGGTTACCTATCATGATAGGTATCCAACCATGATAGGTAACCTACCATGATAGATTCACTGATTTCATTGTCACATCAGCGTTACTAGTAATGTGTTTGCCAATAATAGTTTGTATTAATCCATTTCTGATTATCGCTCCTATTATCTGGCCATATATTAGTTCATACGACAGCGTCTACGGTTATCTACTTCCAAAATTCTTATTTTCAGATCCAAAAAGCAGGTATTTGTGGTGCTCATTCAGGTTGGAACTGGATTGGCAAGGGTTGGCATGACACGAACAGCACCTCGATTGTGCCGACACATTGTGTTGCTGTCTATCAGATACTCGATGTTGACGGTTCTTTTTGTACGATTGAGTGCGTTGTATAACGCGCCTGCCGAAGGCGGCGTTGATATGGATCTGACTGCTGCTTCCACTGCTGCTTAGCAATAACCTTACGAGGTCGTGCACTAGATCGGTTGGCCTGCTGGACTGGAAAGTCTGATTAAGATTAATGTCTCCTTAACTAGAGATATAAGCAACGTTTGGGTTGGGGCAATCACGCGTGGTGAGGGTAAATACCCAAGCCAGTGTATGTAACCCACTCAATACCCGATGCATTGGCTGCGCGAAGGTTTATGTGCCGTGTGTAGACAGCAATTTCAACAGCATTTAATTGCATTAGATCGGTTGGCCTGCTGGACTGGAAAGTCTGATTAAGATTAATGTCTTCTTAACTAGAGATATAAGCAACGTTTGGGTTGGGGCAATCACGCGTGGTGAGGGTAAATACACAAGCCAGTGTATGTAACCCACTCAATACCCGATGCATTGGCTGCGCGAAGGTTTATGTGCCGTGTGTAGACAGCAATTTCAAGTTGTCGGGGCATCTGGTAGTAAGGGTGTTATTTAGGTTGGTTGTTTACGTGGAAACCCTTTCATCAGACGGGCGCCGATGCCAGCCCACGCGTGTCATATCCATAGCGGCGGCGGTGGCGTTGCGGGTCCGTCACGCACGAATGCACAGCCCATGGACAGACTCAGCGCCACGTGAACCAATATCTAGCTTCACAATAATAATTGTAATTGATGATGATGACGTCTTACTTATTTTTGTGTAAGATACATCGCCTGTTTTGTTCTCACACGCACGGCGGCGTCCCTCGATATGTGCCTCCTATGGTATAACAAAAAGCAGATTTGTGTTTTATATTTCACCCCCACTGTGGTTTCTTTAGTGGCAAGTATCGGCTTTGGGAACGGAAAAACACCCACACTTGCAATTTGTGCACAGTTTTGCAATTGCCGACCTTCTCTGAAGCATTTCTTTTATATCATATATGATGTAATAGCATTTTATTGGGATCCTTGCCCAACTGTGAAATTAAACCCTCAGCAAAGCAATCCTGTTTAGAGAAGAGTTTAATATCAAAACGTATGTAACAGTGATAACTGCTGTGCTTGGTTTGTAGCTCCGTGGACGGGTATAAGCCACTGTAACAACGTACGTCTGTTGTAAAAGTCGCAACCGATCAGCTGGAATAAATAAGTAAAAAACAAATATGCTATTTTATGGGTCGGATGAGCGGTTATTTTTAATTACGTTTCCGAAATCCGTTTCTCAGAAGCTTCACGTTATGGTTGTAGTTGTGTCGTTTCGTGATTGATGTTCTGACAGTTGATATTCTGATCGACCACACTTCGATGATAAGGCGCTGTAGCACAATGGTAGCGTGTCGATTCCTCAACCGAGAAGACGGTGGTTCGAGTTATGTTGCTGACATTTGGCTCGATCGCGATAGGTTATAGACGGTGGCGGGAACGATTAACGCTCGCATGATAATTGCAGCGTGGCTAAATACTTCCCAAAGAAGTTGAATTGGCGCTCGAGTGAACACATCTACCACAGGGGTGAACACATCTACCACAGGGGTGAAGCCTAAAGTGCTCAGATGTGTACTAGGTGATGAGATATGCCCTGTATGTGAACCGTCCGTTACCGTTAATATAATGATGTTGTTGTTGCAGGAAACCTAGCGTGCCGCGCCAGGATAGCATGGCAACGGCACTTATCGGTGCAATGATGGGTCTAACACCACAGACTCCGTGCGCGACGCCATCTAAGCCGCCTCTAACATCGTCACAAAGCGTGGGTGATTTAATTCCCGTGAGTGCTGCGAGGAAATATAATCGCACCATCAGTGAGGGACAAGCCAGCTCGCAAGATAACACCATAGCGACGCTACGTACATTGCTACAGCAGGCTGGTCTGATTGACGGGACACCAAAGAACAAAGACCCTAGCTGGGCAGTCACCGAGTCGATACTTCAACACTACCTGACGCAGGGCACGCGCCATCTTGCCGATTACCTCAGGTTGGTGGCATCGCTCCCGGACCTGGTCGTTCGCGTCGTCATGCTCATCAACACGAGGCTGGATATCCGCCGTGACGCCGACCCGTACAGCTCGTACACACCGCTAGGCTACGCCATCATTTCCAACGATGTCGACCTCGTCAAGATCCTACTGAAGTATGCAGCTGACCCGGATGTGATTCCTTGCATTCCAGCCGACGAAGACGCGACGGACATCCTGTCGCCCGTTCATCTGGCGCTGCGGCAGCATTGTAAGCCGGAGATCGTGAAAGCTCTGCTGCTCTATGGAGAGTGCACACATCAGATGAGTGAGGATTACAGGCGCAGCGTCATATCGTACGTCGCTCGCTGTAGCGACACCGACTACGTGAAAGCCCTCCTCGACCAGATGAAAGACCTCAACAAAACGGACGAGAACGGCCGTACCATACTGAATCGTGCCGCGTTCCACGGCAACGCGGTCGTCGTCAGAGACCTGGTCGCGAGGAAAGCGGACGTCAACAAGGCAGATCAGTCGCTGAAGACGCCGTTGATGTGCGCAGCAGAAGTGAACGCCGACGACATCGTCAAGTTTCTGGTGGACCACGGCGCAGATATCAGCAAGACCGATGGCTTCGGCAGGTCGGCGCTGCATTTCGCCGTGCGTAAGAGCACAGTCGCCGCCGTCCGGTGTCTGTTGGCGGCCGGCGCCGACGCAACGACAAAGGACGACAGGGGCATGACTCCGCTCCACTACGCCTACGTCGACTCGAAGATCCTTGAAAGAACACATCCGAGAGAAGAGGAAACAGACCTCCTGGAATGCCTCATCAACTCGTACGCCGCCGGTCAAACGTACTGCACTGACCAAGAGTTTCTCAGCATCGCGGAGATCTTAATCAAAATGTCGGAGTCTTCGGGCACCATTGTCAAATTGATGATGGACAACGTCTGTCACATCTCCGTCCAAAACGACTCCGGTACAAACGCCTTGCACTACGCGGCCCACTTCAACAAACTGGAAATCGTCCGGTGGCTGATTCAACACGGGGTCGACGTCAACGTTGCGAACAACGACGGCTGGCAAGCGATCCACTATGCTGCCATGTCTGGTAATGTTGTGAGCGCCACCGACATTCTTGCACAGAACGGGGCAGACATCAACAATTCGACGTGTGGAGGATGGACTCCGATCTGGATCGCGCTGCGAAACGGCCACCAAGAAATGGTTGATTTCTTCATAAAGAAAGGCTGCGATGTGTCGAAAACTATGAAAATCAACGATCTGATCCACATCGAGAGTGGATATGCCCTTCCGCTCGAACTATATGATCCCGTGCAGAATAAAAAGGATCCGGTGAAGTTCGCCAAAAGAGCAAGGCGATCAATTACTCTTGCAGACTTTGCCACTTCCGTTGGCTTCCATGAGACCGCGCGTCAGCTTTCTAGGAAGTAGCCAGCACACTTTTGAACACTGTTACGAACAACGTGTCTGCTGAAAAGGCGCATTATCTGTAGGTATACTTGACCGCGAACCATCGTTCCTAGAACTCAAAGTAGCGAAACATGTCTGTTATAGCGCTATATTTATACTTTTTGTATGAGCCAGACACGGAGCTTCATACATTTCATGGCATTATTTCAAATTATTAACCGAACGATATGCATAAACGTTCTCGAAACATTCTCAATTAGTTTAAACATACAAAAGCATTTGTTTGTATGCCCGTCCTCACGGGGGCCAATGAGAGAATTTTGTGTAATTGTAAAAAATTCAGAAATCATTCCAGAAACTTCGGCAGATTGTGTACGCCCGAACCTCCGTTTCAAAACCCTTGTAACATTTTATATTTGTATCTGATCACCATATTGGAACCATTCGATTTCAGCCCCTGGATTTGGTAGACGTCAGTCGGCTGGCTGGCTTGATATTTCTATCAGCGGTGGCAAACAGGTCGACCAACTTCGACCAATGACCATACCGAACCCGTTCTAAAGTGTTTGCACGGTCACCAACATTATGACCACTTGACTGGAGGGTTTGACCGTGTAACGTTAATTCTGATTGACTAAATGTGCGAGAATTTGACAAAGCAGTCGTGTAACGTTCGAACAATTTGTACATAGGGCGTATTAGTTCAGTAGGAACAAACAGAATACCAGTATATATGCCAGTTGATTTGGCCGACGACATACGACACGTTCGCGCATGTACATGTAGCCACATGGCATTATCCCGCTTACTTCAGGACTGGGTTTCAATCATATGATTATGTGTATATTAAATAATATTGTTGTTGTTCCTCTTATATTATGTTTCCATTTATAATGTTTGAATATATGGCATTGTGTAAGCATATATGCTGCTGATAACATTAAGCGGATGGAACAACTCTGATTTAGCAACGTGTGCCAACAAAATATCAGTGACTTCGTTCAGAAATGGACGACTTGACCGTCTCGTTTTGCAATTTGGCTTGCCGCGACTATATGCAATACGATAACACGTGTAACAGTCCAGCAAACGTATGGCTTTCCGTGGTTATATAATGACATCACACCGTCACGTGACTTCGCGTGTTCTCGTTTCGTTCGATAACATCCATGGGTCTATGTACACGTTCCTTCCTTCAGGCGATATCAATCGTGCCAAGACGAATTTCTCGATCTACGGTTTTTTTCTTGACCATAGGACAAACGTTGCTGCTGGCGACTATACGTGATTCGTTGTTACTATGTATGCAATGCATCGTACCCTTTTCACTTCAGTTAAATATGCCAGGGCGACACAATGACGTCCTCTCCTGACAACAACATTATTTGATAAATAAAACACAATAGGTTCCATTTGTTGACGGTGTTTAATTTTGTTGCGCCACTGGTTGGCCCTGAAATCGCCTAAACCGAATTCTGACATTTGAACCAAAGAAATTATATTCAAAATCAAGTGTAACTGTGTCTTTGTTGTTCCGGGGTGATTGTGTAATCGAACCCTTGCCAGGCGAGTGACCCCTCTACGTTGTCCTTGCTCCTTCTGAATGTTCGAAGTGGTCTTTCTGTGTCTTTTGTGTAATCTATAATATGATTAAATGTACGAGTTGATTGCAGAGTGTTGGTGTGGGATGGCGCATTTATGCATGCTCCCTGTAACACGGCGGTTAGCGACCGCTCCCTGTCTGTAAGCAGTTAGCCATGTTTCGTCGAAAGAATAAATGTGTGTAATACACTACATTAATGAATCTCGAAGCTAGGCCTGATGCCAACTTCCCAAAGATAGACGTCGGAATGTGGTACTTACTTATCTTAACTATGAAGAGTTACATGTTTAGTATGACTATATGGAAATCCTGACGAATTGCATTGCTTTATGCCATGTTTAAATAGCCCTATATATGAGGCACACACCCAGGAAATAAAGACACAAGATCTAGAAAAAATGGCGGAAGATTGAAATGGGTGGCGCCGACTGTACTCTGCCTTGTGGGCCTGGCGGAACAGGGAGGAAGCATGCAAGTAAATAGCCCTATCAATTGTCAGGGCAGTTAGCAAAATAATAGTTACTTGGCGGACGAAAGCACCAAATGCTACATGTGGGTTCTTGCCATCTTGAACTTGGAGTCATACTCATTCAGTCTAGAATGGCAGCCTTATAAAATAAATATATTCCGAAGCTCCCGATGGGACGCTCAAATGTTGCCAATATTGAGCCGATGACAATATGACTCCCAGGTTTTTCCGTAAAAGTTATGTTACCGTAATTCATGTTTTTAATAGTTTCAATAATACACGGTGGATAAATGTCCATGCCTTGGACACTTCTGGAAATCCTATCCAAATGGGTCTCCAGATGTTTTCGAGCTTCGTCCAATCAATCAAAGTCTTCTGGGGAAGCCGCCTACATTTTATCAAAGTCAAGAACATTTCCAGCTAGGATCACCACTATACTGGCATCTACAGTGATGACCGGGCTACCATTACAATTTACAACCTGTCCCAGAGCATTCTGAACGTCAACAACACAACGCGTGTCAGGTTTAGCTCAGACAATATTTACGTTTATGCAGAATTAGTTCTTTGATGTTCAACAGTAACCATGAATTGACGTTTATACTGAAAATATAATGCAGTTCATGCTTACTGCATACTTTCGACAAAAATACCTCCAATCCCAGTAGCGTAAATTTTGAGTTTGAGCCTGAACTACAAGATAAACATTATCATTATATTGGTGTTTTTATACGATAGTTTAAATGAAACACACCAGGAAACAAATAAATGGAAGGATATAGAGTTGAGAATAATACTAGAAATGTTATTACAAAAAGTAAGTAGCTGGTGCACAGAATTACCCTAGGTACACACACGAGGGTTAAACCTCCACCCTCAACGAGCTAGTATGTCGTAGTGGATATTTTGTAGGTTTTAATTTTCGCAAAATGAATTTGAAATAAGACGAGCAAAAAATCGAATTGAGGAGGAACCTTTAAAGGAGAAGGCGAATAAAATAGAGGTGGTAAAACTTCAGTTTCATAGGGTGTGAGATTGAGAGAACTGGCCATTTCAAAGAGTTGATCCGTTGACGCCTGATACTCGGAAGAATAGCAATGAGGTTAATTTTGACGAACGGAATGCTACACAATTCAGTGCTTCGTGTCAATACGACGGAGACGAATGGCTAGGGACATTACGTACAGCACGTGAATTTGGTTTTACCTTTCACTGCGAGGTGCACAGGTTTGTGGGGTTTTTCAGAACCGTATGACTTCCTGGTTGCATTCAAATTACTAACGATCGACACAACAGCAGAGCACGTATGTGGCTTAGTAGACATGTCAACAACGTTATAAATATAGATTGATTGGTTCAAAAGCCTTTTATCAACCGGCAACCGCCAGCAATTCATAGTCATTCAACGGTAACGAGTAACGAGTAGCGCAGTGTCGCGTCCGTAGCATTTTTTCCTCATTCGCCGAGTCATGGTTGGTTGGATGTCGGTGTCTCGCTGAGCGAGCTAGTCGGCGCATAGACACTCGAAGCAGAAGCTGCGTAGTTATTTGCTCAGCGAAACAGACAGGGATACCCGCTAAACCAGACAGTTCACCACATCGACGTGAAGTTTGACGAGATCCCATGAACTTCCCGCAAGATGAAGTCTAGCAAGTATGTGATCTATTCTAATACTTAAAATTAATACTGCAGAGGTTTTCGTTTATTGTTTTGCGCTTCGCGGTTATTGCCTTTATATCAACAACCGGACATTTTTGCGACGCAATATTACGTCATCCGTTTCGGTTGCTCTTTCAACTGTTTCGACTTTGGCAGACGTTAGATGGGCACAACGTGGCGTCGCAAGATCACATTTCTTTTTTGGGTACCTGGTAGCATGATATGTTCTTTTTGCGTGTTTCATAATTCTCAACCAGCTGTTGATGTAATGTAATTACCTACATTGTGTCATATTACACAAACAAATGTTTGTGTAATATAAGCATGTCACGTTGTACCGATTGTTGTAGTATAATATGTAGCTTACTTTGTTACATAAGTTGTAACGTAATATGTAGCATATTGTGTTACCCAATTTGTTGTTGCAATGCAATATGTAGCCTATCATGTTACACAAGTTGTTGTAACGTAATAGGTAGTATATCAATTTACATATAGTCTGTCATGGCATAAAACATGTTAGTGCAACACAATGGGTAGCATATGATGTTACACGAGGTATCGGCGTAACGTAATGGGTAGCATATGATGTTACACGAGGTATCGGCGTAACGTAATAGGTAGCTTATTGTGACAAGTTCTCTGATTTAAAAGTGAAAAAAACTTGCGCTTGCCAATAATGATTTGTATTAATCCGGGTTAGTTCTATAGTTCCGATTATTGATCCTATTATCTCACCCAATCTTATTTAATATGGCAACATCTACAGTTAACTAATCCTAAATCAAAGTATGTCAACGGTGTAAAATATTGACGCAATAACGGTTTCCAGTTTATTCTGCGATCGTTTAGCACATATCCCCTGTACACTGATGTATGTGGCCAGAAAGAACGATACTTTGTTCAGTGGAGTAGTAAATTGCCACGCGAGTTGCCTAGTTCGTTCCCGAGCATGGTGTGGTTAGGTTAGCCCAAAAATCTTTCGGTACTGCACTAACCATTTCACTGATGTTCCTGCATAACTATGTGCAAACATTCGGGGTCATATCCATAGTATGGTTATGTGGTTATGTGGGTGTACATAACCACAACCACATGTGGTTATGCGGGTGTGCATTATCTTGTTGGAAAAATAACGCCACGTTGCCTGTCGTACTGCGACAACAGGTCACTGTTCACACGTAGGCGCCAACCTGTCCTTCCTCGCTAGACTGAGCGTTTTCATTCCCCCTAATGTTGTTACTTATAAAGCACCTCGTTTTAACCGCCTGGATGGATCCGTAAGTGCGTTATACAAAAGGGAACACATCGTATGAATATAGCAAACAACTATAATGACGATAAGTCTTATTTACACGTCTATCGTGGCGCGCAGCAGCCTTTCTAACTTGTCAACCTGCCACTTGTTCCTCTTTTCTGCAAAAAGGAAGCGTTTGTGATGCGAATTCAGGTTGGAACCGGATTGACACAGGTTTCCGTGACATAATGGAATCGCGTAACAGCGTGCGTACAAAAACCTAGCCGCAGTTGGTGGTGATAGGATCTGATCACTGTTCACTGCCATAGATTGCTATTTATCGGTTACAGTACGTAGGCGTACACGTGACTTGCAGGTCGGATTGACTGGAATGTCAGATGCAAGGTTATCGTCTTCACATCTACAGCTATGAGTACTGTAACTTGTATGGGTTTGAGCAACCACGCGTGGTGCAGGTAAAGATAGCAGCCAGGTCTCGAAATAGGAGAATACATAATGTGTAGTTTCAAGTGTGTAAATACCAATAATCAACAACTGACTATATTCTCTGCGCGTGCCGGGCCTTAAACATAAAAATCTACAGAATTTCTATAGAATATTCTATAGGATTTTTGTTGGCGCAACTGTGTAGAATTCAGAAAACATTCTATAGAACTTGCATAGAATATTCTATTGATTTTTTAAAGAATATTCCATAGTATTTTTGCGGACATAGTATATAATTTGTAGAATTCCATAGTTTTCTACACAACTATCTACTATGCACTCTATAGAATTCTATAAATTTGTCATTCTTATAGAATTTTACAGATTGTTTTGCTAAGGGGTGGTACGGGTGTTACTTAGGTTGGTTCAGTGGCGTATCTGTGGGGGGGGGCAAGTCTAGTGAATACGGTAAAAAATCAAAACATTTAAGCCAAATGGGGCCATGCCCCCCCACCCCCACCCCTAAATACGCCACTGGCTTGGAAGTCTACGTGGAAACCCTTTCAATAGATGGGCATTGATTCCAGCCCACTCGGGTCCTATTCATCGTGGCGATGTCTCTGCACAGTACTCAAATTTGAACATGCCACAAGACGACCTAGAAATGGCAGATTCGATTTTGGGAAATGTTAATACCTGCACACAGGACATGGGAACATGGACGGAAAATATAAAATGAGCGGTGCTATTCCAAGTAACCGACTTAGGAATAACAATCAGCGCTGACACGAAGGTTTCGGCGCAATACGGAATAATAGCTTCAAACGGTTGTCAAATTCTTTGGATGATTAGAAGAAACTTAACATATAAAAAGGGCTAATTATATCTTTGTATAAAGCATTGAAGCGCTCAAATGTGCACTAGGTGGCAAGATAAGCCCTCAATAAAAAAAAACTGTTACTTTATCTTTAATATTTGTTATCGTTGCAGAAAAACGCAGCGCTTGAGTAGCATCACCGAACTGGTGAAGAGTAAGATCGACCCGACATCGTTGAGGCCGTCACTCATCCGGCCCCACGAGCCCCCGCCCAGACCGCCCCTGAAGCACCAAGTAAGCGTCGGGGGTTTCACACCCGCCCCTCAGGTGCATCATGCGAACAAATTTAATCGCACCCAGAGCGAGAGCCAGTGTACCTCGCAAGAGAACATCATGGCGACGCTGCGTTCGTTGCTACAGCAGGCCGGTCTGGTTGACGGGACACCCAAGCACGGAGACGATAGCTGGGCAGTCACCGAGTCGATACTCAACCATTACCTGACGCAGGACACGCGCCATCTTGCCGACTACCTCAGCTTGGTGAGGTTGCTCCCGGACCTGGTCGTTCGCTTCGTTATGCTCATCAACACGAGGCTGGAGATCCGCCGTGACGCCGACCCGTACAGCTCATACACACCGCTAGGCTACGCTATCATCTCCCACGATGCCGACCTCGTCAAGACCCTGTTGAACTATGCCGCCGACCCGGACATGGTGCCTTGCATTCCCGTCGACGAAGATGCGATGGACATCCTGTCGCCAGTTCACCTTGCGCTGCGGCAGCACTGCAAGACGGAGATCGTGAACGCCCTACTAGGCAGTGGGGAACGCAAACCGCAGGTAAACGAGGACTACATGCGAAGTATCATGTCGTACGTCGCTCGCTGTAGCGACACCGACTGCGTGAAAGCCCTCCTCGACCAGATGAAAAACCTCAACAGAACGGACGAGAACGGCCGTACCATGCTACATCGTGCCGCGTTCCACATCAACGCGGTCGTCGTCAGAGACCTGGTCGCGAGGAAAGCGGACGTCAACAAGACAGATAAGTCGCTCAAGACGCCGTTGATGTGCGCAGCAGAAGTGAACGCAGGCGACATTGTCAAGTTTCTGGTGGACCACGGCGCAGATGTCAACATGACCGACGTGTTCGGCAGGTCGCCGCTGCATTTCGCCGTGCGTAAGAGCACGATCGCCGCCGTCCGGTGTCTGTTGGCGGCCGGCGCCGACGCGACGACGAAGGATAAGAGGGACTTGACGCCGCTCCACTACGCCTACGTCGACTCGAAGATTCTGGAAAGAAAACATCCGAAAGAAGAGGCCGTAGACCTGCTCATGCAGTGCATCATCAACTCGTACGCCGCCGGTCAAGCGTACTGCACTGACCAAGACTTTCTCAGCATCGCGGAGATCTTAATCAAAATGTCAAAGACATCCGACACTATAATCAAATTGATGACGGACAACGTCTGTCACATCTCCGTCCAGAACGACTCCGGTACAAACGCCTTGCACTATGCGGCCAACTTCAACAAACCGAAAATCGTCCGGTGGCTGATTCAACAAGGGGTCGACGTCAACGTTGCGAACAACGACGGCTGGCAAGCGATCCACTATGCTGCCATGTCTGGTAATGTTGTGAGCGCCACCGACATTCTTGCACAGAACGGGGCAGACATCAACAGTTCGACGTATGGAGGATGGACTCCGATCTGGATCGCGCTGCGAAACGGCCACAAAGAAATGGCCGATTTCTTCATAAAGAAAGGCTGCGATGTGTCGAAAACTATGAAAGTCAACGATCTGATCCTCATCGAGAGTGGATATGCCCTTCCGCTCGAACTGTATGATCCCGTGCAGAATAAAAAGGATCCGGTGAAGTTCGCCAAAAGAGCAAGGCGATCAATTACTCTTGCAGACTTTGCCACTTCCGTTGGCTTCCATGAGACCGCGCGTCAGCTTTCTAAGACGTAGCCAGTGCACTTTAGGACACTGTTACGAACAACGTATCTGCTGAATCTGCGGACATACTCGGTCTCGAACCATTGTCCCTAGAGCCGAACTCAAAGTGACGAAACATGTCGGTCGAATCCGACAAGGAGCTTCATACAATCCTTCGAATTATTTCATATAACCAAACGATATACATTAAATATATGACTACTATACGGAATCGCAGTTTAGCGTAGGGTTTGACATTGCAACTTTTCTATTGGTCGAGTTTAAATGTGCGAGAATATGTGGTTATATGTCAGTTGATTTGGCAGACGACATACGACATATTTACGTTGGCTCCCGTGTTGTTTCTCTGGCATCATCCCGCAGATAGAACAACTTTGGAACTGTCAATTGTATGATAACAATACATATATTGTATAGGTATGAAATGTTGTTTTTGTTTTTATGCGTTTCCTCGTATAGTTATGTATTACATAGTATAACGTATATTACTTAAGCAAATATATTCAGATGTTATCGGTACCATTAAGTGGACGCAACAACCTGGATGTAACAACGTGTGTCCACACAATGATGCGCTACAGTCGGTGGGGGGGGGCTTGGTGATCTGATTTCGTATTTCGACAAAGATAAAGCGTACACAACAGTCACTTAATGATATTTTAATTATTACATGCCTTCACGGTTTCTCCGTTCAATCGAAAACGCCCCTAATTCCATATACAACGCTAGTTTCTGTAAGCGGTGTAAATTGTGCAATTATATAATGCGTTGTTGTTACTATGTAGATATTCAATGCAGCGAAGTTCTACAGTGACGTCATTTCTGGACAAAGTGGCGTCCTTTCTGAAGAAAAACAACATTGCATTGGTCATACTGACCCATCGGTGTCTGCCTAGATGTTGCACATCTCCGTCCTGCCCTATTTACTCTGCCATCAAATGCGAAAGCCCAGTATCGGCGGCCGTCTTCTCTTTCGCTGTCCTATGAAATTTTTATGGAATACTTGCCTAACGATGTTATCGCCTGGCATTCGGCAAACGAGCCCAAGCCATCTGTTATGAATCCAAGGGTCAATGTGTCCTGTGATCTGCCTATCTGATGTCAAAGCTGAGGTACGTATCTAGCTTGAACTCCTCGCATAAGTTCTTCAGGTCTGCTACGACGAACTCAGGGAAGAAGCTGAACACGAACATGATAGGCAATGCAAACAGCCACGTCACACTCCTGAACCATGCTGTCAGGTGATCGTTTATATATTGGTTAACTGACAGACGACGCATTCAATATTCTCATACATAGCTTCAATCAGTGATGTGATCTGACTCCAAATTGCTGTTTTGACAGATGTGCGTATCATCTATCCACATGGGTATCATCTATCCACATGGGTGTCATCTATCTACATGGGTGTCATCTATCCTCATGGGTATCATCTTGCAGAAGACCTTACCTTATCAGGGAAATGACTCGATACTTTGAAGGTGTTAGTTTCTACCCTTTCTTGTCTGTTGGGTTGATAAGATTTCAGCGCCAATCTCAGCCATCTTCTCTTCGCCTGTTTTCAAAATGGCTGTTATGCGATAAGCGCCAGGCGCTTTGACAGCCTAATGTGTCTCCTCTAATTGGGAATGGGGTCCAAACGGTCCAGAAATTGTATCTGAAATGTCGTCAATTGCTTAGTATAATTTTGGACAGTTTGTATTAAGATGTTCCTCAAAGCACCATCATTTGAACAACACCTCATCTGGAGCAGTTTTTTTTCGTCACCATTTTTTGCAGCAATGAGGAATTTACGTGGCTTGTTGTGGCTAAGTTCTCGCACATTTCTGAACAAATTATGTAAGTTGTTTTTCTTGAAATCCCCCTCCTTGCCTTTTATCTTTTAATCAAGCTGTGATTCGTGAGTTCTTATCATCTTCTTCACTAATAAAAAAATATGTTCTTATCTCTGTACGTTTCACGTTGTTTCTCTGCATTTGAGGTTTTCTTTATATACTGCGTGTGGGTTTTTCTACTTTTACCACACTCTGCCTACCTGCTTTCTACACATGAAGCCTACCACATACGCTGTTATTTCATTTGTTGTATCTTTGAAGAATAACCATAATTCCATCACCAAGGTCCGACAGATGTTCAAACGCTCCATCAATATTCACATGGAACTCCTGCCTTGCCTTTCTATCACAAAGCTTATCCACATCATACCTTGTTTATTTTCCTGTTTGATCTTTGACGTCTATATTTGCTATGATCAGAAAGTTATCTGAGCTAAGTTCTACCGATGTATGTCATACAGTTCTTCATAACCAATTCGGTTCATGGATCCTCCAACTGGGAAATCCATGATGTAGCTCTCCTAGTGTTGACACTCTCTTAGTGTTGGCACTCTCTTAGTGTTGGCGCTCTCCTAGTGTTGGCACTCTCCTAGTGTTGGCACTCTCCTAGTGTTGGCGCTCTCCTAGTGTTGGTACTCTCCTAGTGTTGGCACTCTCCTAGTGTTGGCACTCTCCTAGTGTTGGCACTCTCCTAGTGTTGGCACTCTCCTAGTGTTGGCACTCTCTTAGTGTTGGCATTCTTATAGTGATGGCACTCTCCTAGTGTTGGCACTCTCCTAGTGTTGGCACTTTCCTAGTGTTGGCACTCTCCTAGTGTTGGCACTCTCCTAGTGTTGGCATTCTTATAGTGATGGCACTCTCATAGTGTTGGCGCTCTCCTAGTGTTGGCACTTTCCTAGTGTTGGCACTCTCCTAGTGTTGGCACTCTCCTAGTGTTGGCACTCTCTTAGTGTTGGCATTCTTATAGTGATGGCACTCTCATAGTGTTGGCGCTCTCCTAGTGTTGGCACTTTCATAGTGTTGGCACTCTCCTAGTGTTGGCACTCTCCTAGTGTTGGCACTCTCCTAGTGTTGGCACTCTCTTAGTGTTGGCACTCTTATAGTGATGGCACTCTCCTAGTGTTGGCACTCTCCTAGTGTTGACACTCTCCTAGTGTTGGCACTTTCCTAGTGTTGGCACTCTCCTAGTGTTGGCACTCTCTTAGTGTTGGCACTCTTATAGTGATGGCACTCTCTTAGTGTTGGTGCTCTCATAGTGTTGGCACCCTCCTAGTGTTGGCACTCTCCTAGTGTTGACACTCTCCTAGTGTTGGCACTCTCCTAGTGTTGGCACTCTCCTAGTGTTGGCACTCTCTTAGTGTTGGCACTGTTATAGTGATGGCACTCTCCTAGTGTTGGCACTCTCCTAGTGTTGGCACTCTCCTAGTGTTGGCACTCTCTTAGTGTTGGCACTCTTATAGTGATGGCACTCTCCTAGTGTTGGCGCTCTCATAGTGTTGGCACCCTCCTAGTGTTGGCACTCTCCTAGTGTTGGCGCTCTCCTAGTGTTGGCACTCTCCTAGTGTTGGCACTCTCCTAGTGTTGGCACTCTCCTAGTGTTGGCACTCTCCTAGTGTTGGCACTCTCATAGTGTTGGCGCTCTCCTAGTGTTGGCACTCTCCTAGTGTTGGCGCTCTCCTAGTGTTGGCACTCTCCTAGTGTTGAAAGACACACCTAGTGTTCGCAATTATAGGGTCAGTTATGGCTCAAACCTGTAGCTACTCTGTCATTCGCGTGGCCCAGTCCAACTTTTTTTTCATCAAGTCAGAATTAGTCTTGGAGACACCGGGAGGTGGGGCACCTTTGATCCTGCACTTGTTCCTCAGATGAGGACATTTGCAATATGCATACTAGAGACATTGGCACCAGTGCTGCTGCCTGTCACCCTGTTGATATGATTTGTTGCCTCCTTCTTGCCTTATTCTCGTAGTACCCTTTACTAAGCACAACTTGATTCATGTTGTCGGTGATTTTTTGTGTGAATTTCCTCTGGTCGCTAACTCTCTTCAGACTTGCAAACAAGTGTGTGAGACAACCGCCCATATCGCCTTAAAAACAACCGTCATGATGCCAACACATCTCAACATCGACGAGAATCACGGCGACGTGTTTCTGGAGACGCATTTGGCGACACAAAATAATTATGTCCTGTAGGCCTCGAAGATATTAATACAGAACGAAACTATTTTCATCATCGAGGAGCAGACTCCGCATACGCTTGGCAAAAATGTTAAAGGTGTTTGTTTTATTCAATCACCGCTAACAAGGCCAGTTACATATCAAAACAAAGAACAGTTGAGCTTTGTCCCGAAAGATGCTCGAAAAGCATAAGATCCGTGAAGAATTCTGGGAGTTTTTCCTGTGTTACTCCAGAGCAGCTCAGATGCACGAACAAGTATATGATGGTGCTGTGAATATGACAGGGAAGACGAATGATGTGGCTTCTTCCATGCAGGGAAATAACCAAAACAGTCAAACGTGTGCATCGCTAAGGCATGCGAAGTGATGGAGCTCTGCATCTATTATAATTTCATCAGATGTAGCGGTGGCGAACTTTAATATATCCCCAAAATAGCAAGGGAAGCTCGGAAGCATGATAGCAAAGGTGGCGTCCGAGGTCAGTCGCACCAGGTTAATGGACCTTTGCAGGACTCGATGTGTTATATATTTTACACATTTAAACAAATGCATTCATGCTAGTTGGTTTGTATTTCGTATAGACCATCTTCTGTATTGTTTATATACAGTGGATCTCCTCTTATAAGGTCCCAATCAAAATAAATCATCTCCTCACCAGGGACCATCTTGCCATGCAGCATATAAGGCTTTCCCGTGTTAATTGCGCCCTCAAGAGAGACCTTCTTTTAAGACCATTGCAAAAGTGGTAACATTATAAGAGGGGGTTACTATTCTTGCTTGCGCGCGCATATAAGTCCTGCCACCTGGTGTCGTTTTTTTAGGGGGGAATTAGGCACCCCCCCTTTTTTCAAGGTCTGGATCCGCCCATGCTTTTGGACGGCATTGATCTATAATTGCAGCAGGTCCAGGAAGTCTTTGTAAAAATCATTGTTTGACGAATAAACCACAATACATATACTGACGATGTTTTAATGTTCGCGCGAAATGCAGTTTTGCTTCTATCTCGCTTTAAACCAAACTACGTGTCAAACGCCTCTCGTCTCTACAAGTGTATTCGTTATGTTTCTGGGTGGTTGAGTAGTCGAACCCTTGTCGTGTGGGTGGTTTTTTCAGGTCGTCCTTCTAAACGCATTATGGCCTACGTCCTCGTGATTGCACTGACACGTTAACAAATGAAGCCAGTGCCGTTCCCCTTTTTATAGTAAAATATATATATTTGTTGCACACGAGACCGTCCCAGGCACTTGTTTTTCTAGTCTCAATTTCCTGAATCTGACGGCGCTCGGGAAGAATGATTGTTTGCGGGTGAAACAGCGATATACGCGCTTTGCCTCTGGCGCATACAATACTTTCGAGAGGAAGTGTAATGTAATATCAACTAGGTCGTGCTGATCAGATGAAGCCTCACCGGCTTAGCAGCAGGCCTTCTTTTCTCCAGCGTCATACAATGGAGTCGTTTGACCATGAATGCCACACAGCCGCGTCTCCACTAATACCGCCCTTCGTGTGATATGATCGCGTGGGAATCCTAGGGGTATAATGACCTTTCTCAAACACGCGAATAAGGTTGCCCTGGCAGCGCTTACGAGAGACCTGCACTGAATTATCAGATCCTAAATTGGGTTACGATCACATATTTCTTCCGGGTTCATGACCAGGTCCAGGACTAACTCCATAGCGCAAATGTTAGATTGGGACAGTGGTCGTTTGGCGTATACGACGCCGAGGACATTTGAGGCGAAATAGAATAGTCAGTGATCGAACGAATCCTTTGGAAATTGTTGATTACATTCAAAATTCAGATTTATACATTTAGGTATACATGTACTGTTGATTGTTATGTCATTGATAACATCGGCGTATGGCAGTGGTTTGTTTGGTGGTCCGCTCCCCGTCTGTTTTGTTTGGTGGTCCGCTCCCCGTCTGTTTTGTTTGGTGGTCCTCTCCCCATCTGTTTTGTTTGGTGGTCCGCTCCCTGTCTGTTTTGTTTAGTGGTCCGCTCCCCGTCTGTTTTGTTTGGTGGTCCGCTCCCCGTCTGTTTTGTTTGGTGGTCCGCTCCCCGTCTGTTTTGTTTGGTGGTCCGCTCCCGTCTGTTTTGTTTGGTGGTCCGCTCCCCGTCTGTTTTGTTTGGTGGTCCGTCCCCGTCTGTTTTGTTTGGTGGTCCTCTCCCCATCTGTTTTATTTGGTGGTCCGCTTCCCGTCTGTTTTGTTTAGTGGTCCGCTCCCCGTCTGTTTTGTTTGGTGGTCCGCTCCCCGCCTGTTTTGTTTGGTGGTCCGCTCCCCGCCTGTTTTATTTTGTGGTCCGCTCCCCGTCTGTTTTGTTTGGTGGTCCGCTCCCCGTCTGTTTTGTTTGGTGGTCCGTCCCCGTCTGTTTTGGTCACACACACTAATCACTATTCATATTTTGTAATGTCGTCCTCCTTGCGAAAGTTGCGGTGTTCGACACCAAACGCGCGCGTTTATCTTGGCTTCGACTTGGCTGTGATATCTCGCTAAAACTTATCTCTTAATCGTTATAGAGGTGTGTAACTTACTCGTGATTCTTTACTTTATTGTTGGCGATGCCTTAAATCACGCATATAATACATTCATCTATAAAGTTTGCGTTTCCCTTCTGCTTTCAGCCGCAGACAACTTCGGTATTTACGCTGACTCTGGACTAACAGATTGACAGATGTGACCCTTTGACCAGCGAATCCCTTCTTCGTCCCGCTAGCGAGCCGAGTCTATAGGGGACAGACCACAGTGTAGAGAATTGCAGTCTTGGCCATGTTAACGTTTTGTCTGATTATTAGAAACCGTTACCATCAAAAATGTAGAAAATTTTCCACAGTAACTGCCATCACCTCATTGACATGCTGACCACGTTTTGTAAAAATCACATGCCTCCAGCTCTTTTAAAACGACTCGACATACGATGCCCGTAAATTTTGCCAAAAAATTGCCATGTATTCATGCGCCCACGTGGCCCATATAGCAGAAAAATTCCCATAAATCCCTCCGCCTGCTCTAAAAATGCTCTATTTCACAGCTAATTGCTTCTACAAACAAACCTGTGAATATGCCTGCTCAATTGCACTTATGTGTCACATCATAATTATGAATTGTTTAAATTCACATATCACAATTTAATACGCCCTACATTCGTTTTACCCCTATAGACTAACTAGTCTGAGACTATCAGTGCACTACGTCAGGTTCATGCATCGGGACTAAATGTATCACTAGGCTATAGCTTAGCTAGTCCGGACGTAGGACTTAATCTGGGTCTACGCTACGCTCGGTCCATCCAAACGGCCCCAGTACCAGACCGCCCACAAAATCAATCATAATCCATATCTGATTACCCGCTTACAGTCTCTTTTTTCTTCTCTTAAATCTGGCTTCGATCTCATTTTAACCTTCTGTGCTATAGTCGTGCAGGCGCCTTGAGGTGTTTGTGACAGAACTATATAATTACGTCGTCGAAAAGAATCTGTGAATGCTCAAAGATAAGAATAAACGTTACAATGTGCTATTATCTCCATCGCCAATACCACGTGTCTCGATCTTCGTCTTTCATGCCCTCGGTAAGGACCCTCCCATAAAACAAATTGTACCAGGCTCTCCCCCACATTGTAAATCCGGCACCGCTTTTAGAAATAGCTTCCATAGAAACATCTATAGTAGCCTGTAGCCAAAATAATCACAATCTGCGACATGAGTGCGGTGTGCGTTTGTGTGGCAAGTTCTGGACGTTTGCCGTTGTCGCTTGTTGCGGTGGGCGAGATTAGATTGTGGAACGCGGAACATATGGGTGATACTGCAGAATGCGGACCCGCGCCCGGGCACAATGCGTGGACCCTACAGGGGTAAGACCACAGTTGACCTTCCTGTTTATTGTTTGACACGAATGTAGGGCGTATTAAATTGCGATATGTGAATTTAAAGAATTCATATGATGTGACATAAGTGCAATTGAGCAGGCATATTCACAGGTATGTTTGTAGAAGCTATTGGCTGTGAAATGGTGCATTTTTTTGAGAGTTTAAAAGGCGGAGGGATTTATGGGAATTTTTCTGCTATGGGCCACGTGGGCGCATGAATACAAGGCTATTTTTGTCAAAATTAATGGGCATCGCACGTCGGGGCGTTTTAAAAGAGCTGGAGGTATGTGATTTTAATAAAACTTGGTCAGCATGTCAATGAGATGATGGCAGATGCTGTGAAAAAGTTTCAGAATTTTTAGTGGTCACGTTTTCTTATAATCTAACAAAACGTTAACATGGCCACCAATGCAATTTTCAACTGTGGTCTGACTCCTACACAGTTCGGTCAGGTGGATTTCTCTGGTGCCTGTTGGGGCACCTTTCTTGAACTGATGTTCCAATTTATTCTTGCTATAACAACTTTCTAAAAGTATGTCTTGCTCAGATGATAGATTATCTAACATGTAGGCATTATAAATATGCTTTATCATAGTTCCCCATTACAACTTTCTTATATAATTTTTACGTTGGTCAAATGCGAAAGCTTGTAAAATATTTTATGATAAAAGTCATTATGAAATTCTAGGTTAAAAAAATTAAATACAAATGTTCATGAAAATGTTCATCAACTTGGCAGAGAATAACCAAGTAACGACTATTTTCTAATCACAACTATTGAGATTTCCTTACTCAACGTTTCGGCTACCTTTGGTTACTTCGGCAGCCATCGTCGTTGTCTAAGGATGGTACGCAAGATTAAAAATATGAATGAGTCTTCAGACGACGGAGAAGTGTTATTATGTGCATTTCCGTTGAATTACAATTGAAGGGTTTAGTATATATTTATCCTGCACTGCACTTTAACATCCTTCGGGGTGTTCTATGCATGGATGGGTACAGATCGTTGCAGCAGTTGGCTTTTGCTATGCTTTGTTAATTTAATTGTTAATGTTGTTACGTGCGTGACTGATCGTTGTTACGTGCGTGACTGATCGTTGTTACGCATGTTGACGACATCAGAACTCTTTGTTGACCTCCATACGTTGTCTAGCTACGTCCCTGAATGTTGAAGCCTAAACAGTCATCGTAGCTGTCAGATATTCACATTGTCTAGCTACTCCTCTGGGTGTTGAAGTCTATGCAGTCACCGTGGTGGCAGACATTCGCGTTGTCTAGCTACACCCCTGGATGTTGGAGCCTACGCAGTCGCCGTGGTGGCAGACATTCGCGTTGTCTAGCTACACCCCTGGATGTTGGAGCCTACGCAGTCGCCGTGGTGGCAGACATTCGCGTTGTCTAGCTACACCCCTGGATGTTGGAGCCTACGCAGTCACCGTGGTGGTAGACATTCATGTTGTTTAGCTACACCCCTGGATGTTGGAGCCTACGCAGTCACCGTGGTGGTAGACATTCACGTTGTCTAGCTACACCCCTGGATGTTGGAGCCTACGCAGTCGCCGTGGTGGTAGACATTCATGTTGTTTAGCTACACCACTGGATGTTGACGCATGCGCAGTCACCGTAGCTGCCAGACATCCACGTTGTCTAGCTACACCCCTGGATGTTGAAACCTGTATAGTCACCGTAGCTGAATTACGATTTTCTTCAACCACAACTATTTTGATTACTTACTCAACGTTTCGACTGCCAGCGGCAGCCTTCACCAGGAACGGCAAGTTCTTCCCCTGCTCGCCAGTTGTCTTGGTAAGCAGGTCGTCACATACGTGACTCAATCTATACCCCACGTCTCGATTCATGACTGGAGTTGTCTGTCGGATCCATAATGGCCTCTTTGATCCATCTTGCGTTTCTGTTACACTCTCTGCCAACCACTTTTACCTCCTCCCAGTCTATGATGCAATTGTTTCTGTCTGCATGGTCTGCAGATTTATGTTCTATCACCGTTGACACACACACTCTCTCTCTCTCTCTCTCTCTCTCTCTCTCTCTCTCTCTCTCTCTCTCTCTCTCTCTCTCTCTCTCTCTCTCTCTCTCTCTCTCTCTCTCTCTCTCTCTCTCTCTCTCTCTCTCTCTCTCTCTCTCTCTCTCTCTCTCTCTCTCTTCTATTCCCTAAATCGTCTGGTTGTGATGTTTTCAACCTCCTTCTTGTGTTCTTCTAGTCTTGTTCCAAATGTTCTCCCTCTCGCTCTTACATGGGATCTGGTATACACAGTCTGTCTTTTTACTGTCTTCCACTTTGTTCTTTGGATGCACTAGTATTCTCCTGGTGTTCTGATGAGGTCTTTTCTTTGGGTTTTTTTTCTTCTCAGATTGCTGCTCTTTCACATTCGTTATGGTCCAACTTGGGTACCCACATCTTTCTAGTGATCTGGTGATGTGCTCCACCTCTTTCTCTCTGTTCTCTGGCTCTGCTACGATGTTGTTGCATCGATCCAGTAACGTTTTGATGACCCCCAATGTCTGGCATAACGGATGGTGAGACGTGAAATTCGGATATTGGCATGTATGCGTCTTCTTCCAGTACATTAGGAGTTTCACTGTTCCATCTTCCTTTCCTATCATAAATGTGTCCAGGAAGGACAGGGGTTCTCGCTCTCTTCTTCATATGTGAACTTAATGCTGCCTGTGGTGTCTATACTGTTGAGATGCTCTGTCGGTTCTTGTTCACATTCCTTCATCACTACTTCCTTCACATCATCCACATACCTCTTCCATAGTTTCAGTTTGCAAGTTATTGGTGCTGTGAGAATAGCTTGCTGTTCCAGCCATTCCATGGAGAGATTTGCAGTTACAGGTGCCAAACTTCTGCTGATAAATGGTGTCCCTGAAGCTAAAATATGTAGTTGTGATGATGAACTTCATCAGCTCCATTATGTCATCCACATTTAGATTTGTCCGAAGTTTCAGTTTTGTGTCAACTTCTAGTTTTTTTTTATGATATCCAGTGTCTCGATGATCGGGGTGTTGGTGAAGAGAGACAAATGTCATGTGATAGGAACATCTCATCTTGTTCGATCATAATAGAAGCCATTTAACTGGCTAAGTGCTTCGAGTTCTTTATGTGGTGTGATGTTTTACCCACAATCGGAACTAGTAGGTTTGCCAGTGATCTTGATACATTGTACTTAATTGACCCTGTATAGTCCACACACCTGCTTACCGAGACAACTGGCGAGCAGAGAAAGAACTTGCCTTCTCAGAATTCCTGACAAAGGCTGCCGATGGCAGTCGAAACGTTGAGTAAGTAATCAAAATAGTTGTGATTGAGGAAAATCGTAATTCAAATATATATATATATATATATATATATACAAACTTGATGAACATTTTTACGAAAGTCACCGTAGCTGTCAGACATTCACTCTATATGGCTACATCCCTAGATGTTGAAGCCTACGCAGTTCCCGTGATGGCAGACATTCACGTTGTCTAGCTACGCCCCTTGATGTTGATGCCTACGCAGTCACCGTAGCTGTCAGACATTCACGTTGTCTAGCTACGCCCCTGGATGTTGAAGCCTACACATTCACCGTAGCTGTCAGACATTCACGTTGTCTAGCTACGCCCCTGGATGTTGAAGCCTACGCAGTCACCGTAGCTGTCAGACATTCACGTTGTCTAGCTACGCCTCTGGATGTTGAAGCCTACACAGTCACCGTAGCTGTCAGACATTCACGCTATATAGCTACGTCCCCAGATGCTGAAGCCTACACAGTCACCGTAGCTGTCAGACATTCACGTTGCCTAGCTACGCCTCTGGATGTTGAAGCCTACACATTCACCGTAGCTGTCAGACATTCACGTTGTCTAGCTACGCCTCTGGATGTTGAAGCCTACACAGTCACCGTAGCTGTCAGACATTCACGTTGTCTAGCTACGCCTCTGGATGTTGAAGCCTACACAGTCACCGTAGCTGTCAGACATTCACGTTATCTAGCTACGCCTCTGGGTGTTGAAGCCTACACAGTCACCGTAGCTGTCAGACATTCACGTTGTCTAGCTACGTCCCCAGATGTTGAAGCCTACACAGTCACCGTGATGACAGACATTCATGTTGTGTAGCTGCGCCCCTGGATGTTGAAGCCTAAGTAGTCACCGTAGGGGGTGCGTCAGACCCCCTATGAAGGGTGGGGATATTACGAAGGAACGTATGTGGACGTTTCACGTACACTACGCAACTCAGAACAGTAGTTATGCTAGCAACGATATACGTGTTTTCTACGATTATTCAGAGTTACGTGATCTACATCAAACGTCCACGTGAAACCGGCAGTTGTACGTGATTTTGGGGGCTTGAGGTTGTCACTGACATTGCCCTACCAAGACTTGACTGCGTAGTGCAAGGTGCATATACGTAGTGCAAGGAGCCATAAGTAGTGCAAGGAGCCATGCGTAGTGCAAGGAGCCATACGTAGTGCAAGGAGCCATACGTAGTGCAAGGAGCCATACGTAGTACAAGGAGCCATACGCTCTTGCAATGGCTGACTTTCTCCCGTGCAACGCCGGATAACTCAGCTAGTATTTAAACAAATGATGCAAATTGTATAAATAACGACTGCTCGTTAACACCATTTCTAAGGAACTCACGTGAACGGCATACACCTCTGTGGGGACCTTTAAAATCAGCAGTTTGGGCACTGTCTAGCTGAAACGGTGGTTACTACTGAGGGGGTGTGACAGAAAGTGGGAAGTTATTCTAAAAATTAGTGGGAGGTCGGAGGTTGACGTCAAAAATAGGTGGAAAATGGGGTTGGTGGGAGGTGGACTCTCAGAAATGGTGGGAGGTGAGAGATTGGTCCCACAAACAGGTGTGAGGTTAAGACCCCTTCCCCCACACATACGCACGCACGCACACACTACTTGACTCTAGCTTCAGGGCTCAGCGGTTACCGTACGACGTTGTCGAGCAAGAAAACGATATCTATGTTTAACATGTCTGGGAGCAGCATAGTGGTTGTAGCCAAAGCGTCACGCTTGGCTGCATTCGCTGGCTAAGGTCAAATAACCGCGACCCCGAGACACGCACAGTTATAAGGACTTAAGCTGATCATTTTTCACCAGGCAGCCCTGCATCGCTCCAGGCAGCTGTCCTATTTCTTCTTGGTCTTTATTGTGGCCTCAAGGCTAGCTACATTGACCTGTGATATCTATAATGCGTCACAGTTTATGAGCGCGATATTTGGGGCTGACGGTGGAAGTTTGTTACGACAATTGATTTATTTCCTGTCACAGCAACGTCCTCAAAATGTTGGTACGCACACCGCAGTCTGGCGTACTGCAATGATTCGGATGACTTTAACACTGGGCTCAAAACGTTGGTTGAGAATTTTCTTGAAATCAGACCAGCAAGGCGAAAGCCAAACAACTGGATACTGACACACGTAGTGAGAAAGACTAGACCCCCTTTTCCCACTAGTTGCCTGTTATTTGCTCAGATATCTCGATCTTCCATTGTTGCCTGTATATCAGTCACTCACACTGTCCAGCCATGTACCCTTTAATCTTACTTACCCTCTTCCGACTTCGTACCCTAGTTAGTGTCACCCTGTATCTTCTACAAGGACAACATGGTCCCATTGTTTACACTTTTTTAGTTCAGAACTTGAGCAGTAAATATAAAGCAAACTACTACACTGTAGTACCTTAATATCGTATTTCATGGAAGATAATACATTGATTTATCTGTACTATGTTAGTGTTTGAATGGTCGGAACAGATTGAAAATTGGAGATAAGAAAAGCATGCCTAGATCCTGATAAGTATATGGCCCCTCAGCAAAAAAGTCCTACGAATTATGTAATAATCTAGAATATAGTAAAATGTTATGTAGAAAACTATGTAATACTACAAATTCTATAGATATATCCACAAGTCTTATAGCAAATTCTGGAGAACAAAAAATTCTTAATTCTACACAGTTGTGTCTGCAAAAATCCTATAGAATATTCTATAAAAATGCAATAGATTTGTTTGGCTAATGGGCTGAATAACAAACAAAAACACACATTAAATACTTTATAACAGCAGCGTTTAATTGTGTTACACTTGTAATATAATTAAAGTGAAATGTGTTACATTCATAATTGAAGTGATAAATATTTTATATTGGTAACAGAACATTTTTGTGGACATTCCAATAGCTTTTATTTCTCCATGACCAACACCAATTCGACACACATATTTACTATGTTGAGAGTGATAATTTACATTATTAAACAGTATACACTGGTAAAACACAAACAGTAATTGATATGTTACATTTTCATTATTATTAATTCCCGATTGATAATGGCCTTCATAAAGTCTACCTCTGCAAGGGTTGCTTGCATAGTTAGTGATTTCATGATCCCTAGATGACACGACATTCCGTTGTGAAAACATATTTCTGTTACAAAATATTTTTATTTTGTTATGCTTAAAAAAGACAAAACCATGGCAATCCTACATAAGGAGGTAAGACAACAGCGACTTTGTTGACTACTTAGATGTAAGACAGTATTGCATAAGACACTCCATTATTTAGCAATATCTTGTGTTACTATATTTCATGTTAGTATCATACATCAGTATTATTAAAGTTGTGTTAATAATAATAATTTGATTAAAATGGCAACTATAGCAGTCGAATTATACAACTGGCACAGTAAAAGACATTTGCTATAATTATGTGTATCATGACCCCTAGGAAGATACAATTTATATTTCATAAGGTTTATCATGAATAATTTATTATTATTATTTTATTACACAACATTTTACCACCTACAAAATATAGTTGAGAATACACTGCACTCAGTATACAAGTCACTGGGCTGAACCTAGTTTGTGCCCAATGTAGACTAGGAAAGGGGATGCGAGGGCTACGCCAGTGGATGCTTCAGAACTAATTCTGACTGGCACTGGAATTAGACTCCCAAGTTTTTTTTGTGGCACACCAAAGTACCCAAAGTGTACATCAACAGATTTCATGACACCCAAAAACGTTTGTTTGGAGATTACAGCGCGACCCAAAACATACATGAAATGATAACATATTTTACATATCCACGAAATTTCCGTTTACTAAAAAATACAGAAAACATACTTCGGATCACAGAAATTGCCCCGCATCACCACCACTGCTGTGACCACCGCACCCACTGACCCCCCATCGTGGCTGGGTTGGAAGAACAAGATCTAGCCATCCTGCTAGCATCAAGTTATAGAAACCACCAGACTTCTGATTCAGCACTTGGTGGCGTTGCGTTTTGTGCACTGAATAACTTCGTCCTCTCGACTCAGTGCACGTGGTCGTTGCACTGGCGACCACCTAGATGGCACTTGAGACTCAGCAATGTTTTCCTTGTTCACTGGCGTGTGCTGGACGCGGGGTCGACGTAGCTGCAATAGAAAACATGCTGTTAGTGATATCTATAATGATGACTGTATTTATCATGGAAATCTCTACCCGCAGAATTTGTAGCTTCCCACTAGCAGTTCAGTATATTTATCAACAGTAGCCAGGCTTGTTAAGAAATGCATTTGAACGCACATTTGAGTATTGATCTAAATGAACCCATGACATTTTTTCTGTGCATTTTAATACATACTGGAAACATTTGAGACCCCAAATACTTGATTTTTCAAATGCCATTGTAATTGTTGGAATAATTATTATTTTTAGGTTATGCACCTTTATAATAGTTCATGCAACTTTGATACTTTAATAAATTAATAATTTGTTTCTGTACATTTTGTTTTTGTTCCAAATACAATACAAATTTAATATAAAAACAAAACATTTGAAATTAATTCAGATACATTAACAAATGTATAGCCAAAATATTTGCATTTGAATGTAACCCCATTAAATTTGTATAGAAATATGAATGCAAAATACAGTGTGTGTATATCCTGTGAAATATTAAATTTAGATGAACATATGCTATATTAAAATAATTAAACATATTTTAATCAAACATAATTTTTTTTAGGTGTAATGATACAGAGATACACATTTTTTTTTTTATTAATATTATATTAATTATATTAAATATGGAATAAGAGGATGGCTTATTGCTTTCTGTTAGTAGTGTAATGAGACTAAGGACCTTGAGACAGCTGGGTGAGGAGTTGGGGTCAAGGCCGTTGATGTCCGTCAGCTGCAACATACAGATCAGTGCAAGGACAGAATACTCAGGCACGTGACGAGGAACTTGTTTAGAATTCTACAACTTTTCATGACAGGTGCATAGGTGTGAACATATTATGTTCATGGAAAAGCGTTAAACATCCGAGGAAACATCCTCCATCACTCAATTTCGTGGCGCACTTAAACGTGTTATTTCTACAGGTCTTCATTTTGATTTGCCATTCTCGTTCGTGGTGAATACATATGTGAGAAAATGTCAAATCACTTGAGAACAAAGAAATAATGACCTTGTATGTGACAAATGGGCATGAATCCTGCAAAATCAGCTATTATTATATGGTAAAAAATTTTCATGACTTATGCGAAAGTACTGACCACACGTGTGACGGGCGTGTCACCGCAGTCCGGAGTGCCTGGACAGAACACAGACGAATCCACGGACGATGAAGAGGAGGCAAGTCTGTCAACACCAATACAAAGATGTATTGTCATCAGCACTCAAAATTAAGAAATGTGACCCACTGGCCTGGAGGGGGACAAGTAGTCTTGAAATGTTACTGGTCCCCATGAAAAATCACTGGTCCCCTATTCTTGGTGGACATAACAGACATGCAGAAAAAATTGTGCATCCACAAACAAACTCTGAGTCTTGTACAGTGGACTCTGAGTTAACATAATCACTTTGGGCCTTAATCCTTTCAGCAGAGTCCACTGTACTCCAACGAGAGTCCACTGTACTCCAACGAGAGTCCACTGTACTCCAACCAGAGTCCACTGTACTCCAACGAGAGCCCACTGTACTCCAACCAGAGCCCACTGTACTCCAACCAGAGTCCACTGTACTCCAACCAGAGTCCACTGTACTCCAACCAGAGTCCACTGTACTCCAACCAGAGTCCACTGTACTCCAACCAGAGTCCACTGTACTCCAACCAGAGTCCACTGTACTCCAACCAGAGTCCACTGTACTCCAACCAGAGTCCACTGTACTCCAACCAGAGTCCACTGTACTCCAACCAGAGTCCACTGTACTCCAACCAGAGTCCACTGTACTCCAACCAGAGTCCACTGTACTCCAACCAGAGTCCACTGTACTCCAACCAGAGTCCACTGTACTCCAACCAGAGTCCACTGTACTCCAACCAGAGTCCACTGTACTCCAACCAGAGTCCACTGTACTCCAAACAGAGTCCACTGTACTCCAACCAGAGTCCACTGTACTCCAACCAGAGTCCACTGTACTCCAACCAGAGTCCACTGTACTCCAACCAGAGTCCACTGTACTCCAACCAGAGTCCACTGTACTCCAACCAGAGTCCACTGTACTCCAACCAGAGTCCACTGTACTCCAAACAGAGTCCACTGTACTCCAACCAGAGTCCATTGTACTCCAACCAGAGTCCACTGTACTCCAACCAACTGTTTGGCCCGGTGCTGTTGAAAAGTGTGCTTTCTATCAGTGGCATTATGCTAGTGTGCCAGTTTTTCTTCAATAGTTTGTGATTTTCTTTTTGGGGGGGCTGCACCCCTTTGATGAAGTTCTCACATTACCAACTACCGGGCATGTTTACATCAGCTGCCTTGGTGCATGCGTGTAAAGCATGACCAAAAAGGAGAACTGTTGCAACGTGGAAAGTGTAGTGTTTGAACATTTTAACAAAACCGGATATCAAGAAGGGAAGATTTTAACTGCTGACAGATTTCAGTTGTTTTACCTTTAAACATGTACATGAAAATAAAATAACTGAAGATAAAAACAAGTGAAAAATATCTGCTGGCCTGCGTGATTACTGTTAGCTAAATTATACTGGCCGCAAGAATTTCTATTCGCCTCGGGTGAGGGGGCAAGGGTTAAGCTCGATGGCTGGTCTACAGTATCTCAGCTTCACAGAAGTCAGTTTTTCAAATTTGCATTGGACCAGATTCAAACAGCCAAGACCACAGCCAGGGTTAGGTTCAACCAATTAGAAAGAACAAAAGACAGAAAACACTGTGCAAACAAAATATAATTTCAATTATGGAAATGCTATTATGCATTTTTTGTACTGGTAAAGCAACCAGTAAAAAAAATTATTTTTGCATTGAAGTTGCATTGAACTGGACAATATCCTGGACAATATCCTAACATTCAGAAGTGACGTGTATTGTGTAGGCTACATGCTGAACTTTTTGTTCAAGTTATATTTGTGAATTGCATAAAATGTACGAATGAAATAAAACATTTGAAACTGATTACATGGATGGTTATATCAGACCTTGGACTCATTTTCAAATACAATTATAGTTGTAAACAAAAAACAACTGCGTTGGCTGAAGCTTAGTGGTAGAAACAGATGTTTGGAGGGGTCCACATGCGCCCCTGCAAACACACCTTGAGCTAGAGGCACTGGAGTCTGACGTGCAGTAGGAGCGTCGCTTCGTCGGTGTCGGGAGGAAGGACGCACTGCGACACACCGACACTGGTGTTCCCGACGATGCAGAGTTGCTTCTGCAACCGAAAACACCATCTAAATGTTGCCTGGTGACTTTGGGGTGATCTCAAAACAATATTTTATGGAAAGGTCTCTCCAGAACCAATCTTGTTTAAACATACCAGTATTAATAATGTCACCAACGTTGGAATAAACAGTGATTGGATGCACCATTGCATGTTTATCTTTAAGAAACAGTTAATGATAATAATAATAATAAAATGACTTCTTTGGCACCAATATCCTGCGAAAAGTCGTCAACAGATGGATGGATGTGCCAAGAAGCTAAGGAGGATAGGCAGTATTAAAAAGATGGGGAGTGAATTCCACAGAGTTGGTGCGGCAACCGAGAAAGCTCGAGTTCCAGCGTTTGTCTCTGGGAACAGAAAGTAGATTAGAATTAGATGATCGAAGCTGTCTAGGCTGTCTTGCTGGAGTCAGCATTGAATGTAAATATGCGGGTTGTTTGGAAGAAAGGGCTTGATAGATAAATGTAGAGATCTTGAAAATAATACAATACTGCACAGGGAACCAATGCAATGATTTTAGAAGTGGCACTGAGCGAGAGAAACGAGAAGATTGTATAAGTACCCTAGCCAAACAGTTCTGGACACACTGATGTTTTGTAATATCCTTGATAGCAATATTGTGAAGGAGGGCATTGCAGTAATCAAGTATGCAGGAAACATATTGGGAAAAAACCCATAAAGTTTGCCACGCTGCTTTAGAGTCCTAATGATGAGAAATTCAGTCTGCATTTAACTTAAATTTGCTGTCAGTCATCCAGTGGAAGTTGAACAAAAGAAATTCAAGAAAAATGCATAGCTTTATACTACGTTATCCCCAAAACATAACTAGCCTACTGATCTTTTTCGTGCATAATGTTATCTTTACACACAAGTTATTGTTGCATTAAAAATATATACATGTAAGATACTTTATTGATATCTTATGGAAAAGGTGTCTTCACAACCATTCGGTAGTGTCTGTAACATTGACCAACATTTCAACATATATGATCAAACACAAAAACTAAACACACCTGACCACAATTTTGCTGGACATTCTTAAACTATTAAATTACTTAATGTTTGGTAAAATATTCATTGAAGTGAAAATGGAAACACTGAAAAATTTCACAACTTTGTCAAGTAATCAGCGAGAAGATGGAAGTTACGTCCATGATCAGCATTGACATGCAAAGTGCTTACCATTTTGGATATCCACTATTTTTAGACATACCACATCTAACGATTAAGTCAATTCTTTCGATAATTTGAAGACAATTTTTTTTTTTTTTATTAAATTGACTGCGGATGTTAGTTTTTTAGTTTCTGTTATTATTATTCACATACTACACACTTGGGCATCAATGAACTGGATTAACGATAGGTGAAATCAGTTGAGGATGGAATTTTAAATCAATAGGGAGCTTTAACAAAAAGCAGCATATATTCATGACAATGCTCTGCCTCACCTGTTAGCTTGTGGAGGTGTGGCAGCATGCATCAGGCGTTTTGGGCGTATACACCTCTCCTGATTGACAGGTGTCGACACCAAGGTAGCCGGTCCCAATCCACGCCCTGTTGACTTACCCACTGTCACAATAAACATCTTCATTATAAACACAAACTCATCACGTCAGACATTGGCATAAAACAGGACAGTTTGCATTACAACCCAACTGAGGACAGATAATTATTTTATTACTCTGGGGGTTCATGGCATCTTTCAGGAATTATTTTTCACCCAGAATTTTTTTTTTAAACAGGGAAATGGACATATTTGACGACTATGACAGTTATGCTGGTCAGAGGTGACTAGCTGGCACCATTAACACAATCATTAGATAATGTTCCATTCAATTATCGTCCTCTATGAGAATGAGTACTTTCTCATATCCAACCTATACCGTTCCTTCACTAACACTTCAGCATACCCTCTGGTTGTACAACTATTAGCCTCTTTAAATTTGAAGAAAATATCTCAACTCACCTCCCACAGGACAAGTTCCTACCTCCCCGTCTCCCTGCCGTGTGGCGGCTGCCGCCAAGGGAAGCATGGCTTTCAGGGGCCCTCCTCCCTTTCCTGCCTGCCTCCCTGTTGGAGCCAGAGAGCTTCTGGTTTTCCCAGCAGTGGCAGGACGCGACAGAAGACAGCCAGGTTTAGTCAACTCCAGCTTCGTCATGGGTTTTTTAATCGCTGGTTTCTGAAGCAGACCGGTCGGTCGTTGTTTAACCATCGTGGACCGCTTCAGGCCAGACGAAGATTCCAATGGCATAGCAGTGGCCCTAGACTGAGCAGCTGCGGCCTTGGGTGGTGCAGTGGTGCCCCTTGGCGGCGCAGCAGTGCCGATGGACTTCCTCGCTTGACTGGCCAGGTTCCTTCCAGGCCTGGTGGATGCAGCAGCTGATCCAATACTGGATCGTGACTTCATCAAACCCTATAACCACAGGTATGGTTTTGCATGATGTTCACAATGAAACACGATTTGGGCAGTCAAGATGTTGGAATATTCTTTATGCTACACAACATGATTTTACACTGAAAACCAAGATTTTCTACCCCTAAACGCTGCTACCAGAGAAAGCTACAAATAAACAAAACCCAACGACATTGGTTTGCCAACTGTAGCAGGCCAGATTACAAAGGACAATTACTTACAGACTTCTGCACGGTGTCTGTTGCCACAGAGCTGGGGGCACCACCAGTACTGTTACGCACGGGAAGACTTCGGCGGGTGCTGGAGGTCCTTTGCTTGTCAACAGTAGATGGCACGTCGGGACCAGCAACCCGTTCCAGTCGTCTCGTTCGGTCCTTTGTGATGGTCCCTTGTTGAACTGTAGTGGGCTTGCATTGTTCTGGGGTCAATGACAGCGGGGTGGTCTCTGGCACATTGTTCGAAGCGCTGACGTCAACACAAGGAGTAAGTTTTGAGTTGTCTGCATTACTGCGCTGCTTAACAGGCAGACTGCCCCGAAACAACGGGATTCGCCGCAGTGAAGATGCACGAACAACCGGCTTAGCTGCACCACGACTTTCTGCAGGTGCATTCTGAGGTTTCTGGATCATGGACAAATGGCGTTGTGATTTCAACGAAGATGCACGAACAACGGGCTTAGCCACACTGGTCGGGCCACAATTTTCTGCAGATGCATTCTGGGGTTTCTGGATTGTGGACTGTGATTTCACACACTCCAGGTGGGAACGCAATTCAACATTCTTTGCATTGCCAACCGCACTCCGACTTTGACTCGGCAGTCGACGGATATTATTTATTGTTGATGTGTGTTTCACATGTTCAACAGACTCTGTAGTAATCTGCCGCACTGTGTCGCTAGCTTCAACTCCTCCACACAAATCTGGCATCAACTGGAAACTACCATCATCACCTTGAAATGTGAGAACATCTGGTAAATATTCAGCTTCATCTAAAACATGATTGTCCGACACAACACTCAGTTGATTGATGCCGGGGCCAGTCAACAAACGATCATTATCAACATCATTATCTGTAACCATACGAGTGTCGCTGAATATCACATCTTCATTGACCGCATTGGCATCGGCATTGTCCAATGATACTGCATTCTGGGGCTTTGCGATCGTAGATGAACGGGACTGTGATTTTATATGCTCTAACCGTGATCGTAGATCAGCTACCATCATATCATGAGACTGCGGTTGACAGACCGCCACGTCTTCCACACACTGTTCACTGTCCTCCTTAACATCCCCACATAAACCTGGCATCAACTGGAAACTATCATCAGTGCTAGGCTTCCCTGGAGAAATGAGAATATCTGGTGAACATTCAAACACATCCGAAGCACGATCATCAGAGAGGGAACCTAGTTGATTTACGTAACAGCTGACCAACGAGCGGCAACTCTCAATGTCAGAGGCGACATTCTGCGCATCAGTGAAGATCTGCACGAGCGCAGCTTCACTGATTGGCGATTCCACAGCTTCGTCAGAAATGTTTCTGAAACATGTGAAAAGAAACATGAAAAGTGCGGTTAAATGTCAGTAGACCAAACAAGAATAATTAACTTTACCTAAAGGTATTAATTACCATAGACTTTGTTTTGAATAATGCATTTTCAATACACAATAAAATAAATCTTCTCATTTTCGTTAACATTTCGTCCACAGGCATCTTCAGGCTGACTACCCGAGGGAGTAGCAGCAGTCAACTCACAAACGTGCAGGTGTTGTCCCTCGTCACGATTCTTTATATTGGGGACCCTCCTTCGAGACACTATCTCCCACATGTTTATTGTTGACAACTGTTGACCACTACTCTATTGTCGGTCAATCAGAAGATGTTTGCATATTGTGAAGAAAAAAAATTCATGAATTTTCAGTACCAACGTTTTGAACTTCTTTAATGACTTTGCTTTCCAGAAGAATGCTTACAGTATTGTCGACAGAAAAGAAAAGTTAAAAATTCTACAAACAGCTAACGATTGCCTATGTCTACAATATGATGACAATGAATGCCATTACTGCGCCCCTACTGCACCCTAATGACACGACATACACAAACGCTTACGATGGTTCAGGAGCTGCCGGTGAACATGTCAGTTCAAAATTAAACTCCTCATCCGTGATGAACTTCAGTGCAGCGTCTTCCATGGCTGTAACAGTGAAGATTACAAACACGACACATAGACACAAACAGAAAATGAACAGTCAAAATATAAAAGAAAAGCTGAAAGCTGTACTTTTGTTGTAAATGTTCAACAAGCATTCGAATGTACATTTAACCTAGACGTTGCAGAAGTTTCTGCATTAACATAAAGTATTCATAGAATCATAGGGTCACTGGTGAAGCTATCACCCAATATTGAATAGATCTTACCCTATTAAAATTGTGCATTTAACTTTAAAAAATCATCAACTTGCATTGTATTCCATGGTAAATACCACGGTGTTTGAAAAAGGTAAATCATAGTCAAATACCATGGTGTTTTAAAACAGGCAAAATACTATGTAATATATCATATACCATGAAATACCATGGTATACCGTGTCATTCCATGGTATATTTTCATAAGGTTTACAAACCTTCCATTGAGAAAGTATATATGCAATTGCTCTTATTTTCTTGATCTCCCGTGATAGATTGTAAATGACTTCTGTGTGAAACCTCTCAGTCAACTGCACCCTGGAAATAAAAAAGAATAACATCTCAAAGTTACATCCTAACGGAATATATGTTTCGGTCTGGACAATGAATGTCAACATTACACCAGTAGTTCCATAAGCTGTATATATGTTTCGGTCTGGACAATGAATGTTAACATTACACCAGTAGTTCCATAAGCTGTATATATGTTTCGGTCTGGACAATGAATGTTAACATTACACCAGTAGTTCCATAAGCTGTATATATGTTTCGGTCTGGACAATGAATGTCAACATTACACCAGTAGTTCCATAAGCTGTATATGTGCCTCTTTAAAACTATGCAGAAAAGAATGCAACACAGAATTTGCATACAATAGAAACAAATCATGTTTGTTGTTGTTGTGGTCTTGTGAAGAGTTGTGTATATTGATGCAAACATACAGGAATTCCCTTATGATAATGTACCACTGTGAAAATGTCTTACAAAAACTTCAGATGTGCAGTTGAGCATGAAGGCAAATTGTCAAAATGGTTTCCTGTGATGTCGGGAGTGAGGCAAGGATGTGTGATGTAAGGGTTTTTGTTTGTATTGGTGATAGACTGGATTATGCGGAAAACAACTAGAAGGAAAAGAGGAATTCAATGGGGATTAGATACGATGGAGGACCTAGATTTTGCAGACGATTTAGCTCTGTTATCAACATCAAAAAGAAACTTACAGCAGAAGACAAATGAGCTAGAAGTGCACGCAAAGAGAACTGGACTACACATAAACACAGCCAAAACGAAAGTGATGAAGATCAAGACTGATGATAACCAACCAATAGTAATAGGCATAGACGATGTAGAGACTGTTGATAGTTTCACTTATCTAGGCTCAGTTATGGATGTAGACAAAGGTTCAACAGCAGATATAAGCACACGCATAAAGAAAGCGAGAGCAGCCTATTATAAACTGAGGAAAGTGTGGGCATCAGGCCAATACAGAAAGAAAACGAAACTCAGAATCTACAAGAGCAATGTGATGTCAGTTCTACTATATGGAGCAGAATGCTGGAAGGTAAACCAAAATGATGGACAAGGGCTCAATACATTTCACAATAGATGTTTGTGTCGAATTCTACATATATTCTGGCCAAAAAAAATTTCAAATTAAAAACTGTATGAAGAGGTAGAAATAAGCAGGATAACAGACATCATCAAGGCTAGACGATGGAGTTTTATTGGCCATATCCTTTGATTTGAAAATACAAATGACTGCCGTATAGTGATGAATTGGACACCTGTGGGAAAGAGAGCGATCGGAAGACCAAAAGAAACATGGCGGAGAATGGCGGAAAAAGAACGAGATGCGTTTGGGTGGACATCATGGGCAGAGGCGGCACAGAGGGCGGCCGACAGGGCGGACTTTTGTACATGCGCTATGCGACACATGGCGCCCAAGGGATGCGTAAGCCGTAAGTAATATACCACTGTAAATGCCATGGTATACTATGGTGTTTTGAAACAGGTAAACCATGGTAAATCGTGGTAAATACCTTGATATACCATGTTGGTAAACCATGGTATACCACAGTTTACCATGTAACATCATGGTTTACCATGTAATATCATGTACTACCACGGTATACCATGGTATATTTGCAACATCTGCTCATGGAAAATCAAGGATGTGCTCACATAAAGCAGGAAACTTCCTTCTCCACCAAACTTTCATAAGTTTTTCATCATTTTTTAATACATGTTGATTTTACGAGTCGCCATTTTGACTTGCTGTTCTCGTTCATGGTGAAAACACACACATACACACAAGATTTCAAATGTGAAATCACTTGAGACCAAACAACTAACAGATGCCTAGAATGGCCTTGTGTGTGCAACAAATAGATAAATATTACTGTGAAATTTGTTTGTTTTTGAAAATTACAAAAAAGCACGTCCACGACAAAAATGCATTATTTCCCATCCAAATGCAGTAATATTGACACCTGTGACATTGGTTAGTGAAATACAAAGCAAACAATCACATTTAGTCTAAATACAGCACTGCATTGTTTTCTAAACTGACTATAAATTAGTTTTCCTGATGGGTCAGCAGTTTTACTTGGTACAGTTTGCAACAAGTTTTTCTGTTTCTAAATTATGGAAATGTGTGCAATGCCTATTGGAACATTTCTAATTTATATCAAAACAGTTTTGGTGAATGAAGAACAGTTGTTCTTCAATTTTGGCATACATGTGATATCCACTATTAACTGGTTGAAGAGTTGCCAGCCACAGAGGAGGTGGTTGAATTCATCAGCCCATACCATTATTCAGCAGACATATAAGTTGCACCACCACGAATAAGTACAATTTTGGGGAACGAAGAACTTTGCATCCATCATTGCCTTGCCAAACCGTGACGGGATACTGCAGTGTCATAAGCTCTTGCAGTTGATGTAGAGTAATAAACTTGAGAATTGCTGTCAGTGTGTCATGCTCAGAAACTATTCAAACATGTGGTTTGACACGTGTGGCTAAATTGTGGGGAGCGGTAGCATAGTGGTTAAAACAATTCTCAATCAAGAAAACCTGGGTTCGAATCCTCTTGCTGCTGTTTCGAAACAGGCATTTTCGTTCACCCCACGTTACCACAGTTCACTCAGCTGTATAAATAACTACCGAAATACAGACAGAGATGGATATATGAACAAATAGTCTTCATGCAGTAATTGCTGAATGCTTCCCAAAGAAGGGAAGGAGCGGTGGTCTAATGGTTAGAGCACCGGCCTATCGATCGAGAGGACGGTGGTTCGATTCCATCTCCGCCGTTTTGAAGCTTGGGCAATTTCGTTCACCCCAATTTGCCTGTGTCTTTCGGAAGAGACACTAAAAGCCATTGGTCCAAACTCCTGCGTTAGCTCAAGATTGGGCTGTTTGGAGTATAACTACTTGAGAAGTCAAGATGGTGATGGAATGAACAGGTCTGTTATGCCTTATGGGATGAAGTATAAATCCCTTTGAGCAGTCCCAAGGACTGAATACCACACTATATAAGAACATACCTTTACTTTTAAAGTGAGCTGTGTGTTAATTGTTCATGTTTAATTGCCATGCCTGGCATTGCCTAAAAATTGGAATTTTGTTTAGATGTCATTTAAACTGAAAGACGCCTTCAACCATTTGAAATTACCGCGTGTAAAAAACTTCGAGTGATATGTCAGTGTGACGTCACATGCACTGACTACATTAACTGCCAGTGGCAGTGGCAATTAAGTGGCAGTGCGACTGGGTCTGGGACTGGGTGGAATACACAAAATCACAATTGTGACAGAACACAACTTCACAAGACAAGTCTGAACCGATTCGATTTTTTGTTTTAACCGGATTGAAGTGATGATATAAATCAAAACATGCGTAAATTACAAACCCACAAAACGGTTCAATTCATTATAAAATGTAGATGATCTTATAGTGGCAACTTGAAGTATCTAGCTTATAAAAATCAAATTGTCCGCCGTTAGTCAGTTTCGATATCACGTGACCATATTTAGGTCGTGTTGCCATACGTTGTCGTAAATCCACCCATCGGAATCAAAATAAATAAATCCAATGAAGTCTTACTTACTATTTTGTGTACAGGCTGACTTACTGTTATCCAACTGCAAACGAAGACATGCTTAAAATGCAGCAAAATGTTTCGCGCGTTGCGTGTTCACTCCTAAACACCACAGTATGTTCGTTTTCCACGATGAGTGACTCCACGTTAGTGTGGGTATAACCAAATACTTTGGTATAACGGATAGCCTAAACCCCTAAGCTTCCCTAAAGGATTTGGTTCTCGCATTGTGACCACGAAATCATGACCAATATGTGTTCTGTAAAGTTGTTAGCTTTCGAATATGCTTACTTAGCTGTTATTATAGAAACGAAAATCAGATGTGAGCATGCAGTGTTTTGTTGCAACTGGCACATTGTATTCACTCAAATTCCCCTCTTCGTTGAAAAGCAAAGAGCGTAGGGACTAAGTTATATTTATTTAGATAAAGTATTATATCTATGTCAGACGGAAAATAAGTGAACCAATGTTTTGGCTAGGGTCCAGATGCCTAGGTGGGCATTGGTTCAGAATAGGGAAATTAATATATTGTGTGATCTTTGCTATAATCCTATTCCTGCCGTAAAAGGATCGCAAACGTCAACAATTTTCCAAAAATGCAAGAAGTTGTTTCTGAAACGCTTGTTGATTCTATTCCAAAAGATGGACTATTTGATATTTTATTGCACTACGGCTTATTTTTAGGAGCGTTATTTCAGCTAGTATGCATTTTTGCTGTAGTATTTGTACCGACAAGTGAGGAGGAAAAGGTGAGTTTGTAAGTCTCCTTCAGGCTCAGTCCATTATTATTATTATTATACTCCAGGGACCAGGCTCTGCTTCTTCTACTTTTACATCTTTAAATGGCAGCGTCCATAAGTCAGGATTTAACGCCAATACACCTGTGCTGTGAAGGTGCGAGTAAAAGTGTGTATAAGGTGCGAGTAAAGTATGAACAGGGTGCAAGTAAAAACATAGGTCACGGCTTAGATTTGTGACTGTATGGTAACACTAACAGCTCCTCTGTCTCTGAAGGCCTCAAAGGTTGGACCTACCAACACATTCCTGGGGAGGGCGTTCCACTAGATGACCGTGCGTGGGAAGAAGGAGTTGTTGTACACCTGGATGCGAGCTGGGAAGTTTCGATATACCTTACCTTAAGATGGTTCTGATCGCAGGATTCTTGTGACTCCTCAATGATATCTTCTTCGTCATCTATTTTAAGAATTCCGGTTCCTATTTTGCCTGAACGACTGTTTCCAGGAGGGAATTCCAAGGTTCAGTCACTATGATGGGAAAAGCGTTTTTCTTATATTTGTTTTTGCTCTTTGAGTAAATTATTTTAGAGTATGCCCAGTAATAGTTCTAAATATCTTGATGTCTTCTGCAAATAGAAATGTATCAGACTTAGTTAGTTCTGGTAGGTAATTTATATATGATACAAAAAGTAACAGTCCTATAACCGAACCCTGGGGTATCCCAGAAAAATATATATTTGTTTGGGTGGTAATATCTTGTACTGTTCGGGAGCATTGGGGCGAGGTAGTGATTGCCATTGATGGCAGTCTGCTGGGTTTGGATCCTATACATCAAGAGGAGGCAAGAGATTTGTCTTCTTTTCTCGAGTGTGTCCCAGTGAAGGTCGTTGATCATAGCGGACACACTCTCCTGTGGACCATAGTTGTTAGAGACAAATCTGGCTGCACGACGCAGGATGTTTTCAATATTAGTTATCTCCTTCCTGGTGTATGGTTTCATACGGTGCAACAATATTCTAAGTGTGGGCGGACTAGTGAAATGTAGGCTTGCTGTCGTAGCTTCTGGGAGGTTCCTCCTTGTGTGTCGGATGTTTCGGCCCATAGCGGGTTCAGCCCATGGGCTGAACCAACCATTTTCGCAACCGGTCAACCATGAAGTGTTCACGCTCGCATGGGCCGAATCAACTGTGTGCAACTGGTGCCAGTGGGTTCCATGGGCTTGGCATTGGCAGAGCCAGAGGCGAATATCGTATTCTAACTGGGAAATGGGCTCTGTGGACCATATTTAATATTACTTTCGTTATTTTCGCTAATTTGACTATTTGTGACATGCGCATTGTAACTGGGAAATGTAATATGCTAAATTATTAGCGTTTTCCAACAAATATTCTAATTAATTAATTCTAACTTATCTTGAAAAACATACACGTGTAAAGATTAAATTGTTTTATTAAGCAGAAAAATATATACAAGACTCTCGAAGATAACCTGCCTTTACAGTGCCTTAGGAGTTAGGGACACACTCTATTTCACATATCCTTGGTTAATCAAATTCCTTTGTTAGGATGTTGTAATCGTGTTTCACATCCATGTGCTTCTTGATGTGTCAATACTGATGTCCCAGTCGATGTAGAATTCCAGTGCTCGGCCTGGTAATTTTCCGTTATGTCAGAACTAGCATAAAGTGAAAACAATGGCTTTAGAGCCACATATTGAGTTATATATGGTATGTATCCAGTGTAGTTCAAATGTGTGACAATGTGGTAACCTATCAACTATGTTTTTCAGAAAGCTGAAATTTTCTGAAAAGTCGTCTATTGTATACCACCGTCTTAAACATCAAATATTTTATAATTCATGCAATAATATTGGTACATCCATCAAATTTTCCTTTAGTACAAATGTTTATCTTCAAAATGGTACCCTATTTACACAGATAAACCAAATTAGAAAAAAAATGATGGTATTTGGCGGAATTCTAAAAAACGGCATAAATCAACAGTCTTGTTGACGAAAGAAGACCACAAACAATAACCATACTGAAATGAAACACATTATTTTAGAAGTTTTTATGAAATTCAAACCATATAAACATTCTTACAGGTATTTGTTATACTTTTTAAAAAGTCTCCAAAGGGTCATTCAGTGTCAACCAATTTTAAGGAAATAAAACAACTCGTCAATGAAATACAGACTGCTGAAATCCTTTTCTAAAAAAAATTTCTTTTCCATTTTCATGTACCTGGTATACCCATACGCCATAGTCCTTTGCCCTATCATTCTTGAATTTAGCATAGATAATCTGCACCAATGTCTACATATTCAGCAACTTTCAGATATGTAGCTTGTAAACTTCACAAGTTAGGAGCACTTGAAAACATATAAATAACGGGTGCATTTTGGGGTGCTTCACATTGTAGGGCGTTACAGACACAACTTATATGCAGATCCTTAGATATTTTGTAGAAGTGCTCAGGTATAGCTTCTTATACGTTGGTTAAAATTCGAGCAAATTCCGAGACATAATTTTTTTGACATTGGTTGATTTGACACAGGATGACCCCAGAGTGCGGGCTAAACTCACCCTTTGGGTGTGCACACCGAGTTCTAAATGTACTACTTGATGAGTGTACATTTTGAAACATGCTTGAATTTATGTTTACTTAGGAAGAAGACAACATTGATGATGGTGAGAAGGTGGCGCCACCTAGCAAGTCAACCGAGACACCTGGGCGGAGGAAACAACACGAACGAAAGAAACGCAGGTATAGGAGTTAGCTGCCACATAGTTTGGATGTACATAGATAACAGTACATAAGTTATAAGTTAAGGTAGCTGGGGTGGCTATTACGGGCTTGTTTTGAATTGAGTAGTTTCAGTAAAAGGTTTTAAAATAAACCATCCATTGCTTCACAAGTTGTAGTTGAAATGCTAAATAATATTCCAGATGAATAAAACTTATTCTTAATTTATTTTGTGGTGTTTTATGATTTTTGTTGTTGTAAATATGAACAAAATACCCACAAAATGTTTATATAATTTTGGGAAACCGACAAACAAATAAATGACATACATATAAGTATAACAGTGTCACTGATGATCCCACAAGTTATTTTAGTTAGCATGAACTAGTTAGAGCTGCTGAAAATTTTAGCAGAAATTTGAATGATGCCCAAACTCAGTGTATTTTTTACATAAATTGTTCATTAATCCTAGTGAAAACTCGTGGCAAGTTGCAAACATGTAAGACACATTCATACGTCAAATTGCATCTTCGTGACTTCGTAAGTATATAATAAAAACATTTGTCTTACAGTGATAAGTAATAATATACTGCTACAGTAGACTTGAATGTATGTGAATGCACAGTATTTGAATCGGTGCGACAGTGTATGAGTCATTGTGTTCTTTTCTTCAGATGAAGGATTCGTGATGCCAGAGCCAAGCTCGTGTATTGTTGCCTCTAGCTGAGAGAAAGTAAACAGTTGATGCAGTGCTGTGGACATTCCTGTGTAGTACCCGTAATGCTAGTAGCACTATTAAGAATGGCATAACATGATTTTTTCTGTGTATATATTATATATAAAACACTTCAACATGTTTAAAGTAAAAGTGAGTCATTATATTGTGTATATCTACTGCAAACTGCCACATGTTTTTGATTAATGTACAAACATTTTGTATTGATTTGAGTAGCTGCGATGGCCAGACAGAACAAGGCACCCCTTACACACTAAAACATTATAAAAAAAATTGGCAAATTACTTGTCTTTTTTCCATACTGTTGCTGTTTCTTTCGATGCCCATTTCTGTTTCCATGGCACCAGTTGAGGTGGTTAGGAATTTACACTCCCTGAATACAACATAAATGTGTCGCAAGCTAGGCTAACCCCTCATAACATCAGCTACATTACTACTATTATACCTATTTATTTAATAATTTTAATATTTCAGTCACTTCGCCATGTATTTTAGTTACTTAATATAGCTGGTCTATTTAAGCTTAGTCAAAAATTACGTTTACCTGTGTATAATTTTATATATATTTTTTCTTTTCTTACGATCGCGCATATGGCGCTATATAAATGTTAGTAATAATAACATTACCCCCTCCCAACATCAGCTACATTAACCCCTCCCAACATCAGCTATGTTATCCTTCTCCCAACATCAGCTTGGTTAACCCTATCCCAACATCAGCTAAGTTACCTCCTCCAACATCAGCGAAGTCACCCTCCCAGCATCAGCTAGGGTACCCCCCTCCCAATGGGTGAACTGTAGCAATGTGAATTTAACAAAATTGCCAAGGTTTTGAACAGCAACAAGACGGTTCAGAAAACAAACACTGTACTGTCTTAATTTAGCTTTCTTTGAAAGTTTACCCCAGTATTTTGGCACCTAGAGGGTTCTAAAGCATACAAAAATCACAATAGTTAGTGAGGTTGTTTTAGCATGGAGCAGATTTCTCTTTTTTGCACAGAAATAAATATGAGAAGGGAAGAACTACTGACAAATAACTTCAACAGACTACCACAGGATTTAAAAACTGTCATTGTATAATGTTGCATTTATTGAACAGAAACTGTGATGGTGACATCTCACTTTCCCAATATCCTACACTTGAAATACAAACACGTTGAAAAAACAATTAACTAGAAAAAATGTACATCCATCGGTGACCTATATACAATGAGGAGAGTCGACATGGCAATACCCTATTTAACGAAATAGTCACTTATACCCGTCCTATATCTATTAATGGGTATGACATCACTAGAAAGAAACTGTTTTCAGTAAATTACAGTACGTTTGTTTGACTCAACAACAACAAACAATAGTAAACATGTTGATAATAGCCTAAACAAAATAATACATGTTCTGAAATGACGAAGTAACAGGTTAGACAATAACCCACGACAGCTTCTGATGCATTTTATAATTCCTACAGCAAATGAATAGCAATTAGCAAAAACAGCAACAAAATAATACTTCTATATAGTAGTTCTTACACTGTTATTGAAACAATTGCTCTCACATGTGACAACAGATCATGAGGTAATTATGAATTTAAAGCAGCCTCCTCAATTGTTTTTTTCATTTCGTAAAAAATCAATCCAATCTAGTATCAACTACGACAAGGCTATTAATTTTTGCACATTCCTCAATCAAAGTCGGTTCTTTCAATGATTTTAACAAATCTTTCTTAAACCAACTGCGCATGTCACTTTCATGTTCACGATGGGCTATATGAATTGAGGAGGGAGTTAAATGAATTGAGGAGGGAGCTCACTGCATTGAGGAAGGAGTTAAATGAATTGAGGAGGGAGTTAAATGAATTGAGGTAGGACCTCACTGAATTGAGGAGGGAGTTAAATGAATTGAGGAAGGAGCTCACTGAATTGAGGGAGTTAAACGAATTGAGGAGGGAGCTTTAAGTGAAGTCAAACAGAGAAACGTGCAACTCAAGAGAACAAACCACGAAACGGGAGCAGCTCCATTAACATACACACCATATTCACATTAACTTCACCACTTTTCTTTGGAAATGGAACGACTTTGAGTGGTCGAAATCAAGATTTCTGAGACAATTTACACAACACCGTCCCTGGGTTCGCCACCTCAACACATTTCTGTCTACACCGAGTCACCTTGGTGATGCCGACTCGAGGTAGTCGGGCAAATGCACACAATAACTGTCTCTGTGTGTGACTCTCGGAGTACAAGTGTCTGTTCATCTACAACCACATTGTCATGACAACACACACATACACAACTGTAAACTGTACAGGTATACACCTGTCTACAACTCTACAGGTATATACAGACACTTGTCTACAACTCTGCCATCCAATGGAAGAACCTAGCAACTGAAATTAGTTTGGTTTTGGACTTACTAGGTCTTGCTCAATGTCTCTACAGAGTATCACTGCGGATTCTAAATACCTTTATTTAAAACCCCATACAATTCTAAATTAAATATATACGTTGTGTTTATGTACCACCACGGTAGAGTAAAGGTAAATTTATGTCAGTAGATTGGGCCTTCCTATAACTAATCAAAGAAAGTTCTTGTTTGTAATGGTTTTTCTTAGAACTTGCAAAATGTGACATGCTAGGTTATTCCATTGCACGGCAGAACTGTACGGGTGTAAACAGACAACATCTGTTCACAGGTACAAAGAGGTGCCAACTGGGTGGCTTGTTGTCGTTTGTGTACATTTAGATTTCCACCAAACCATAACATCCCGAGTCGTTTCATAAATATCGGGTATGCTATGTCGACATTACAAAATGGTGACACACTCCACCTTAGAATAGAATCATACCTGCTGGTTTTCCCCAAAAAACCTTCCACCTATATCTTGCTTGTTCTCTCGATCGAGAATAAAGAAACTGCACAATGCGACTGTCGTAAATACAAGCTTTCACATCTCGCAATTATACGTGATGTTGATTTGGATTTTCATGTAGGACCAACTCAGATGAAGCAGCAGGCGATGTTAGATCCACTCCAGACGCTTGCATCCGTCTTCTCTCATCCCTGTCTTCTCTCCTTTCAATGGACCATTGAAAGGATCACGAAACTGTTGGAGACGGATCACTATTTATTTTTCCACTGGCGACAATCGTTACATTTTTCAGTGCCATACTTTGTCATAAATTATACTTTAAATATTCTGAAAATCAGCTCTGTTAATGTTTGTTCCTTCAGCAAGCTGCTGTTATGAACTTGGAAGTAATTTAGTGATCCGTCTCCAGACATATGCTGTGCGTCCAATTTACGCCGCTGCATGGACGCTGTACCGACAGACTTGTGGCGACACCTTGCAGACGGATCACTACTGGTGTGTGTGTGTTGGTGGCGTGGTGACAGTGAGCCACGATAAGAATGGGTTGAAGGCAAGCAGGATGGCAAACAACAGAAGAAGAAGCGGGATCATCGAACACGTCGACAGCTGAAACAGAACACAGACATTATGACGTTAAACCACAAAGTCCGAATGTTTTTAGCACAAAATCATGTTATATAGTAAACCCATGTTATTTCTAACATAAGTGTCGATATTTTTAATATAATTTCACCATTATCTGTTTACAAATATCGACCTTGTTGTTCAGCGCATTTGCAAACAGCTGTCAATAATTTCCAATATCCATGGACAAAGTTTATTGGGATCAGGAGACTATGAACATGAGATGTATATGTTACAAGGGATCTCTATGACCCTTATCCACACAACACATTTCATACTTTCTAGCAGCACTGGGATTCCCCATGTCGGTATCTTTCAACCCCAAAATACCCAATCTAAACCCTAGTGGAATCTCAAAAGATCTGCTTTAATGTCAGTCCATTGTCGGAACATAGTGGAATTCTGCAAATCTTTGGAATTATCTCATCCTCGTCTCTAACATAAATTATTTTTATAATTAATAATACATTAACCATACTTATCATAAATCATTCATAATAGATCAAATAGTATTTAAAAATTATAAATAAGTTAGACTGTATAAAACAGTATTTAATAACTTAAAAATTTTAATAGGGTATATAACAATAATATGAAACTAAACATGAATACAGCTAAAAGGCCACCCAGGTGACAAAGAAAGTTGCCTGATTAGAGGGGTGGTCTAATTAGAGGGGTGGTCTGATTACAGAGACTGGTCAGGGATGTGTAGATCTGACAAAAAAACAGACTGATAGAATGTCTGATTTCAAGTGGGTGGGTGGTCATTACTGAGGGGTGATCATTTCTGAAGGGTGGCTGTTACTGAAGGGTGGTCGTATCTGAGGGGGTCGTTGTTTCTGAGGGAAGGCTGTTTCTAAGGGGTGGCTGTTACTGAAGGGTGGTCGTATTTGAGGGGGTGGTTGTTTCTGAGGGGTGGCTGTTACTGAAGGGTGGTCATATCTGAGGGGGTGGTTGTTTCTGAGGGGTGGTCATTACGGAAGGATGGTCATTACTGAAGGATGGTCGTTCCTGGTGGGTGGTCATTACTAAGGGGTGGTCGTTACTGAGACATGGCCCTGGGAGGGGTTCTACTTTACTACAAGACGAGACTGACCGTCCTGCTCTTGTAAGTGAGCATCTCAAACTCCTGCTTCAGTTCTTCCATCTCGGCAGTCAGCTCTACCTTCCTCCTCTCACGCTCGCAGCATTCGGTCGTCAGTCGCAAGATCTCCACAGTCGCTTCATCCAGCTACAGCAGCAACAACCCGCATCACTCACAAGGTGACCTTGCATCTTACAAACTATCTACGTCAAATATATTTTTTTATTTTCAATTAAAGGAAATAAAAAAAATATTTTCCCCAAAACATTCAAATTAAACAGACAACAGTAAAAGTATATTATTAAAATGTAGTTCATTAATTAAAACACATTCCAAGATGTTGGAATAGATATAATTTATACTATATAACATGATTTTATAATAAAAATAACCAATCTTTGTACCTTTAAAGAATTCTTGAGCATTATAGATTAAGGGTACCTACCTGTTGTGTCGTCTGGTTCGACCCTTTCTGAGAGTCCGTGAGGTTATGCTGCCAAGAGTCCTTTTTTGTCTGCAACTTCACCAACAGGCCGTCCCGAACCGCCTCCAGTTTTGCGTACGATTCCTGCAGCTCGTGGTAATCTTTGGCCAACTCGTTGTTTTCTGCACACGACCTACAACACAACCAGCTTTGTTATAGGCAACGATTTTCATTGTTTAACTGTTTTACTGACAGAATTGATTATATTAGAATTGATAACATCTCGGTTCGTTAAAAATAATATCCGTACAAAACATTTTATCATTGTGATCTGTCATGTCTTAATATTTTTTAATAAAACACAATTTCGTGAGTTTGATGGTATATAGAGAGGGGGAGAGAGAGGCGAGGGAGATATAGATGGAGAAGGAGAGAGAGAGAGGAGAGGGAGAGATAGATGTAGAAGGAGAGAGGAGAGGGAGATATAGATGGAGGAGAGAGAGGAGAGGGAGAGATAGATGGAGAAGGAGAGAGAGAGGAGAGGGAGAGATAGATGTACAAGGAGAGAGAGAGGAGAGGGAGAGATAGATGGACGAGAGAGAGAGGAGAGGGAGAGATAGATGTAGGAGAGAGAGAGGAGAGGGAGAGATAGATGGAGGAGAGAGAGAGGAGAGGGAGAGATAGATGGAGGAGGAGAGGGAAACCAAACATGAAGTATAAGATTTGTTTTATTTAGATGTACTTTGAGAGTTAACCAATGAAAACCATTGTACATTTTCTTTAAAACACTTCACCAAGTCTTGTAGTGACAACTATCTGGATGATGCATCAAAGGCAAATATTTTAACTATGAGTTGATTGGGTCAAGGATTGTTTTATCACAACAGAGAATATGAATGGAACAGAAAATTCAGAAAGTGGATATTGCTTTCTGGGAAGTTTTTGAGCACTTCGGGAATTGAATTTTTCTTTGAATTATCCAACTTCCATATGTGATTACCAGCCAAGTGAAACAGATTTACATGCTTTGAACTCCATTTTGAAGTTTTACATGAATGCCTTGTTCCATATGATAGCTTACCAATATTATTTGGGGGTTTTACAGTAACTGTGGATATGACCACAAAAAGGGTTTATTAAATGGCCTCTCAAATGACCTTGAAGGAAGCATGTAGAGGTGATCTTGATAGCAGTATGAAATAATGACAGGTCCTCCTGTGTTTTTGTACATACCCAATACTGATGAAGGTCCCACCTTAATATCAATTTGGGCAGAATTTTAAATTTTCAGTTTAAAAAATACAAATTTAAAAATCTCAACCGAGGGGAGTATCATACAACAGTAAACCATAACATCAGCTTTGTTATCTTCACAAAATTGGTTTATGGGACGGGAGGTAATCGTCTGTTTCATTTGTGTTGTACATTGATGTATTTTGCCCAAAAAACATTGTTTATTTTTCAGTCACAATTTGCTGGTATCCACAGGTTGAAGTTCAAGGTTTCGTGTAGTGAGGGGGAAGGGGAAGGGGGGAGGGAATAACATCAGTTTCGCGAGTGGTATCAATGTCTTGAGATGACCCCTAAGACTGAATCTCTTACAACGTTTTGAGATGACCCCTAAGACTTAATCTCTTACACTGTTTTCAGATCCCCCAAGACTGAATCTCTTACAATGTTTTGAGATCAGCCCTACGAGTAAATCTCTTACAATGTTTTGAAATCATCCCTAAGACAGAATCTTACTGTTTCATCTCCATCTCAATGTCGTGGATGCGATTCTGTAGCTGCCTGCATTCCTTCTCCCGGTCTTCGTACTCTCCTGCAAAACACACACGTCAATCAGTTTCTGTGGGAAATTCTGTGTGCACACTGGTATTGTGTGTGCATGATTACGTGCGTGCATGTGTAATAACCTTTGGGAGACCTGTTCATTCCAATGCCAACTCGACTTCTCTGGGAAGAATTCAGCCATAGTGCAATTACTGTACAAAGCCTATTCATTCACATATCCACCACTGCTTACAGCTAGGTACTTATTTATACGGCCGAGTGAACTACGGCAACATGGAGTGAACGTAATTGCCATAGCTTCGAAAATGCAGCAAGATAATTTGAACCCGGGGCCTCTCGATTCGTAGTCCGACGTTCTGACCAATACGCCACCTCGCCCCGCGGCGCTATGCATACAGTCATGTTTATTACGACACCCAAAGACACAATGATCATCAAGGCACTACATTTATTCCCTGGTACGCATTTTTAAATGCTGAACTTGTACTGTTAAGCATTTCAATTCAGTATTGTTCCTACTGGGATACGAGGGCCTGGCCACAACTAAGGTCTCTCAGTTCTGGAATCAGTTTAGCTGCTCTCCTCTGTATTCGTTCTAGCCTATCTGACCCACCTTTGCCACGGGGCGTCTGTTTCTGGGTCTCCTGTTGTGCACTGTTCACTGTGTCATTGGTGCGTCGACACCTCTCACTGTCCAACTCCTTCTCCAGGTCGCCCACTCGCACTGTCAATAATAACATGTAGACCCACCTGCATGCAATCAACACTGACGTAGTTGGGCAGCAAAAGCAAAGCGATCAATTTACACCGTGCTCCTCGAGTGGGGCGCGGCGGTAGCATAGCGCATAGAACGACATCCAACCACTGTCTATTGCCTGGTACTCATTCAGGTGAATGAACGCAGGTAAAGCGGAGTGAACAACATTGCCCAAGTTTCGAAGCGGCAGCAAGTGGACTCAAACCCCGGTCCTCTTGATTGACAGTCCAGCACTTTAACCACTGAGTCACATTATCCTACACAACAATGTATATTGAACTTTCGGTGCCAGTGTCAGAATCATAGTAACAATCAAGTTCTGTTCAATCGTGGCCCAGATGTGTGATGTGCTCACTTAAATTGCATTTATAAAATGCACATCATTTTGATTATACTAGTCATTATGATTATGTGACTGATTACAATCAACTATAATCACAACTGTAATACAAACTCTGAGCACATGCAGGCAGTTTTGCATTACAATGGCTGAAGCGCCACCTATGTAATTCCAATTTTGCATTACGATGGCTGAAGCGCCACCTATGTAATTCTGGTTTTGCATTATGATGGCTGAAGCGCCACCTATGTAATTCCAGTTTTGCATTCCAATGGCTGAAGCGCCACCTATGTAATTCCAATTTTGCATTACGATGGCTGAAGCGCCACCTATGTAATTCCGGTTATGCATTATGATGGCTGAAGCGCCACCTATGTAATTCCAGTTTTGCATTATGATGGCTGAAGTGCCACCTATATAATTCCAGTTTTGCATTACGATGGCTGAAGCGCCACCTATGTAATTCCAATTATGTAATTCAATGCTTCATGTAGCAGACCTGTCATCACTAGTGTCATGTAGTTGGGGATAATGGTCAGAGGTTAAATGCCATAGGTTTCATGCAGTGGCGTACATCAGTGTTTTGAGATCGTCCTTAACTCACCTCGTAGTTGTTCTGTCTCGTTGGAACTTTGTTTCACTGCCTGCTGAGCTTCACGTAGTTGTTCTGTTGGTGGAATCACAAACACACAGTGTCACATTAAATCAACGACAACAAATGAACGTTCTTGTATAGTGCGTTATCCAGTCCTAGGGACTGCTCAAAGCACTTTACACTTCACGCCCTGGCAGACATGTTCCTTCCAACGCTACTTCGACTACCCTGGGAAGGAAGCATTCAGTCACACTGCAATTATTGCGCAAAGGATATTTGTTCACATATCCACTTCTATCTATAGCCAGGTATTCATTTATACAATTGAGTGAACTGAGGCAATATGGAATAAAAAAAATTGCCAAAGCTTCAAAAATGCAGCAAGAGGATTCAAACCCATATTCTCTCAATTAAGAGTCTGACATTCTAACCAATATGTCACGCCCACGGACTATTACACAGCACTGCATGTGGAGTCCTGCAATGAGTTGGTGTTGTTTTTTCGAACAAGTATCCCTTTTAACCTGTATTCTTCAAAAAAGCTTCCCTATTAACCAGTATTCTTCAAACAAGCATCCCTACCAACTGGTATTCTGTAAACAAGTATCCCTATTAACTGGTATTCTTTAAACAAGTATCCCTAATAACTGGTATTCTTTAAACAAGTATCCATATCAACTGGTATTATTTATACAAGTATCCCTATGAAATGGTATTCTTTAAACAAGTATACCTATCAACTGGTATTCTTTAAACAAGTATCCCTATTAACTGGTATTCTTCAGTGTTCAATACTGTAGAGAAAGTATTGGTACAATGGCCATCGACTATCACGCCTCTACATCAAACTGTCTACACCTGTACCATCTGTAACAGAGACTGCCACTAACAAATCAGACTTTTAAGTCACCGCAGATGTGTGCAAAACACTGATGTCACCTGTGGCGCAGCTCCATTATTTTTTAAGACAGACGCCAATTAAGAAAAATGAGAACTGGTACACACCTGTCACTATATTCAGCTGCTTTTCCGCCTCCTCTTTGCCAGCTTCTAATTTCTTCAGTTGCTCTACAAGTAGACAGAAAGTTACCTAAGGATGAAAAATACAAACAATGCAAAAACGAAGATGTACAAGAAGTCTGTTCACAGTTGTCGACATTTACCTGTTCGGTCTGAAGTTTAATGACATCAGTTTTATGTAGTGCCTCACATCGATGTCCCCTATGCAGTTCACAAATTATTGTTTATAGCACACACAATAATAATCATATTATAAACGTGCTGATAGCATATTCAGAAGTTGAAATTTTTATGTTTTAGATTTAGTTAGTCATATTGATGTCTGCCTTCAAAGAAACATATATAACTATTGCAAATCAGAAATATTGCTATATCACAACTTTTTCACATGGGGATTCTTACCACAAGGAAACATACATAAAATGTTGCTGCTTTGCTTATTTGATATAAATACTGTTATTCTTTCATAATAATTACTTCTAGAAAAGGGATAGAATATAACTGCTATCAACTCCTTGCTAACTTCAAATGTCTGGGAAACGTTGAGACTAAGGTAATTTTATAAATTATTTCAAATCAACAAAGATATTTTTGAAAGACATGGGGGATTTAAAAAACTCACAAAAATTTGGAGGCCAAAGAGTATAAATACAAACACCAAACTAAGAATTTTCAACAGCAATGGTATACCCGTGCTTCTCTGTTGCTTTGAAACATGGAAAACAACCAAAAAATAGAACTGAAACAAACAAGTTTCCAGACCAGATGCTTGAGCAGATTTCTAAACATCAAATGGAATGAATTTGTCACCAATGAAGAAGTCCTTAAAAGAGCAAATGCAGAGCTAATCAAGTCATCAATATTGAAAAGAAGTTGGAGATATCTAGGCCTTTTCCTTAGAATGCTGCCAACATGCAATAATGAGAAAGCAAGTATGATGCTGGGAGCCATCTGGAAAAAGGAAGAGGACACCCAAAAGAAATGTACCAACGAACCATTGCAAGAGAGGTACAAACTCAGAATATAAAGATCAAGGTCCTAGAAAGAATGGCTGCAGATAGAAATGGATGGCATTGGTTGCTCTGTCTTGTGTGCCAGGAAATGAGTAGGTAAGTAGTTTAGTAAGATATAAAGACCAACGTCTTAACTACGTAAAACAACCAACTCAACACATTAGTCACCATTTTGCATCTTGTGAATGTTCAAACGTGCAACCAAAAAACACATCATTTAACGAGATGCGTTTCAATAATTTAGTCAGTTGTCAATGATTATTCTTTACAGACAAAAATAACCACAGTGGACTCTACTTAACAGAACCACTGGCCAGAGCAATCTGACTCTATCAAGCAGTTTATTCACGTACATAGCACATTTTAACACTAATTAGGGAATGATTCTACACAGCCAATATATTTGATGCTACTTAACGGCTGAGTCTAATATCCGTGATTCTATTAAGTGGAGTCCACTGAATTTAGAAAATGTTTATAATAAACAAATTAAATGGCCATTACTAACGTTTTAACGTCCCTATGTCTGATTCACTGTCCTGCTGTGCTTGTATAGCGTCGTCCAGCAGATCTGTAAGCGTACCCATGGATCAGCAAAATGTTGCTAAATGCACGTACAGTGCGGTTTATCCACAAGTCACCCACAGATTTTCTTAAAGTTGATTATCTTACGGGCATAGGAGACATTCTTTATGGTATTGTGCACTTTGAATAAGGTTATTTTTGTATTACGAGATACGGCCAGACAGTATAGATATACTACAGCAGTAAAGATATAGATGAAGTATAACACTTTCAACTTAGATAAAAGAGATCGCAAAAAAAAATTATTCAATAAATATGTTATGTTGCTATGTAAATTCTGAGTTGGAACATTTTTGTTACATGAAACCTCCAACCAGCTGCTTCTCAACCAATGAAAACCACTGTACATCAATATAATGTGTCTCCAGATGGGCTGTACCAGAAGAGTCAAAATGGGTAGATTTTTAATAATATAATAGAGCTTAAGGTGGCAAGTTTAATCAGCATTATGCATTGAGGTAGACATCACACTACAGAGTATTGGAGATAAAATAAACAGACAATGTGTTCTGCATTCACAACGAACGAATTAACGCTGGCAGACAATCTGCTGTCAACTGAAACGTGATCATTACTATGGAAATAACCATCACTGTTTCCTAGAATCGGATAGGGATTTCCACCGGGACAAGTAAAATATTAGTTTCTTAAGGGCGGATTGGAGAAATCCAACGTTACTACTTACATGAGTACTATCTGATTATTTGTGCAATGGATTTTCAGTTCAATATTTCCTAGCATATCATGAGGGGGAGAAATTAAGATATTAACAGACTTGTAAGCCACCCAAGGAGGGCAACATTGTTGACATAATCAAGAAAACATGCTTCCTAAATGGCAGAATCGAAACATTTTCAATGCAACAAATTTTCTAACGTTTGTGAGAACTTCTGCGACTGAGACAACTGGCTCACCTTGCAACTGCTGCACCTGAGACAACTGGCTCACCTTGCAACTGCTGCACCTGAGACAACTGGCTCACCTTGCAACTGCTGCACCTGAGACAACTGGCTCACCTTGCAACTGCTGCACCTCGGCCATGCTGCACGACCCCACGGTGGTCACACTGTCCGTGTCACTGTCGTTGGCAACGTTTGCTTGGGTAATATTCGAGTCAGCGGCGTCTATGTCACTGTTGTTGAGTGTCACTTCCGGTGTCTTTATCTGGACCACGGTGTTGTCATTTGGTGTTTCACTCCTCAGGTCATTCTCCAAAATGTTCTCTGCGTAAAACCCATAGCTTCAAATGCAAACCTGCATATACATTTTAGTTGTGAATCTGCATATATAAAAGTTGGCATGCTTCAGTTGTACACAATTATGTATAGATAATTGTTGTCAGTTGCGAAAAATATATTCTGACATGTTGTATTTATACATCTGTGTAGATAAATGTTGAAATGCTTTATTTGTACATCTGTATAGAAAAGTGTAGACATGCTTTAGTTGTACATCTGTATAGATAAATGTTGACATGCTTTATTTGCATGTATAGATAAATGTTGAAATGCTTTAGCTGTTCATCTGTATAGATAAATGTTGACATGCTTTATTTGCATGTGTCGATAAATGTTGAAATGCTTTAGCTGTTCATCTGTATAGATAAATGTTGACATGCTTTATTTGTACATGTATATATAAATGTTGACATGCTTTATTTTTACATCTGTATAGATAAATGTTGACATGTTTTATTTGTACATGTATAGTTAAATGTTGAAATGCTTTATTTGTACATATGTATAGATAAATGTTGACATGCTTTATTTGTTCATATGTATAGATAAATGTTGACATGCTTTATTTGTACATCCGTACAGATAAATGATGAAATGCTTTAGTTGTACATCTGTATAGATAAATGTTTTAGTTGCATAAATAAATTCTGACATGTTTTTTTTACACACATATAAGCACAAATACTAAGTCCAAGGTTTAATAATAAAAATTCTGTAGCATCTAAGTCTTCAGCCACCCGAGGTCAGAGGTGCAATAATCCAGAATCATTAAGCATCATGAACATGTATGCGCAAAAGTCATCATCAGAGCGAGAGACGCCGAGGATTTACAGCAGAAGTGCAATTTCAAGCAAATGTGTCTTGAGTTTTTGTGGAAGGTATCTTTACTTGAAGATGATCTTAAAGTGATTCATTCAGTCCAGACTTTGGATGCAGCTGCAGAGAAAACGGGCTTCCTAGGCTAAGCTTAGTTTTAGGGAAAAACAAATGTTGTAAGATAAATGATGAGAGTTGCGAAGACATCGAGTGTACCTATCGACTTGACAGGCGTCACTTTCACATTCTCCCCGTCATTCTCTTCATGTTGAGCATTAGTAAACAGTATCTTTTCTGGAGACAGACAAAGGCACTTAAAATGACACAGAGCAGAATTATTAAAACTGCAAGGCTGCATTGGATGTGATGCCAGGAAAGGCTACCTAATGTCAATGATAAAAATAATTAAATGTATAAATTTATATATATATATATTGTATATATATATATATATCTATACACACACGACAAAATATCTGTTCCTAATTTTAGTGACATTTAATTATATAATGAAATGTTGTATTGGAAGACTGCGTGTGCTTTTGTATGCATGCATAACCGGGTGCAGGGATATGCACACACACGCACGCACCCACCCACACACGTGAATGCATCACATAACTTTACCTTAAATTACTATTATATTTAATAATAATTTCATGTTTCTGTTTAGACTGGCCCAGATATCTTGCATTTGCAAATGCCACTTACCGTATTCAACCTATTAAGCATACATGCCCTAATTGGTGTACACCCCTTTTCTAATCAGTAGGATCCATAATTATTGTAATATGACTGGTGTGGAACAACTGAAAAGTGGTGCCATCTGGTGTTAAACAGTTGGCACCACTTTTCAGTTGTTCACCACTAGTCACCAAATGTCACAACTAGTGTTAAACAGTTACCTTATTGTCTACAGAAATTTTTTTTGGTGTAAGCTTATAAGAACAGATTCCTTGAAATGTTTCCAAGGCCCAATTTTTTTTAGTGTACTGTAGGCTTACTAGGTTGAATACGGTAATTTATTGATTACAGCATTGGTGGATGAGTGGAGAGGATAATAAAAATAACACAACTGCATTCGTCTGTGACATAAATCTGGCTATTCAGAGGCGAATTACAGCATTAAAACATTTATACATGAATTTTAGATAAAGGAACGTATTCAAAGATGTTGGAGAACTGACCTTCAAGCTTGCATATTGCCTCTACGTGGGACACACACTCCGTCTTCACCTTCTCTAGTTCTTCTGCAAATCACACACACACACATACAATTTCTCAAAATTAAGTCAATCAAACTAAAAACACATAATTAACATCCCACAGCACAACACGTTCTGATATACTACGGTAACCTCATTATACTGAGGACTTTTACATAGGTTCCCACGCACTATTGTTATGGACACCAGGGAGAAGTGAACTGCGGCTTTTAGGATCTCATCCAAAAGACCCATTCTTCCAAATTCCTTCCCAAACAGCTGGGTTGGTCACCAGCCTGGGGTCTGAACCCGTACTTACTCTGTAGCTGGTCTACTTTGGCATTCCTCTCTTTCAGTAGTTCTTTAGCGTCATCCAGCTGAGCTGTGGGTAGGAAATACATAAACCACAGTTACTACTACACATAAGAACAATGGCTCGCCTATTCTTCCAGCTAAATCATCTATTCTTCAAGCTAAATCAACTATTCTTCCAAACTGGATCATCTGTTTTTTATCATTTATTCTTCCAACTTATGATCTATTCTTCCATGATAATCAAGTGTTGATGTTGCGGACATTGAAGATAGGATCAACCAACACAGTTGGGCTAAATCGTTGGCTCCAACCAAACCAAGCTTAACCAATGGCTCCACCAGAGTTAGACTTAACTGATTGCTCCACCATGTAGAAGCCCCTGCTATGTGTATTTGCTTCAAACATTGCATCCCTAAGCTAGATTTTCCACTGCAGAATGACTAGATGCAACAGAGAATTACCTTTATAGTGTCCAACAGATTCCTGGGCCCCCTCTTTGTCTGAAAATAGATCATAACATGTCAGCACAAATAACACACACCAGCTGTATGACAACTTTAGAAACTGTTTATGAATTATTTGATCATCTCAGTTTGTTACAAGCCAGTCAGTTTAAAAATGCTTAACACATATTACAACCATAAACATCTAAGCAACAAATACTTTGTAACATTATTATGTTAACTCCGAGCATGTTGACAAAGAGCTGGACACAACCAAAATTAAAATATTTACACACAATTTTATTTACATAATAAAATTTTTAATATTTACACAACAGTGCAACAGTTTGTTTACATAATCAAATTGATATATATTCTACAATTAATGACAAGCGTCACCTTTACACTGCTGGTCGTCATTCCGGCTGTCCCCGACTGACATGTCATCTTCAACGGATTCATCAGCATCTTTCTCGATACTTGTAAGAAACTTCAAGTCCATTAGACTGACGAGATCCACTTGGACACCTGCAGAAGATTTAACAAAATTAAACAAGACAAGATTTAACAAGATTACCAAGTTCTATCAATATTTTCATACCCAGTCAATATCTTAATAACTTCAATTTTTTCTCCTCTTAACATTCTTTCTCTCTACGGTTTACAAGACTGAACAAAATTGCCATCCAAGGCAAATGCCCAGATGGTAAGTGGACAAATAAGCCATTGGCTTATCGAGAGTCCAACATTTTTTTAATCTGTGTGTAACCCGCCCCCCTGAGATATGTGTCAACCTTGTTTTTAATGCCACACGGCAGGTAGATAGGATATTGTTTTATTAAGTTGTGCAAATCGTGCAATTTTTTCTTTCAAAGGTATAGAACGGGTCTTAATGAGTAAACAAAAAAATTGAACTTTTTTCAGGCAGATCCCCGTTTCCATGGTAACAAACAAAATGTCCGCCATTTTGAGCAAATATTGGCAAATTTAGATATAAAAGTGAACTTTATAGATAATAAATATACAAAGCTATCAGAATGCAGTGGAAACACATTTTGAATATTTATATTAAAAAATGACATTTCACCTGGGGTGTCTCCCTTTAGCATATTCATGCTGCTAGCATTTACACAATCTGTAGACTTTTTTCCATTCAGTCATTGTTCTCTGTGAGAACAAGTACTTCCTGATATCCAATCTACACTGATCCTTTACTAATGTTACCTCATGTCCTCTAGTTCTACTATCTTTCTTGCATGAGAAAAACATATTTCTATTAATATTTTCATAGCCATTCAATTTCATCTCCTCTTAACCTCCTTGTCACTAGGGTTGTTAAACCACATTCTTTTAGACGTTCTTCATAACTAAGGTCTCGCAGTTCTGGAATCATTTTAGTTGCTCACCTTCATTTAAGCATATCTATATCATTCTTATGATATGGTCTCCACACTTGTATACAGTATTCTAAATGAGATCTAACTATTGTTTTATACACAGATATAATTAGCTTTTTTTTCGCTGTTATGTTATATTTCTCCTAATCAATCCAAGAATTTTATTACCCTTTGAAGCTGATCTGAAACTTTCATATCAGCACTTATTGTTACTTATTGTTACTTATTGTTACTTATTGTTACTTATTGTTACTCTTAATTCCTTTTCTCTTACAGCGGTACCTAGAACAGTTAAACCACTTTCAGGCCTTCTTCCTAAGTTCTTCCCAAGAGACACACATGTCAGAACTAACGCAAAACACACATGGATCCACCAACTGTCATCACAGAGCATGACAGCACTGTTATATGGATCCACCAACTGTCATCACAGAGCATGACAGCACTGTTATATGGATCCACCAACTGTCATCACAGAGCATGACAGCACTGTTATATGGATCCACCAACTGTCATCACAGAGCATGACAGCACTGTTATATGGATCCACCAACTGTCATCACAGAGCATGACAGCACTGTTATATGGATCCACCAACTGTCATCACAGAGCATGACAGCACTGTTATATGGATCCACCAACTGTCATCACGGAGCATGACAGCACTGTTATATGGATCCACCAACTGTCATCATGGAGCATGACAGCACTGTTATATGGATCCACCAACTGTCATCACGGAGCATGACAACACTGTTATATGGATCCACCAACTGTCATCACGGAGCATGACAGCACTGTTATATGGATCCACCAACTGTCATCACGGAGCATGACAGCACTGTTATATGGATCCACCAACTGTCATCACAGAGCATGATAGCACTGTTATATGGATCCACCAACTATCATCACGGAGCATAACAGCACTGTTATATGGATCCACCAACTATCATCACGGAGCATGACAGCACTGTTATACAAATAGTTGTGAAGAAACAACATCACTGAACAATGTATCAATTCCCAAGAGGGGCCCTGAAGGAGAAACGCCCACTCGCCCTACCTCTGGTTTCTTGCTCTGGGGCGATTGACACCCCCCCATTCTCCTCCTTCAGACTCTCCATCCGAGCTACAAGATGAGGACCAATCATTAAGGACAGGGTCTCAGTAATGACATCACTGACAATACAATTGAGACAGGACCAATTTCAAGACCCAACTTCACATACTGGGGAAACATAGAAACATAATTTTCCAAGGCACACGAATGAACATTCATCTTATGCCGTCTCAGATCAGGTTATGCTGAATTGGTACATAATAATTTATTCACCCAAATATTTGGGGTCTGTGCAGAGAGAAATTGAGGGTGGGTCACTTACTTGTGAAGCTAGTGACCCAACATAAACAAATTTAGAGTATAGTAAGTCAGCTGAAATATTTAGAAAGAATACTAGTTTCTTGGGTGGTAATGATCATGAAAATTATACAATAGTTGCTGAAATATTTGGAAAGAATACTAGTTTCTTGGGTGGTAAAGATCATGAAAAATATACAATTGCAATTTAGCGTATGATAAAGAATCAGTGCCTAGTGCACCTGAATATTGATCATATCAGTATTATTCAACAGATAAGAGAACAGGGAAATAATGTAAAAACTAAATGATTACTACAATACAGAAAGGACTTTTTTCTTAGCTTACATGCATGTTGTTTTGCTCAAGTAAGTTATTAGATGAAAATATGCCAAAATGGCATTCTAAAAATCTATACAAGCAGCATCAATAACAACGGCAGCAGTTTTGGATCACAACTGGTCAAGAAATGATAAATATTACACCGAGCTGCAGCTGATGATGGAATCAAGACATTGACACATAATATTTCTGCAATACATGTTGTTCAGCTTCTCACAATGCTGAATGAAGACGTGCTGTTGTTCCTACCTTTAATGTTACTGAGTTGTTCACTGCTGAAGTCGTTGTCAGCTCGGAGGGCCTCAATCTGTAAACAACACGGTTACGTGAGAGGTTTCACATATGGTAATTAGTCTACCAGCATTGCAATAACAATCAATAAATCCAGGAGTGTTCATTATACCCAAATCCCACCATCCTCATTTTATTCCCTCTAAAAAGTTATTTTCTTATTCCATTCCCTCAGAGCCCTTTTCTCCACTCCTAATTTAATTTCAGACACCTTCTCCCTCCGTTTCCCATCTCTGCCCATTCTCCCTCCATTTCCCATCTCTGCCCCTTCTCCCTCCATTTCCCATCTCTGCCCCATTCTCCCTCCATTTCCCATCTCTGCCCCATTCTCCCTCCATTTCTCATCTCTGCCCATTCTCCCTTCATTTCCAATCTTTGCCCCCTCTCCCTCAGTTTCCCATCTCTGCCCCTTCTCCCTACATTTCCCATCTCTGCCCCTTCTCCCTATATTTCCCATCTCTGCCCCCTTCTCCCTCCGTTTCCCATCTCTGCCCTCCTCTCCCTTCATTTCCCATCTCTGCCTCTTCTCCCTCCGTTTCCTATCTCTGAGAGACGTCCTACCTGAGCCCGGAGCGCCTGCTCCTCTTTCTCCTTTGTTTCCAGCTTCTCTTCAAGCTCCTGATGAACCTTGGCTGCCTTCTCCAGTTCCTCCTTGTGCTCACTCTCAGCCTCCTGACACACACACCATTATATCTATACAATAAAGACGTCAGTGGTTGCGTCTGTGTGTCTGCATGTTCTGTATGAAATTTTATAGTCATACCCAGGGGCCCATGAGGATGGTTTGTACATAAAATATAAAAAAAATTCCCCCTGGGGGTGGGGATATTACGAAGGAACCTATGTAGACGTTTGACATAGTTAGCAATGCGATGTATGTTTTCTACGATTGTTCCGAGTTATGTGATACCCTTTCACTATGCCTATATTATTCCCACTTCATATATCTGCAATAAGATAGGTCCCCTCCCTCCAAAAACACTATTTAAATTTAATACTTAAATTTAATAATATGCTTTGTAAAAAATCAGTTTCTCTTCCGTTGCATCTTAGTCCTCTTAATTATTATTTATTAATAGACAGCATTTACTTTTCCAAAACAGAACTTCTAGATTTAACTCAAGGAAAACTTTCTTTTGATTTCTGCAAAGCCACTGTTTGGACTAAAATACTACAAGAAGCCACATTCAATTAACGTTTGATTATGTTGAAGCCAAACTATGTTCATGCATGTAGCTAGTAGACCCAGTGATCTATGAGTAGGCAAAGTGGGAGTGGGTCTTAATTGGGCAGAGCCCATAAAAGTGTAGGTGAAATGGGAGTAGGCAAAATGGGCATGCCCCATTGAGACACTGACCAGTAGTTTTGTGTGCTCCTCAGCGAGCTCTGTTATTTGCTCCTGGTGTTTCGTAGCTAGCTCCTGCAGCTCTTGTTGACTCGTCTTACACATCTCACGCAGGTGGCTGCATTCGTCCTCCATGTTGCTAAGCGACCGCTACAAACAAGATTGCCACCCTAAGCTACAACCTCAGATGGCAGGTGGATCAGGAAGCCAGTGGCATATCTGCTTATCGACTCAAACAGTTTTTCATCTATGTGCAACCTGAGATATTTATCAATTTTGTTATTAAACATTCACACCGTTAGCATTTACACAATCAGTAGATAATTTGTTCCATTCATTTATCACCTGTGTGAAAAACATTGCGATATCTAATCTACACTGTTCCGTCACTCATATTACCTGGTGTCCTCTAGTCCTGTATATTTCTTAGGTGAAAAAAAATACTTTCTATTTGATGTCATCTTAATCTCCTGATCTGAATTGGTCACTTCATCACAACTGCTCCTAGCTGGACAACAGCTACTGTGGTCATTTCATATATAGAAGAATAAACCTCTCCAGGACTGAGCAGAAATGTAAAGTGCTCACTACTGGGTATATCACTATAGTTATCTACATCAGAACAAAGTTGTTTACAATTCTGTCAAATAGGCTGGTTTTATTCTGACCGAAATACAATCAAAATGAAACTTTTTTAAATAAATACATTTGATACACACATCCTACCCTCACTGGGCATGTTACTGGCAGTTGGAACTGTGACAGACTAATACATATACACATGAATGCTTACGACTAGATCTGAGAGTTTGCGCACTGCTTCCAGCTTCTCCTGAAGGACTCGTCGTAACGACTCCTAGTGACAAAGAAATAGAACAAAGTTACTTTTCACTTCAACCACACACTACAACATCGCGAATGTGATCTACATCCCAAGAAAGTACTAAATACATGCAGGATACTCAGATCTGTTCCCATGCCAAACAACTAAGTTTAAATGAGAACTCAAATTAAAGTATATCCTTACAGAACTGTGCCTGAAATGAAAGTATTATTTACTGGTTTTATGCGTACACACACACACACACACCACACGCACGCACGCACACACACAACTCGCACACACATGCACGCACACATGCATGCACACATGTACGCATGCATGCACAGACTTCCTTTGCATCAAACATATAGTGAGGGAGTGAGAAATACGTATCTTTTGAATCAGCTACGAAAACTTTAGATGCCTTTTTACATGTAAGTGATCCTACATTTAGGTAAATGTATAACATAGAGTGGCGCTTCCCAAACTTCCTCAGTTTTTAGAGGAGGAAGAAGTCAAGATGGATGGAAGGACAAAGAAGGAAGGAAGGAGATGGAAGGAGGAGGAGAATTAGTTACGTTCCCTTGTTGAGGACATGAAGGCATGAATGAGAAGGGCTCACCTTGGCTGTTGTCTCGTAGTTGTACTTGTCTTCCTGCAGAGCCACCAGTTCTTGCCGCAACGTGTCCTCTGTCTGGTTCTGAGACAGTCCATGCACACCACATCACTTCATCCACTCTAACCAACTAACGGGTCACCTCAAATTGGTTTCTTAGGGGCAGGGCCATAGGGACGGGGCCATAGGGAGGGGGATTAGTAAATATTTTATTTTATTTTATTTAGAAATGAATCTCCTTTACGGTGATGATGCTAACATCGGCTTCGACCACGCGGAGTAATTTTAATTCCTGGTGTGAAAAAATTGAACTTGCTAATCAAAATTGTGATTTTGTTGCTTGGTTTCTGCCATTCACAAGGTTAACGGGAGACTCGGGTCGGATTTGACGGATTTTTGACAGTAAAATGAATTTCGAGTTGTTGCTATTTCCGTGTATAAATATTATTCAACTTGCCATTCATGTAAGTTGCACTGTCGAAATAAACACGTTTCTGTCATAAAACGTGTCTTTTGTATGATGCCTATCATTGCTAAGTCTTTGTTTATGTCAAATGAACCGAGACTAATGGGACATTAGGTGATTTTCCGCGAGCCATTGCATGTCGGAAAACGCTGCCATTCCAACATGGCGCATATCACGGGAAAGCCCCATTTTCGCTCTGTATGATGGTACAAACAGTTTTAAAATGTGCCCGGAGGTATCCGAGTAATTCCGACTATAAATGACCGCCTCTGAACCATCTCGGTGACAAAGGAATGGGGAATGCCACGACGATTCGCCGGACATCACCACGTGATGTCGGATTCCCTCAAATCAAGCGCTCTAATTGGTTGTAATACTAATTTCCATCCTCTGACGTCAGCTTGAAATACCAGCTACGTTCTATTCGATCGACTTTTTTATCCCATGAGTTTCGTTCATTTATATCGCTTTGTAAAACGACATTATGCCGTTTGGTCGAAAGCGAGTGGGCGGTTACGGTACTGGGAGGCAGCGAAAGTTTGCATCGTTGCAGTTAGCGCGCGATGCGAAGGCATCGAGGGTTGAATTCGCCAATGAACCTGCGGCGACAACTTCGTCTTCTTCGACCGTCACCGTCCATGGTGCCAGCGAGAATGGCACGCAGTGTAAGTTTAATTCTGATATTTCATATGTTCACTTGTGTTTTATCCAAACATCGCCTTTGTGGCATAACTATTACTGTATAAACGATTTGACGCTGATCTAGTTCATGCTGTTGATGTTCGTGGTTGTGTTGACATTCAGGCCCAGGGGCCATCCAGGCACATCAGAAGCAGAGTTGTAACTATGGTTTATTATATTACTACAATTTGCCCTGGTAATTATCGTATACATAGCCTATATACACACACGCGCGCGGGTGTGTGTGTATAATATGGCAATGCCAATAAAATAAATTGCATTCAATATGCCATACCCCTGCATACGTAGTAAGGGGGGGGGGCTTTTGTTGTTGAACATGTCTTGGATACTTTTTGTTCATGAAATACATTTATATTGTGTATTTTTTCCAGGCATCAAGGCGGTCATCAACAGTACAAGCTGATCCGTCTCGGAGACTGTCAGTCACTGAACGGAAGTTTGGTTATGCAGATCTTCTGGAGGAGATAGGTGTCCCGCGATTCCTGGTTGAGGATGAGACAGATGCTGATGGAGATCTTTCAACAGTACTTGTACGCTGTGCCGTGTTGCCATCACTTGTTGCGAACCTGCTATGCACGTTGTGTAGGAAGCATACACTCTCCACCCCAGCTGTCGACCGCACCGCACCCTCGGCATGGTGTGTGGCCTCGAGACTTTCTGCACCAGTTGCGACAAGGTCATCAATGCAACTCTGTCATCAGACTGTATCGATGGGACTCAGGCGACGAATGTCCCATTTGTCGTGGTGAGATCAGCTGTGTCGGCAACGATGGACATGGGTGTCGGGTACTCGGGACTTGTGTGAAATTTATTTTACAATGCCAATGACTCTTAACTTTGCCTTTTGATAGATTATACATTCAGTAATATGTATGCAAAGTTTCAATCATCTAGGTTGCTTTTCAGATGTTGAAATGTATGTGCCAATGTACATAAACTTTGAACACGATTTTCTCAAAAACATGTTTTCCCTCACACCTACTGCCTCCCGTGTCACTTATCTCTGCTATTGTTTGACAGAATTACTTGAAACTTTCTACAGTGTTTCTTGATAGTATGCTCTTGAAAACTATGTAGTAACTTTTTAGAAAACATTATTTATATTTTATATAATGAACCATCAATGTAAAATTTCATGATGAAAAAATACATTCAGATGTAAAAAAATCATGAAAACAAAAGTTTTTTGAAAACTTGGAAAGTCAACTGACTGTTTTCATTGGGATTATGTGGAGTAACTACACACCAAATTTGAGTCCTCTAAATCCAATGGTTACTGATATAAGTCACACGCAACATTCAATCCAAGATGGCTGCATACCGTGGGAAAATATGTATGAAACTTTCTGAAAAAAATTCACTGCATTACTCTTACCTGGACTTGCAATCTATGAAAGTTTCAGCTCTGTAGGTTCAGTGATAATGAAATAAGAAAATAAAATGCGTTTAGACCCAAGCGACGCCTTAATAATTAACAGATGAATAACAGCTACAAAACATTGACAAAGTACGATTGGTTTTTTAAAATATATCTATTTACTCAAATTTGACAACGGAAAACTGCACTACCTTTGAGAAGACTTGTAGTTGATTTTCTAACACTTCTATCCGAGACAGTAACCTGTCTTCATCTATGAGCGCCTGAAACAAAAAGAACCAGTCAAAAACATTACCAACAACGTCTAAGGAGTGCAAGATGGATTCCCAAGGACGTTTTTAAGGAGAAGGATGTTAAGGAAGCATCCACGTAAGGTAATGTAGCGTGTAAGATATAACATCTGAGAAACTGCATGATGAGCAACAGGGGAAGAAAAATGTGGGACTGTCAGCCTGTCAACCAGCTTTCCATTGTCGCCTTATGCTATTCCACACTCCCACAGCAGTGATACAAACAATTCGCTACAGATGCTACCCTCTACTTTCTCTCACACTTGTCTGCAGTCCACTCTGGGGATCTGCTGACCGCCAGGTCAGGTGTGTTCGTCCACCCCTCTCTTCTGTCCCTATTCTATCTTTTCAAGGTCTCCTCATTGCCTCTTAATCCTCCCCTCTTTCTTTCTAATTATCTTATACACAGCCCTCTCCCCACTTACTCTTCCTTCTTTCCCACTACACGTTCAACCTTTGCTGCTCTCAATACGTCAGCCCAAAACCCTGACCACTGGCAGCTGCTATGAATGATGATTGGTGCTGCCCCCTACCTGCCAGCCACTTTCTGAAGCTTCTTGTGTGTTCTGTATGAGTCTCTGCAGTGTCGCCAGTTTGTTCTCCAACATCTGCTCACGATGTGTCGCTTCCTACAACATACAGGGAGGTTAGAGAAACATGCATGCATGTACGCACACACTTACAAACCCACGTGTGTCCATGGATGCTGGCATGCTCTTACAAACATGCATAGTCATGTACACACACAGATACACACGCATGCATGCACGCACGCCCACGCATGTACGCCTTCACAACCAAGCATACACATGCTTTTTAGAGCCATACATACACGCATACATATTCACACATACACATTCACGCAAGCACACGCACATATTACCTGTAGATACTGTGAGAGCTGGTAGAGTTCCTGAGACTGTACTGACGTATGCATGACAGCAGGCGCACTGAGGAATGGATTTTTGTGACTGCAGCAAACAAACAAACATCAAAACTACCTCGTCAACATTCCTTTGCTACACGTTTAATCTCCATTCAACGAACACTGGGCGTATTGTTTTGAAAACAGTTTTTTAATATGTCAGTTGTCGGATGTTTTCACTACAAATCAATAATTTTTTTGCCTGATTTCACTCCTGAATATTTTAATGTAAAATAACAGTAACAGGTGTAACGTTTTAAAGTCAAAACTACAGAAATACCGCATTCATTTTATTGTCAGTCTGCTTCCAATTAACAACAGCCAGTCTTTACTCAAATATAAACACACAATGGAACCAGTAAGACCACAAAGAGATGGTAAAAAGTGGTAAGTATAACTAGAGTTGTATTCCAGATATGGAATATTTAGCTAGCTATAGCTTAAAATATAATTTCCCTATTAAATATTCTATATATTTATTATAATTTATTTAAAATAATTTTTATTATTTATTATTATTGTATTGCAATGTTTATATAAATAAACAGTATTGGTAGCTTTAGTAATAATCTCTAATATAAATGCTCGGAAGCACCACACACTATCTTGGATCTGGAGCTATATCAAATAAAATATATATTAAACAGATTATTATTGTCTTTGTGACGGCAGACAAGGGAACTCACCTGTTTGTGGCTTCTGTTCCATCTGGCAGGTAGAGCTGGATTAAAGCGATTATACAACTGTGCGTCACTGCAACAACACAAGACAGATCAGTGTGGACACACATATCTACAGCCGTCACAATCACGACACAGTTGATCATGCAACTGGTCATTTAGTCTAGTCAACAGGTGACAAACCCTAACGAGCATATGACACACTATTTCCAGTATGTCTTTACAGATCACACAGATTAGGGCATAACCTCTCATAGGTGGACATTTGTAGTTTGGTCGAATATGTCCAATACTATCCATGTCTTTTATAGTATGTCTAGAAATACAAATGGACGTTTATATATAATGATGTTGTAGTTGGTCCCAATAATATATGGCATTAAACAGTGTGTTACTTTCTATCTTAGCATGCAATGCGTGGCTATAATCTATATCCAACAACATGGAACAACGCAACTTACCTCTTCTGGAATTTTCCATGACATCGACTCCAAACTGTACGACATCGCCGGAGAAGATCTCATGGTGTTGACTCTCCTCAGAGCCCTTACTGAGGCGCTGGTTGTTGATGAAGGTGCCATTGCTACTCTTGGTGTCTTGCAGCAAGAACTGCCAACACAAAATGTATACAGTAAAGGTACGCTCGTATATAGCACTGTATCAAGTCTACAGGACTGTTCAGGGCACTTTGCACTTCATCCTCTGGCAGACCTCATTCCCATGCCAACTCGACTTCTCTGGGAAGTATTCAGCCGCGCTGCAATTACTGCAGGAAGACTATTCGTTCACGTATATCTATAGCTAGGTACTTGTTTATACAGCTGAGTGAACTGAGGCAATGTGGGGTGAATGAGTTGTTACTTGTTTATACAGCTGAGTGAACTGAACAATGTGGGGTGAATGAGTTGTTACTTGTTTATACAGCTGAGTGAACTGAGGCAATGTGGGGTGAATGAGTTGTTACTTGTTTATACAGCTGAGTGAACTGAGGCAATGTGGGGTGAATGAGTTGTTACTTGTTTATACAGCTGAGTGAACTGAGGCAATGTGGGGTGAAAGAGTTGTTACTTGTTTATACAGCTGAGTGAACTGAGGCAATGTGGGGTGAATGAGTTGTTACTTGTTTATACAGCTGAGTGAACTGAACAATGTGGGGTGAATGAGTTGTTACTTGTTTATACAGCTGAGTGAACTGAGGCAATGTGGGGTGAATGAGTTGTTACTTGTTTATACAGCTGAGTGACCTGAGGCAATGTGGGGTGAATGAGTTGTTACTTGTTTATACAGCTGAGTGACCTGAGGCAATGTGGAGTGAATGAGTTGTTACTTGTTTATACAGCTGAGTGACCTGAGGCAATGTGGGGTGAATGAGTTGTTACTTGTTTATACAGCTGAGTGACCTGAGGCAATGTGGAGTGAATGAGTTGTTACTTGTTTATACAGCTGAGTGAACTGAACAATGTGGGGTGAATGAGTTGTTACTTGTTTATACAGCTGAGTGACCTGAGGCAATGTGGGGTGAATGAGTTGTTACTTGTTTATACAGCTGAGTGAACTGAGGCAATGTGGGGTGAATGAGTTGTTACTTGTTTATACAGCTGAGTGAACTGAACAATGTGGGGTGAATGAGTTGTTACTTGTTTATACAGCTGAGTGACCTGAGGCAATGTGGGGTGAATGAGTTGTTACTTGTTTATACAGCTGAGTGACCTGAGGCAATGTGGGGTGAATGAGTTGTTACTTGTTTATACAGCTGAGTGAACTGAGGCAATGTGGGGTGAATGAGTTGTTACTTGTTTATACAGCTGAGTGAACTGAGGCAATGTGAAGTGAATGAGTTGTTACTTGTTTATACAGCTGAGTGAACTGAGGCAATGTGGGGTGAATGAGTTGTTACTTGTTTATACAGCTGAGTGACCTGAGGCAATGTGGGGTGAATGAGTTGTTACTTGTTTATACAGCTGAGTGACCTGAGGCAATGTGGGGTGAATGAGTTGTTACTTGTTTATACAGCTGAGTGACCTGAGGCAATGTGGGGTGAATGAGTTGTTACTTGTTTATACAGCTGAGTGAACTGAGGCAATGTGGGGTGAATGAGTTGTTACTTGTTTATACAGCTGAGTGAACTGAGGCAATGTGAAGTGAATGAGTTGTTACTTGTTTATACAGCTGAGTGAACTGAACAATGTGGGGTGAATGAGTTGTTACTTGTTTATACAGCTGAGTGACCTGAGGCAATGTGGGGTGAATGAGTTGTTACTTGTTTATACAGCTGAGTGACCTGAGGCAATGTGGGGTGAATGAGTTGTTACTTGTTTATACAGCTGAGTGACCTGAGGCAATGTGGGGTGAATGAGTTGTTACTTGTTTATACAGCTGAGTGAACTGAGGCAATGTGGGGTGAATGAGTTGTTACTTGTTTATACAGCTGAGTGAACTGAGGCAATGTGGGGTGAATGAGTTGTTACTTGTTTATGCAGCTGAGTGAACTGAGGCAATGTGAAGTGAATGAGTTGTTACTTGTTTATACAGCTGAGTGAACTGAACAATGTGGGGTGAATGAGTTGTTACTTGTTTATACAGCTGAGTGACCTGAGGCAATGTGGGGTGAATGAGTTGTTACTTGTTTATACAGCTGAGTGAACTGAGGCAATGTGGGGTGAATGAGTTGTTACTTGTTTATACAGCTGAGTGACCTGAGGCAATGTGGGGTGAATGAGTTGTTACTTGTTTATACAGCTGAGTGACCTGAGGCAATGTGGGGTGAATGAGTTGTTACTTGTTTATACAGCTGAGTGACCTGAGGCAATGTGGGGTGAATGAGTTGTTACTTGTTTATACAGCTGAGTGAACTGAGGCAATGTGGGGTGAATGAGTTGTTACTTGTTTATACAGCTGAGTGAACTGAGGCAATGTGGGGTGAATGAGTTGTTACTTGTTTATACAGCTGAGTGAACTGAGGCAATGTGAAGTGAATGAGTTGTTACTTGTTTATACAGCTGAGTGAACTGAACAATGTGGGGTGAATGAGTTGTTACTTGTTTATACAGCTGAGTGACCTGAGGCAATGTGGGGTGAATGAGTTGTTACTTGTTTATACAGCTGAGTGACCTGAGGCAATGTGGGGTGAATTAGTTGTTACTTGTTTATACAGCTGAGTGACCTGAGGCAATATGGAGTGAATGAGTTGTTACTTGTTTATACAGCTGAGTGAACTGAGGCAATGTGGAGTGAATGAGTTGTTACTTGTTTATACAGCTGAGTGACCTGAGGCAATGTGGGGTGAATGAGTTGTTACTTGTTTATACAGCTGAGTGACCTGAGGCAATGTGGGGTGAATGAGTTGTTACTTGTTTATACAGCTGAGTGACCTGAGGCAATGTGGGGTGAATGAGTTGTTACTTGTTTATACAGCTGAGTGAACTGAGGCAATGTGAAGTGAATTAGTTGTTACTTGTTTATACAGCTGAGTGACCTGAGGCAATATGGAGTGAATGAGTTGTTACTTGTTTATACAGCTGAGTGAACTGAGGCAATGTGAAGTGAATGAGTTGTTACTTGTTTATACAGCTGAGTGACCTGAGGCAATGTGGAGTGAATGAGTTGTTACTTGTTTATACAGCTGAGTGAACTGAGGCAATGTGAAGTGAATGAGTTGTTACTTGTTTATACAGCTGAGTGAACTGAGGCAATGTGAAGTGAATGAGTTGTTACTTGTTTATACAGCTGAGTGAACTGAGGCAATGTGAAGCGAATGAGTTGTTACTTGTTTATACAGCTGAGTGACCTGAGGCAATGTGAAGTGAATGAGTTGTTACTTGTTTATACAGCTGAGTGACCTGAGGCAATGTGAAGTGAATGAGTTGTTACTTGTTTATACAGCTGAGTGACCTGAGGCAATGTGGAGTGAATGAGTTGTTACTTGCTTATACAGCTGAGTGACCTGAGGCAATGTGAAGCGAATGAGTTGTTACTTGTTTATACAGCTGAGTGACCTGAGGCAATGTGAAGTGAATGAGTTGTTACTTGTTTATACAGCTGAGTGACCTGAGGCAATGTGAAGTGAATGAGTTGTTACTTGTTTATACAGCTGAGTGACCTGAGGCAATGTGGAGCGAATGAGTTGTTACTTGTTTATACAGCTGAGTGACCTGAGGCAATGTGAAGCGAATGAGTTGTTACTTGTTTATACAGCTGAGTGACCTGAGGCAATGTGAAGCGAATGAGTTGTTACTTGTTTATACAGCTGAGTGACCTGAGGCAATGTGAAGCGAATGAGTTGTTACTTGTTTATACAGCTGAGTGACCTGAGGCAATGTGAAGTGAATGAGTTGTTACTTGTTTATACAGCTGAGTGAACTGAGGCAATGTGGGGTGAATGAGTTGTTACTTGTTTATACAGCTGAGTGACCTGAGGCAATGTGAAGTGAATGAGTTGTTCTAACAAGAGGTGTTTTAACGACAGTGCCATCGCGTTCAATGTATATGGTCTAATCTCATTAACCATTGGCACACAGTGTTCGAGGGTCCTGTTCATGGAAAAGGGTGTTTACAGGCTATCCCTTTTGTTATACGTGTACAGCAGACCAAGCATACTGGGCTGTATGATTAAATGTAGGGTCCAATTAAGAACTGCATGCACATACCCATATGAATGTCATTACAATAGAACCATCACTGTTCAAGGATTTCCATGGTACCAAAACTGAGACAATCGGCCCAAATGTGATTTTTCACTTATATTATTCCCTTTGGCTAAGTTTTCCTGCTGCCTCACGAAACCAAAAACTGGGCCTGACAATTTTTTTTAATATCGACATCAGCATCAAGTTCCACAGGACCCTCCATGTTACTAAAAAATATTGTATATACACTACGGAGATATAATGAAGAAACAATCATGAATTAAGTGATGATTGCACCAAAATAAAAAAGGAAATAATAGTTAGTTGTGGTCTATAAAATCTTCTGGCTTACAAATCCATTAAATACACCCATAATTACAAAAGTTAAGGTGATTAGTGACATATACTTTATTATAAATAGGTACTTTGGGTAAGGTATCTTCATAAAAGAATGACACAATTTCTTTCGAGTTGAAAAAATTTGTGAATTCACCTCACAAATCCCCAGTATTTAAAAAAATTACCATTGACCCTGTTATAGCACACATGGGATGGCTAAACATGAAACACCCAGGGTTTGAGCTTTGTGAGACTTACTTAGGAATGAATCCACACCGTTGCAGCAATGTATTAGTTTCTAAAGAAGGCCATATTTGTACACACCCGTGAATGGAGCAGTAGCCCCAGATCTGAGTGGTAAAATAAAGTTTTATGATTATGTATTATACCACAAAAAGCAGATACACTACACATTAGATTCATTATGCAGCCGTCAAATAAAAAGTTTATTTTGCAACTACAACAACATTAATAACAAAATGACAAGTCATATGCAATACAAAAAAAAACATGTAAACAGTAATGTTGTGTTGCATGGTGGTCCCATGGTGGTCCCATGGTGGTACCATGGCGCCTTTAATTTGATAAAACCACAGCAGCGAGTTTGTATTAAATGTCTCCTACATTGACTTGGAAAATAGGCATAGAAAAGGCAGGAAACACCAGTAAACGTGTTCACAAGTGATGCCGAGGAGAAGTGTATATATTAAAAGATGCTCAGCAGCTGGACCAACAACTTTCAAGGTTGTCTTCCTCTTGAAATGTTGCCTGCCCAAACACATTTTAAGAACATTTGTTAAAACTTTACTAATCAATTTGGTTTTTATTTCCTGTTTACATATCAGTGAACATAGGGATTGATAGTTTATAAATGTGAGGCAATCTCCAAACCCTCACAAACTATCAGAATCAGCCAAGTTGAGCCACTCTAGTCCAATTCAGCTGCTGCTGCACCCTCGTCCTGATGTTGACCTGTCACCCTCATCCTGATGTTGACCTGTCACCCTATCCACTGTCCATGTAGTTGTAGAAACAGGATGAATAGTCATGGGCAACTAGCTTGTCAGCTTGTCCTCCATCAGGCCTTGTCAACTTTTGTGTTTTCTAACTATTTCTGCCTGACAATTCAAGTTTGCTACGTTGGATATGACAATCAAATTTACACTCCCAAAATGACTTATATTTAAATCAATGGTCGCAATATTTGTTTGAACCGTTTTCTTTTATTGATGGTATTCGAAAGGACGTCCTCTATTAAACTTTTAGCCTGTAAAGCTTTAGCATAACCATCTCGATCCTTTGATGCCCATCTCGATCCCTGACAAATATAGTTGATATAGTTGTATAGTTTCTAGGTGTTTTGATAGCAGCAGTATGTTGTGTATCAGTCATACTCATCACATTATGAACATATATTAATGGTATTCATTAAACACACATTAAGAGAATACGAATTGCTTGAAAGTAAAATAAAACCTTGACCGTTATGGACATACCACAGGGAATTTATTTGGATTTAGTGATTATCATATTTTTTTCAAGACCCCAACATGTCTACTTAAGTTTATGTAATCAAAACATGAAAACAATATACAAATATTTTGTTGACACATCTGAAAACACCACATTCCAGAGGTTCATGAGATTTGACTATGTGTATTTAATGTATATTCAAATTTGTGATATGCACAAAATCGGTAACTTTTGAAATCTTACTAGATCTTGTCTTAGAGATGTCACTAGTCAGATATATCGGTTCTTGGGAATATAAACATCTGACAAAGTTTCCTTTTTTGAAGAAATATGACGCAAACAGGTTTGTGAGAAATGGAATACACATTACTAACACATTTAAAGTCTACAACACCGGAACAACAAGGAGTATTTTATGCGTCAAAATAGTGACAGAACTGGTCAGATCAGAAGTTATATATCAATGGCATGTGCCGGTATTATAGGTTCATATAACCAGGCTAAACCAGCAGTATGCATTGCTATGCAAAACAAGGCACCCTGACTCAATGACTGTCACTCGAGCTCATCCAGTGCTTCATGAGACACACAGTTAGCGGATAATCACTCCAACAACATGGTTTATTCAAAGGGGCTAACAGGTAACTCCAAGTAGAACCAGAGTGGAGCAAGAACTGAACATAGAGGGAGGGGTCAGATCACTATCTTACCTCTGGGTTCATAGCATACAAATAAGTTGCCAGTGATATTGAGACCTTCCAATGTGAAGCGAGGATGAGTAAGAAACATTTATATTTTCTGTGCTTTCAACAGTCTCGCTTAACTCTTGTTGGATTCAAACCCGCAACCAAAACATTAGCTGGTTTGAATGCTTCGTATAAACTGAAAAAAATGTACTCATATTTAACCATTTCTGGCCGCATGGTGTGTGACGCTACATTACGACAGGACGAATTCACCATTTAAATTGCTTTTACTCATAATTGTCCACTATATGGAGCCACTTGTTATATACGGTTGTCATGGCGGTGAATTAGCTATTCAGTAGAAGCAATTGTTGATTATTACTCAATATTATTTTACGGAGATTTTCGCAGTTATTAATGATGGATTATCATAATATACGATGGCCGCAATGGCAGACGGCATTACTTCAACTGGCGATTTTCTACCGTATGTTTTGGACAGATTATTTGATAGTTTTAGCGACGAATCTTTGTCGGATGTTGACGATCAAAACAACGATGATGCTGGCAAACTGTACATTGGTATACAACTGTGTTCAGCAACTGCAAAAACGTTGAAATCGTGCCAGCCATCTTGGATTGCTGGTTACCATGATGGCGAAACGTAAAATGACATGGCTCATTTTACTTGCTGATTATCGTACTTTCAGAATATATATATATATATATATATATATATATATATATATATATATATAATGTATGTATAATATTCCTATTCATAAAATGCATTTTTGTTGCTGAAATCTTGACTTGAAGTGATGCAGTCGATTTTCTTGCATATTCACTGGGAATGCAGTATTCAGTGGTCACAGATCAGATCAGAGCTGTAGTACTGAAATGGTAACCAGTAATATTCTGTATTCTGGGTAATCAGTAATATTCTATACAGTGATAAGTTTGGTTTGGAACCAGACTCCGGCGCGTGTGTGGGAGCGCCACATCGTGGCTGTAAGCAGTACAGGTAAAACGTGAATCTTTTGTGGTCTCACACTCATAATTATGTTTGATCACAGCTGCCAGCCAGGGCTAATGAGTCCAAAGGGAAGGGAATAAGATGGAGTTGTCCGAGTTCAGAATGAGCCCTTATAGTCCTTCGGCAGGCAATTCAGCCTCTCTGGTGCCCCACTATTCCAAAACCTTGGCAGCCTTCAGGGGTGATTCAGCCTCTCTGGTGCCCCACTATTCTAAGAACTTGGTAGCCTTTGGGGTGATTCAGCCTCTCTGGTGCCCCACTATTCTAAGAATTTTGTAGCCTTCAGGGGTGATTCAGCCTCTCTGGTGCCCTACTACTGTAAGAACTTTGTAGCCTTCAGGGGTGATTCAGGATTCAGGGAACCATTTCACTAAGACAAAGAGCTCATAAGGAAAATCCATCATAAAACAGAATCCATCATATATTTTTAAGAGTGTTTTCAAAATACATTTCACTAAGATGCTCATAGATCCATCATAAGCTAATGTTAGAAATTTCCATCATAAGCTCCATTGTGTGCACAATTGGGCAAAATAAATAGAAAACTTGTCCAAAAGAGGCTGATAATATGATCCATCAAACTCTATTCTACTACATTTGACTGATTTGTTCACTGGGTGAAGAAAAAAAATTACTTTTAAAAAAGGAGACGCAGTGTCACAGAGGACACTATTTCTGTGACACACCGGCAACGTATTGTTTTGACAAGTGAAGTTTTGACAGTTTTCAATAACAATGCTCGTGGAGAGAACCAACAACCTCAACTGACTCATACAATGACTTGTCAATTTCAGTGCTGTAAAATAGATGCTGTAGACAAAAACCATAATTAACGAGCTAGTCATCGGTCACATTTTAAAAACTTATTTGACTTTGAAAAACTGGATCTACTATACAAAGATAACATTTTTCTGTTGATGATGGATATCATGTTTTTGCTTTAAGAGCAGTCTAACCTCGTTGTAAGTTACGAGCGTTTTTAAGAGCATTTCTATTAGCGGTTTTTTATTTATTTTTAGTGAAACGCAATTTTTTTTCAATCATAACTAAGAAGCGAAATCGATTTTAAGAGTGAAATCATAAGCATGTTAGTGAAATGGTACCCTGATTTTGCATTATCCTAAAAGCTTAGTAGCATTCAGGGGGCAATCCATGTCCTGCATCAGATGGAAATGTGATCTTCTGACTGGGATCTGGTTCATAGTTTCATAGTCAGAGTTTCATCATTCACAATGTCTACTGCAGATAGATGTCAGTCATGCATAAAACTAAATTAAAACACCAACTGGCAAAACTACCACTTTCCTTTAAAAAAAATGCTATTTTGTCACATCAATATAATGTGAGCAAAATCATCTAGTTCCAATTTCACCTTAACGCTAAATAATCCTATTCCTAATTACATATCTAATCTCTCTCCATGATATGCCTATAATCCTTCTTACTGGCCATTTAATCCTCTCACTGTTTGGCCTGAAGCACTTAGCCCACTGACCCTAACCCACTGAGACGGACGGACGGACGGACGGACGGACAGACAGACAGGTTTTTACAAAAGGCTTCATTTCTCTGGCCATTTTGACAGTTTCAATCAACAACTAGGGATTCCATCTATCTCTATTCTAAACAAAATCAGTAGAGCACTGATTCTATAGGACTGATTACTATTTACACATGTATTTTGCTACAGATGATACATATTTGTATACGTATTTAAATAATGCTGATTTTGTATATTTGTGTGTGATTTTGTCCAGAAACCCATATTTGTATTTGACGTTCATATTCAATACAAATATACATTTTACGATCTTAAAAATAAATAAAAATTTATGCAAACCTACCTAGCCTAACCCATTTCTTCACCATTAATTCACACAAAAATAGCACAGATTTGTATCTAAAATTCTTCATCTAAGACATATATTTCACCCCAACTATGAGGCCCATGGATTCTCTACTATGAAAACAAAATGCAGTAAATCTGAGATCGAAATGTTTATTTAGTAGATTTGTTCTCCATGTTATTGTTGAATTGATCTGTTTTCAATTTGGATACAAATTGGATGCAGTTGCAATAGAAGAAGCCAGAAGGGCTGAGTGCAGCCTAAATCCCACTTCAAACCTTTTCTTCCATGCAGCATGCACAACAACAACAACAACACTTGTCATATATCAATTATCATCATAACTGTCTGTATGAACATATGGTACTTGATAGAAAGACATTCAGTAGAAATCGTGTTTATACCAACATAAAATTGATGTGCATTTCTATTTATTTATTCTATTAAACTCTTTAATACATGAAAGCATAGAAACATACAAAGGTTCAACAGTTTCTTCTTTCTATGTATTTAGGTCTAACAAAATCAATACAGTTATAATAAAACATGTTGTATGCTGTGTATACAGTAGCTATAGATTTGTAATTATTATATTTTTGGTAAGATATTGTATCTGTGTAATTAATATATATCTACACTGGTCCGGGATGAACCGTACATAAGAATAACACTTCTGTTCACCCCCTTCCAACACCCTACAGTTTATTTATACCTGTACTTTACATGTTGCAAATGGTGTTGTATTTTATAATAATGTAATTTGTTGTTTGTTGTTTGTTGTTAATGGAAATAACTTGCTGACTGACTGACTGATTAACTAAGAGCAGACAATGTCGGCTATAAATGTGCCAATCCTGTATTGATTGAGGAGGTTCCACCATGAGATATGATGCCATGCAGTGAGACCGATATAGCAGAAAAGGGCTAGAGTATCATAACCCACTGGGCCAGGAGGAAATTCAGCACTTCCCTTTTACCTGGCATCATGTAATTTCTGTGTACACTGCTGACAACATTTGCTGAGAAAGCTGACACAGACACGTAGGCCTTGTACACTGAGTAGGTTCTTATGTCCTACTATCTCTATCTGGGCAGTGGTTGGCACAGTCATTCATTTCTCTGCGTCATGTGTTTACTGCTAGTGGTGGCTCTGTCAGGGGCCACCAGGGACAGCAAGGTGTAGCTAAATGGGGTTCATATGGGCAAAACTATTATTCAAAAACAGATACATACGTAATATTATACAATATATATTTTTCTCGTTATTACAATCATTTTAATAGGTGCACCATTACACTGTGACATTTCAATCCAGGTTAACACATTTATTTGCTCACCATGTTTTGATTTGGAAAACTAATAATTTTTTGTTTTCTTAGTAAACATTACAAATGGTCATATAAATCTCATTCAGGTAATTTGCCCACATGAAGGGTCTTAAAGCATCTGTAGATGCCCCCCCCCGGGATGCTACTCATTTAATAACACATACCCTTAGTGCATTAATTATTTATTTTGACAATAAAATGTTTTTTTATTTGTTGTTCATCACTAATACAATTATAGTATAACAATCTAGGTTACTGTATTAACATATTCATTTAAGTTTGAGCCTGTAAATCATAAAAACTATTATTCACAAATAAATGAGGGTTTTTACAGTTTTCTTCTGATTTAAACAAGTTTGACATTTAATTTAATGTATACACTACAAACTAGATATATGAATATTTTCTTATTTAAAATAAAGGTGGGATAGAGCAATGAATGGAACAACCAGGAAGTGTTGCCAAATGGAAAACTAGCCCCCAGCCCGTCCACGCAGCTGGAATGAATAAAAAACTTACTTTATTACTAATGCTAATACGTCAAAATGAAAGATGTTAATCACATTTTATGAAGCACAATTAAATTACTATAATAATAGTTGGAAAAAAGGTGGCAACTAATTTTTTTTATAAAATCACTTCAGTAACATTCATATAAAATACAGCGATCAAGATCAGCGTACGAGACACCTTGATTACTCTAGGTGTTTTTATGTAATCAAAAAGTATATTTTAAAAACATTAGTGAATAAAAATAAATATGTGGCTCTGAAGGAAAAGGAACGAAAGAAAGGCGGAAGAGGAACAGTGGAAAAGAACAACAACTAATGACACACATACTCTGCCACACTTTAGGTGCAAGTCATGTGTTTATTCAACATAAAACGGATCAGTCGTGCAATGTACGCTGGTCCACAACTCAACAAAACTTGAGTTATCACAAATTTATTTGGCCAGCGCAACAATTGTTGGACCGATTCGAAAATAGAATCGCTGCAACAAATATTGTGTAATGTGCGCACACAAACCCAAGCACCCACACACATGAACACACACAAACCCAAGTACCCACACACATGAACACACACAAAAAGACCACAATGTCATCTCATAAAAGGTACACTGGTAATTGGGTCGTTTTGCCTGCATAGTTCTACCTGCCTCATATGTTGCCTGTAGTAATGAAATACAAATGGAAGTTGGCAGGAGCTGACTGAACAAATGTCCTCCTAAGGATTCTCTGCCACGTTTCCTTCCTCCGCCACATGTACACCTGCATTTCCTCCACCTGTCTTTGTCAGTCAGTCTCTGTGTTGTCCCCTGTAGTTGTTCAGTGCCCTTCCTAGGCCATTGTCTGCTTGTGTAATTGGGGCACAATAAAAGTACAAAGTCTGATGGTTTTTATTGTAATAGTATAAATGATATTTTCACCCCCCAAATGTGTTTTAATTAACCACAGTTTGTTAATATAATTCGACCATTATATGGTATCAGATACAGCATAAAATTATTTCACTTAGAGGCCTGTCATTTGGCATTACTTAATTGCATGACAGGTACAATATGTATGCCAAATTTCATTAAAATCAGAGGGGTCAAGAACATTGCTGGTGGATTTCATATATGGAATAACCAAATTGTGATCAAGTACAACCGTAATGTAATCTCCCTGTATCTGCTGCACACAAGCAGCATCCCACCTAGCAGTTGCCAATTTTCACAACAGCCCTTGCCCTTAATATAGTATAAACAAACCACTACAAAGCAACTGGCAGACAGTGATGCAATCCATACAGTTGTGACTAATGCCAGCTGCTTCCCCTGCATGTAATTACATAAAAAGCCTGGCTGCTAATATAACACTATAACTACATTCATTGTTGGAAGTGAGCAAACTAAAGTAGCGTTATTGTGGAGAATGAATCACAAGGACATATGTGCACCAATCTGCTGTGTGCTACTCTTGCCAAACATTCATGCACAGGGGATGTCAACAAAAACTACCTGGCTACACCAACAATAGCCCAGTTTGTTAATATTAGCACAGCACATAGATGAAACAGCCGAGCAATGGCTACATCAGATATGAGCAGTGGCATTAATGAATTAAAATCCTTTCACACCTGCTAGCTTGTACATATTTCAACAAGACGAGGTCAATTATATCGTAATTGGAATGCCCATTCTAATGGTGCAGTGGTTGTGCGGTGGCTGTGCAGTGCGGTGGTTGTGCGGTAGACTGCTGGTCGAGGGGACTGGTGTTCGAAACCACCTGCTGCTGTTTGAACCGTTTCAAAACTAGGGTAATTTAATTCACCCCACTTTGCCTGTGTCTTTCTGAAAAGACACTAAACCCGTTGTTCCTTTCTACATGGCATCTATGCCAGGGAAATTAAAAAATCCCACACAGGGAAATGGAAAAAACATCCGTGCACCTCACAGAGCTAGTGATCTCGATCTCTAAACTCACTACTTCCTCCCAGGTTAGCTTTGATCAGCTGTTTGGGGAGAGTGTCTCACCAAACAATGGCAAGCATCAAACATGGCGTGTTGTTTATAAAAGTAGGGATGTTAATGAAAATTTCAAATTACAGATATATTTTGTTTTATATTTTTATGATATAGCTGCAGCCACGAGAAATTAAAATGTTACAACATTTTCAAAATAGGTAAAGCAGTTTTCTAGATGTGATTTTTGGAAGATGCCAAATTTAGCAAATTTTTCAGATTATGGACCCATCTCTTAGACAGAACAAGAAATTAATTAAAAAATAAACTTAAACATTTCAAGCTGCTATAAAACAGATGTTATTTGTTGGTGTTGTATGTATATAGTTGCTTTGTTCACATACTGTTAATTGTTATTTCGATGTGGAATTAAATTGGAATTTATATTTTGGAATTGGAATTTTTGTATTTCTGAGGTGGAATTGAAATGCTCGTAAACATTAACTAAAATCCCACAAACTTTCTGTTCAGATTATGCAGCCAGTATTTAACTTGGCCACATGCCAACTTTAAGCAAGACCGTCATATTCATAATGGAATGAGGTTTCAGTAACCTACATGCACCGCACAGCACTACTTTTCATATCAGATTTACAGTTAGTTGTTTTTTTTTTGTAGAAATCAATACCATGGCTGGTTTCTCTGGCATTGGTGGAAACCTGGCACAAATTATATTTCCATGACTTTTTGATGGCAAACACCGACAGAAGTGAAAGTCAAATATCTGATATATATCTTGCCAAGAGCATCAAGAATGTATGACGGATATACTAGTAACAGAACCATTCCAACTGACACTTTATGAAACACTGTAACTGTTTATTCTTATGTTATATGACATAGCTAAATGATATTAACATGGCTTTGTATTAACTCTTTTGATATTATTTACACTGTCTTTCCACAATGAACAGCTAGATGTAATCAATTTTAAAGCATTTTTGTCAGTTTTATCACCTTTGAGAGGTAAACATCTAATATGGCTTTTACCAGTTTTATGATGCATTATCCGTTGGAAGAAACTGTTCAATTTATTCCATCTTTTTTGTTTATGATCCATGGTAGAATTAAAAGCTGCCAACTATGATCAATAATATTTCCCTGTGTCAGAGCCATCACAAAAACAACAAATTTATGTGAGATAACATCAATAATCCATGATTTATTTATTGACATTCATACTGCCCCATACCCATGTTTCCTCTGTTGAAAACATAAAACAGATCACGGTTACACAGTGACATTTGACCACATTAGTATACATTCAATGTTGCCGGATGCAGGAATCTAGAAATAATCAGGCGTTAGGGTAGTGTTATTACATTCAATCCAAATCTCTCACCAGACCTGCTGTTTCAATAATTAATCTTCTCTGATTATAACAGGGCTAGAAATAAGTCTAGGCTACATGGTTTGAAAATCTGGCAGTCTACAGAAACATCTGGTAGCCCACAGGTAGCCCAATCTGGTAGGCACAGGCTACCACTATTCTGAACCCTGTATAAGGAAGGACTCTAGTTCATTAAATGAAATTCATTGATTGTGATACCGCAAAAAAACTCCCTGTATGATGCACATCATCAGATTATCTATTGGCCATATTTTGGAACCTTTACGACATGAATCAACTTACAGATTAACAGTATTCTATGTGTAACAGTTGCCTTGTTCTATGCAGAATTAATATATATCAACAAAGTTAATCAAATGTCAGCGGGGAAGGCAGTGTCGCATCTGCTAGGAAACTCAAGGGAACTTCATTATGTATGACGTGTGAACATGAATCCCAAAGGTCTCCACATTGATTCTTCAGTTCCTCAGTCTGACAGCTGAGGACAGGTATTTAATGCTCCTAGGACAAGGAAGGGTTGTCAGTGCTCCTAGGACAAGAAAGAGTTGTTAGTGCTCCTGGGGCAAGGAAGGGTTGTCATTGCTCCTAGGGCAAGGAAGGATTTTCAGTGCTCCTAGGGCAAGGAAGGGTTGTCAGTGCTCCTAAGGCAAGGAAGTGTTGTCAGTGCTCCTAAGGTAGGGAGTTCAGCGATACCGCTGTGGCTCGAAGCAACGGCGGCGAAAGTACTACTTGGCCTCCGCATACCACAAACTTCAAGACCACAGTTTTCACATGAAACGTCCCTCATAATGTTTTCAAGTGATCCATAATACTGTTATAATATAACTTATTGTTCCTCAATAATAAAACTATTATATCTCATCGCGTTCGTTGCTAATTAATCCATGAACGTGACACTGCATCCAGCGGACGCAAGTGGACGGCGCCATTTTTCTGGGGGATACCTACATTTCAAAAGAAGATAAACAGTTGTTCCTCTTTGGATAGGCTATTTTAAATAGCCTCATTTTGACCGTGGAATTCCCGAGAATGACGTCAGCGATGCCGAATTTAGATAAACATTGCGGTTTCTGAATGAGGTAAGAATTATCGAAAAATTCTTCGATTTCTTAAAAATCTCGCGCCTCGATTTCTAATCGGCAAGTACGATTTGATAGAGTAATTTATTTCGATAAAAATCACTTACGTGGTTTGTGATATTAATTTGAAGAACAAGTGTAAAATCGTACTTTTCCCCGACAGGTCTGACCCATTTCAACCATGGCCTATGCCGCCGAGACACTCTTTGACATAAGCGGGTGGACCGAATCAGAAATTTACCATTTTCTCCAAGGTAAGGATGATACTTATCACTCTTGATGTTTAGTTAACATATCATTCTTTCAAAATCCTCCTATATTCATTGATATATTAGCGTTAGAATAACTTTGTCGTAGTTTGTTTACGACTTTCATTACAAGTAGGTATCGGCGGGGGGATATCGACAATAAATGTAACAGCAGAATAAATTTGCATGCGCCGTTGTTCGCATGGATTTTCCCCAGCTGCGCATGCGTATTGGCTTCCTGTGTTATTCCATTTATTGAGTGCACTCCCTAAATTCAAGTCGGCCGATCTTTGCATGGGGTTTTAATTTCGGTTTAATTATTCTGTAACCTGCAATGCATCTTCAAGCTACATTTAGTTCAATCACATGATGTATTTATGTCCATAGTTGCACGCAGAACTTAATGCAAACAAGATTTATGTAGTCATTTTGTTTTTACAACTGTATTGTAAAACACAATTTACAAATCTTTTTCACGTGAGAATATTTCTTAAATAATATGAACACCTATAGTATTGCTGTATCTACATTCTCATTATATATTTAACATGTTTTGTACAAAAATTATGTAGTTTCATACTTGTTAATGCATTTTTTATTGTTTCAGATAACACTTTACCAGAGGAAAAGGCACCAAATGTGGCGTTCTTTTACATTCTAATCAAGAAAATTTAGGAATCTGAGACTCTTCATCTGCAACATGACCTTCTTCGTCTACTTCCTAAGTTGGGACTGCGCCTGCCTGATCATGTGTCATCTTTTCTTCGGTTCGTTCGACGGAACACTGATAAAGCTTTCCGGAAGAGGAAGTTTTCACCATTATCTCATATTCCGGCTCCAGTTCTTCCCAAACCTTCCAATGACATTGTTGGTCCTCTCTGTCGGGATGAGGAATCATTGGTATTCATCATATAATTTTGAAATGGCCCCCAAATATTTGGTAATCAATGCTTACCATGTGTCTTTAGCTATTTGGTGACCAGTTATCTTAAAGTATTTACCCTTTATTTTGGCATCATACACGACATACCCTTTGAAATCCAAGATGGCCGCCATCTTGGAAGATGAGCAGCCATCTTGTGTTCTGCACACATAAATTAAGAGTGTTTATTAATGTCAGTTTACTATTTTGTTCCCATTCAGTTCAGTATTTTATGCCTTAGAAGTATTAGAACTGATATAATGTGAATATTTAGGCAATTAGGGCATTTGCATATGCAAATTAGGTCATTAATATTCACAATGTTCAAAATCCGCGACCAGATTTGGATTCAGCAGTTAAAATTATGTAAAGATGGCAAGTTTTATAGTGATTCGTTTAGAAATAACCATGTTAGTACATAATAAATGGTGTAAATAGCTAATTATGCAGCCAAAATGGTGCCATTGCTAAGACAAAAGGCTGTTCATAATCCCTATGACTATTTCATAGAAATGCTTATTTATCGGATATTAAAATATTCATAGAAAATCAATGGATTGACCAATCTGAACGATTTTTGTGTCATTTTGTTCCTTAGAGCAGGCTCTTTCCAATGAGTGGAGATTAAGGTTTGTGTGTCCAAGTTCATTTTCATGCCTGAACTCCCTACTTAAGGCAAGGAAGTGTTGTCAGTGCTCCTAAGGCAAGGAAGGGTTGTCATTGCTCCTAGGGCAAGGAAGTGTTGACAGTGCTCCTAAGGCAAGGAAGTGTTGTCAGTGCTCCTAGGGCAAGGAAGGGTTGTTAGTGCTGTTATGACAAGGAAGAGTGGTCAGTACTCCTAGGGCAAGGGAGGGTTGTTAGTGCCTGTAGGGTACTGAAGGGTTGTTACTGATTCTAGAGCAAGAAAGAGCTGTCATTGCTTCTGGGCTAAGGCAGCCTAGATATGATCAAGCCAATGATACTACTGATATTGGCCAATCATTTACGAAGCCTACACAAATGTTTTATAAAAAACTGTTCTTCTGATTAATAATGTATATGTGCAAATGTTGTGGCCAACAGTCACTCTGCGCCTATGCCTAGTTTCTACTGGGCAAATGTAGCATACTGGCTTGCTTTGTCATAACTAGATAATGCTTGCAATCCAGCAGTGAGAAATTACATGCTGGAGCTTGTTTTGAAGCCTTAATCCAGTTATCAAGCAATACTAGATAAACAAATTGCATACAATGGACACAATTTGCAGTGTACATTAAAGCACCATGGTCTATTCTTGTTAAATCTTGTTAAATCTACTCGTTTTTATCATAAAATCATTCTAACGTAATACTGACCGCCTAAATGAAGTAGAAGTAATTTTGAAATCACCACTTCAACGTTTACAAAACTAGACATCGCTGGAAGAGGCGGAGCTTTGAAATGTCAACTTCCATGGCAGCTTGTTCTTGTTCTTATTCATCAAGCTAGCATGTCACCCACCACGGAACGGGATAGTACACTCAGTAGTAATAGTACAGTGAACAGTATTCCGTGGTGCTCTACATAATGATGTTTAGAATGTTCTCCGCTTAGATACTTCGGAACTAATTCATACGTTATTTGTAAATGACCATTTCGTTGGCTAATGACAAATGAAAATAATAACTTGGAGATGAGCAGCTGAAAATGTATATCATCAAACCAAAATAGGTTCAATCAATAAGTGTTTCACTTCGTCTTTCAACCAGTCTCAAAGCAAATATTAGGGAGTGCACATATATCCCGTGGCACTTGATATTGTTATTCACTGTGCACCAATTCCATATTTTTCGGTATGCAGTCAATGTGTTGGGTCCATCGAAGGCAGGGACTACTGTAATCATCCAGTCCCTTCAATTGTTTCGTGTAGAAGGCTCAAATGTATTTGTACCACCTTATTTTTAATATCATTCAATGTTTCTATCTGTTGTAACAATTGTTTTTGAAGTTGTTGGCATAATTTGGTTTTGAATACATTAATGCGGCTGGAGGATTAAGTCCTGCCTCCTCTGTAGCCGGGCTTACCAATTTTGACCGTTTCTGGCAAAATACAAATGTTTCAGGCTTATTATACATCTTTTGGTGGGATGTATACATATTTATTCTAGTATCAAGAACATTATGTTAATAAACAAAAAACAAATGAGGATCAGACCAACTCATCTTAACTTAACAACATTCCAGCAGAGGACATCATGGGTGAAAGTTGCTCCAACCCAACAAAGTGTATAACTCAGGGTTTCCCATAAGGTAAATTTGCTGGTGACTACAATTTTGTTTAAGGAGCAATGCATCTTGCTCAGTAACACAATTTAGAGAATCTGTGCGCAAAATGTTGATGGATTACCCAGTATTTTCTGCACAAGAACATCATACATTGGAAACGTTGGTAATCATAATAAATATACATGCCTTATTACACACTGATACACTGTCATACACAGCAAGTAAAATCATATAATTAGCATCACAATCATCCTAGTTTGCAGCAGTCTGTCGTGGCAGCACATAAACATTGCCTCTCTTGTAATCAGCAGATAGCAACATGATCAACTGTTTCAAGAGTTGGTTTAGTGATCCTTGGTTGTCCATCTATGTTAACATGGAGAATATGTATAATCTCTAAAGGCATGACCATTACTAGTTTACTACACTCAATCAAGTGAATGTCGTTGCTCTAATCAACGACTGTTGCTGCTAGGTCAACACATAAATAAAATTAGCCAAAACAGCTAAAAAACATTTATTTATATTATTACAGTGACACAAATAGTCCTGCTGAATTGTTTTGCCAACTATCGCTACTATCGATAGTTCAGTGTACTATCGATGAAAACTATCGATATAGTTCAGTGTACTATCAACAAAAACTTTTGATACCTAAATTTACCATCGAAAGTATTGCATCGTCACATCGAATATTGCGATGCATCGATAGTTTTATGTATTGTTGCACACCTACTCAAAGGGTAGATGGACGATTTGGCAGCGGATATTTTGGCGATGGATATTTTGGCCATTGGGCAATGGCCACGCGACACCAGACATTTTGGCCAGAGGAAATGCTCAGCGTGGTGTTAGCCAGAACCTGCATGGGGGTCAATTCTACATGTAGTTGAATAACATTGTACGCATGGTCAATACGTATCAATTTCATATGATATATAAATAAATCATCAAATCTTACTGAATTATTTTATATTTTGTTCCCAACCGCAAGTCCACAACAATTTTAAACACATAAACAATATTACACAAGTACAATCACATCAAGATCTGTTAGAAACCTTGCTAAATTCCTATGTCATTTTCTCATTGTTGTACTGATTACATCATAAAAAATAACAATAAAGACAGGTTTACAAGTCGTGACAAAATGTCTGTGGTTATGTGGCCTTCGCCAAAATGTCCATGGCCTAAACATCCTACTATGTTCCTTCAAAGGAACATGCTCAGTGCTATATATGGCAACAAGATTAATGAAAAACTTACCCTTCCATCTTCATACCACAACTGTGCATGATTCCGTGAGAGAACTTTGCAGTCAAATATCGCATTGTTCGGGGCCGGTCGTGCTCGTGCCACTGACCGCCCCACCTTCACTGTTTCATGCAGCGAAACACGCCTGTCTTGGAATGGATGGGAGTTTGGTCGGCTTGTGAACACAGCAATGGCTGACATTGTCCTTGTGCATAAATTCCTGATGTATGTGAAGCCAGTGGCCACTGGTCAGCTTCTCTCCTTTCGTACACACTCACATCAGTAGCGTATACATCCAGGTATGTATCACTTTGATAATACGTGAACTTGTTGAAGATGGCATCCAATAAGAACCCACAGTTACTGTCACAACAGTGTAGACTTGCGTGTTGATCTTTCACCCTCCTTCATGGTGCTATCTTACTTCATACGCACATCTTGGTAATCCTATCAAAGACAGGTAATAATGTAACAGTGAGTCACTTTTAGAGAGAGAGAGAGAGAGAGGGGGGGGAGGGGGAGGGGTACGGGGAGGGGAAGGGGGAGGGGAGAGGAAAGAAAAATAAGGGACAAGAGAGGGGGGTTGGAGATAGAGCAGAGATAGAAGTTACAATGACCATAAAAAACAAGTAAGTTTGTAAAATGAATGAAGCGTGATGAGAGGAGTTCATGGGTGTTGAACTGGTAGAATGGGTTTGGAAAAAGAAGAATCTGAAAAGGAAGTTATTTCAGAAGAGACCACAATGGGCAGAGGTCATGTCCCATGAACTGATGACCCCCACAATGGAAGAAGGATCATTTTAATGTCAAAGTAGTAGATATTAAAAGGATTGATAACTTTTAGGCATCCCGGTTTGAACATATCATTAGATGTTAAAAGTCACTGGCCCAAATGTGTTTATTAATTTAAAAAAACTACTTTTTTTGTAATACAAGTCGATGGATGCAAGTTTGGCCATTATTTACTTTACAGTTGGTGATTTACTTTTATCCTTTCAGTCAGTATTCCATATAGCAGACAATGTTGCTGCAGGAATTGTTTGAGAATCAGATGCCCTCTGTCGAAGCCGCAGCAGGTCGCGTTTTGAGAATGACGGTTGATGCTGCCGTGTGCATATAAAATTACACCTAGTCATACTCGAAAATACAACGGGTGAACCGGACTTGACACTGTATATAACCATGACTGTTACAACTGGGTTTATTTCTTTCGAATATAAACTTTTGGACTGAAGCACAAAGTTACGGTAAACTTAGCTATCTACACCCTAGCGGGTCCTGGAATGTATGTTAGGCAATGTTGTGACACCTAACGGACAGTCCGTGAATCCGTCAGTTTATATGAAATCGGTATGTCGAAGGCAAATCGCGATAGCCGATATGTATCGTGCAGAAGAAAATGCTTCGACATACCGATATTTTACCGGTAACATGGCGCAACCCTAGTAAAACATAGGCATCCGCAATTCACAAAAAGTCTGCTTGTCGTCGCTAGTAGCGACGTAATGCGACTTTTTGTGAGCCTCGTACATATCAAAACAAGATGGCAACTATACTAAGAGATTAAGATTGTGTTTAATTGTAGCGCCGGGGTGGATGACAAGGACAAGCGATTGAAACGATGACCTGTGGATGTGACTAATGGGATAAAAATTATTTGAAACTATGTTGGCCCACCGGGCAAAGTAAAATATGGAAACTTTTGGCCCCGAACTGGCCCAACACCCCCAAAAAAGCACCAGGCCAATCAAGGCCTGTATAGGGAGCAACTCAAAGGAGGTGCAAAATAAACTCATGAATATTTGAGTTCATAAATTTGCATTCCTTACAACTTAAGACTGTTAAGTTATACCTTACCAGTCCTGCTTCTTCCAATAATTGTGGTGAGTAATATTTTGTTCAGCTACTGTTCTCTCCAGATGTTTGTGTGAAGCATTAATGTGTACACAGTAATCAAAGTTCTGATCATTACTTTTGGACTTGCTCTAGGACTAGGAAGTTGGATAAATTGCTGAACTGAACATTAAACACCAAACCATGTGCTCAGTTCAAAAGCTTTTCAGATGTGTATGTTGTTTGGCGGGTGCTATTCCAGTAAATGATCTCATTCAGTCAAAGGCAACTAGAAAACTGATCAGACATCGTTTATGCGGACGTACCCGTTTCTTGTCAGTTCTTTCTATGCCAATGGCTTTGCAATTCTGATCAATTGAGAATCGACATCTGATCTGACAGTGAGTGACAGGAAGTCCACTCTAACATTACGGTAGAACTCGCCTACTCAGTTTTTCTACAGGCGTCAGTCTATGAAATACGTCATGTGACACTTTCCTCAATTTGTTATTATTAGTACTCACCTAATTAAGGTGTTACTTTGTCGTTACAATAGCATCTTTCTCACTTGGGGACAGCCAGTAACGATAACCCAAATTTTCCGAGCGAAACCTCGTTTCGATGTGAGCATGCAGGGAGATGTCATTATTCCATAAGCGTCGACGCAGCACGGCGCTGCGACCACGCGTTTGCAATAAGACACTGTCCACACACTGTTTTCATTAGTAGGAATGGATGGTTCGATATCTACTTTGCAACAAACCAAACGCTACAAACTAACAATGTACATAGACAATAGACATAGTCACGTGGTAACTCAACATTTTTAAATATCATATTTAATTTTGTTTGCCGGACTTTTTTAACTGGACCAACATAGCCATACCCAGAACAGTCATACATAGCATATAGGTATGACTGGGGCAACCTATGCGTAGGTAGACGCCAAACCTTTCAACGTGGAGCTGTTCTAACTTCTATACGTCCTATAAAAAAGATAAACCTTAATTAAGGGGCTCCGACTAGGCAAGCAGCCTGCCTATTCTTCCAGTTTTCTATTGTATCTAGGCGACCGTCTTGCCCCCCGAAAACGTACGTTTTCATAGCTAACTTGAAGCCTTATAAAAAAGCCACACACGGAGCAATAAACACGTAATCAATGTGCATATAACTAACGTTACAAGGCTAAAAATACTATTAGACGATAAACTTAATTTGCTCATAATCATAATGAATTATTTGGAGAACATTTCTTCAGCTTCTTGACGCCAATTTGCAGATTGTATGTCACGGAATATTCGTGTAAAGCGGCTAGTGCGTGTCAATTTTAAATCTTAAGTTACTAGTTCCGATACCGATCGGTGTTGTAAGTACACCAGTTGAGTATAAGTTTTACACAACCGGCCCCTGGGAACTACGTACGCCTCTACTCTAGTAGTCTAGACTCTACTGGGGCGTTTGACTATATGCCTAGGCTCCGGACGGCTTGTGTTCTTTATCCCGAGCACGTGCCATTCATTGTCCGTCATTGCCAGACACGTGAACTTTTTACATATGATTTGTTTCATAGCATAACATAATTAGTTTTTCTAACACATTAACCGCCTCAATTTTCTTATTATGAACAACGCCCATGTTTCAGTCAATTAATGATCCCCTAAAATCCGACGGATCGACGACATCTATCAAGATTAATCTTTATAAAAAAAAATTATTACCACCTGCCGCTATTTTATATTTATTTGTGTACTTGACTACTTAGTTTTACTCAAATTATCATTATTAACGCAAACTGTTCTGCTGGTTACGAAATGTCGTAATGTTGTGTCAATCGACGATTTTCGGCATCCGAAAGATGGCGGTGGAAGTGGACGGAGGTAGCCCCGGTGGCTGTGATGAAAATTATAAACAGTTGTTTCGAAGACTATCGTTAGGCAACGAATCTCGCAAGAGTCCCACAACGCTACCATGGGATCGTTTCCAAAACTGGCTGCATTGCGTTTGCGTGGTTACGTTTGATTTGGAGCTTGGTCAAGCGATGGAAGTAAGCGCAGCTGTCATTTACAAGTTTGTTTACAACTGAATTGACAATGAAAAGTGACACTGACGTGACAGATCATTTATGGCAGACGTTCCAATTTTCTCACGATGTTTTTCAACAAGAAACAATACCAAACAATACAAAAGTAATATTAAAAGACATAGTTTATGTTTGTGTATGTAAACAAAACAGAACATTTTCAGGGTTTACAGAAATTTACAGAAACGCTACAGCCTACACTGTCACTGATGACACTGAAAAGGTGTGGCAAGAGATCCATGTTCTAAATTTAAAGTTATTTCATCGGTGCAGTACAAACAAATTGTTAGAAAGGTTGTTTTTATTGGTAGAAACTAACATTTATCGAACGATGAATAAACTCAAAGAGAATAATATGCTCAGACTTAAAGTTGTAATGCATGCATTATCCAATAAACAACTTTTATATCATGTTATAAAATTCAGCTGTCTTTCTGATGTTGTTATATAAACAAGCTGATTTTACATAAGTGAGTTTCTCATTTCTTACGTCTATACCGTTAGTTACCTAGTCACAAGCGTCCCCCCTACTGCGTTCAGGGTTAGCTTAATGACATCAATAACCACGGTAATAGAAAGAACTCACTTCACTCAGAAGATTCCAGGTAAACTCGTTATGACTTTAATCAGACGAACGATGATACAGTTACACACATAGACAATCATTTCTGTTGTCTAAGACTACATGATGACAGATCTAAGCGTAGTCGTATGCCCACCAGAACTGACTAACTAAAACTCATTCTAACGCTCTTCCAACAAGACTAAGCTCAAACTAAACACTCTTCCATCGAGGCTAAACTTAAACTAAACACTCTTCCATCGAGGCTTAACTTAAACTCATTCTAACGCTCTTCCACCAAGACTAGACTTAAACTGACTATCTATATTTTTGGCATCCATTTATACGCTTTCTTGCGCCAGGCAGTCATGATCAGTCCTCCCAGAAGGGAGGGCATGTCCTTATAAGTCAGCAGAGCAGTCTCAGTCGTGGACCACTATTCTGGACATCCCAGGCTAACCCACACAAATATATATATATATGGACACTCCCCTGCCTGTTTTATGTAACTACACTGTTCGCTTTCTAGAGCAACATCTTTGAGTGCAGTAGGTATTCTAGGACGGGTCAGCAGACATCGTTAATATAGTTGTAGTCTTCTACTGGGACAGTCTGTTTTGATATAGCCTTTTCTAGGAGGTTGACCTATTCGTCCGCACTCGCTTACTTAGTTGTTTTCCTTCATCAATCCGTTTACACACAACTTGTCTCCCTGCTATAACTAGAGGGGTACATGATTTTACAATGTGATGGTCACACACCTAGCCGACCAAAACCGTAATGACATCAGTTATTGGATAATCGACAATAGCAGATTCACCAGCATAACTATTATTGCCAACATGAGTATAACTCAAGCAAACCTGGGGCTGGGCTTCACCAGGAGCCAGAGTATATACGACAGGAGTATACAGTACACATTATGTTATTCAGCTTAAGATATTACTATGTTCATATACAATTTAAGAAAATGTAATTGCTTATGCACCACAATGGATACAGGAACGTAAAATATAATATAAATGTTATGGCAAGCATTGATTTTCATGGGAAATTGGTGGTAGCCATGTGACAAATATTTCTTATGGTCATTTAATTGTATGGTACAATGTAATGTTTTCTCTTACACAGTTGAGTTATCCAAGCCATGTGAAGCTGACAGAGAAAGAGGTGAGGTGCCCCTGTGACATACAGACATGACCAAATGAGCAAACAACCTATCCTAGTAAATCATAATTAGAGTGTGGTAAACTTGAACTATTGTCTTCAGTCACTTTTCTTTATAATTGCTGGACAAAAACATTGGATCCCAGATTATTTAAGTAAACATTTGTCTGTGTGATTTATGGTGAACAGCAGTGCATGAATAATAAAGTTGTTGATTGTAATATAATAATAATGGATTGTAATATAATAATAATAATGAATTGTAATGTAATAATAATGGAATGTAATAATAATAATAAATGTCTCTTGGTATTATTATAAACATGACAACTATTTACATATAATAAATATGCTTCCTTTTCCAGAAAACAAACATCTGCTATCTGTCATTCCCAGATTCTAATTCAGGTGAGCATCATTTCTGTCTTGTTTAGTCTTTGCGCAGTAATTGCAGTAGTGTTGGGAATCAGTTTGACTTTCATGATCGATTATCCCACGATTTTATAATCGCTTTGTGGGTGGCCATTGTCGGAATAAAACAAAATAAATTTCATCTTGCCCCCAGATAATTACTGACTGGCTGCATGTCCCTATGTCCAATAGAGAAAATATAGCCATACATGTGAGCTGAAAAATTAAATTTAAAGTATGTTAAAACTTATTTTTATGATTTTCGTTGGTCCAGAACAAGGCCAAAGATGATTCAGACTGGCTCATCACCATGAGTTGTTTATCACAGCAGAGCCAGCGGTGACCAGCAGCAACATGAAATTGCTCCGACAACATGCTTAATATTAACCCAAAAAGCCCACAAAGTCAGTTTAACTGTCTGAACTAGTATAATTACCTCATTCAGTGATACCATTTGACAGTTTGCCGAAATATTGATGCAGAAACTTGAACTAATAGGAAAAGACTAAAACATCGCAAAACGAAACGGCAACCAGACCAAGCTAACAGCATTGGGTCCGATAACACGTTTCAAATTGCTATTATTATTCACTCAATTAAAGATCAATGACAGAGCTTTCTATCGATACTATGTGGAATAATCAAATATTTTATCAGCCTCTTCGACAATATCCAACTTTGTCGATGCTATGACTAGCCTAGATTATTCAGGCTCTGTGAGGTGGCGCCACTGTTTGGCGCAAAAGATTTCTGGCGAGTTGAGACAACTCAGGAACGGGAATGAAATTTAGCATGATTTTTTATATAATCGAAAATAATTGATCTCAGAAGATTGTAATCGATTCATTGATCAGAAGCATGAACCATCCAATCATCTACAAAATTTATTAATTGAAACAACATTAAATTGCAGGGTGACTGAGTGCTTTCCAGAGAAGTCGAGTTTGTGTTGGAATGAACAGATGTGCTGGGTGTGAATTGTAAAGTGCTTTAAACAGTCCCAAGGACTCGATACCGCGCTGTATAAGAATGTTCCTTTACATGGTATTGACTATATTACTATATGAGGCACAAACTATATGTATGTCATAACTTGAGAGGTGTTTCCCAATTTACCCAGGATGCATGGGAGATACCCAGTTCCACTTCCGAATCCGACAGTGTCCGGGCCGCAAGTCCTTTGGGCCTGCTATGGGTGACTACAATAGGGACTGTCCAACAGCCTTACAGGTATGCCCTTGTAGTGACAGTGTGACCCGCTAGATGGAGCCTTCGTTTTACTTCCATTTTACTTCATTAATTTTGTTCCATGCACATAAACTAAGCTCCAGTACTATTGTAACATTGGTGATGATTGGCTCGCTGCATAGCCTTTATTAATTGGTCATGCTATTTTGGGGGAAATTATGTATATTCTGTGCCCATGGCCTTATAAATTATGCTTAGGTTTTACCAGAACTGGGTGTTTGAGGGTTAACAGTTGGACATGTTTCATTTTAGTTGGACAAGTTCTTTTTAGTGTATATAATCAATGAGAGAATTATCTAAAAAAAAATTGTTGAATTGTATGAAAGCAGCACTTTTCTGTGTATTTACAGAGTGATCCTGGATATTATTACGGATTTGTGTACTTTAGACAGACCAAGGACAAAACTATAAGAAGAGGCTACTTTCAGAAGGTACTGTGGAAAATTGCTACTTGGTAAGAAACTGTTTTGTTTGGAAATTAATACACATTAATATAGTACAGCCGAGCCTCGTTACAACGCGGTGGTCGGGGTGCACAATTTCGGACTGTGCTGTATGCGAGGCGCATTAGGTGTTCCCATATTTGCCACCAGGAAGCGATCGCTGCACCAAGTCCAAGAACGCTGTCGAAACCACTGTATGCTTGCAGCACTGTCTTATACGCCAATATGCAGTTTATATAGCTTATTAAACGCGTCAACAAGCATCAATGTGGATTATTTTTAAATGTCACACCCTTGAATTTTTAATTGAATAAAATACATGTATGCATACCGTTATGGAGTAGATCTGCTATAATGATGATGTACTGGACCAGTAGGCCTATGAATCGAAAATAATAACCTGGATCTGAGCAGCCAAAAACGTATATGATTTGACACATGAAGGATGTAACCTGACTAAACATAAAAAATTACAATAGGTAGAATTGTTTCACTTCGTCTTTCAACCGATTTCGACTGAAGCATAAATTTATGATGCACCAATTAACATCGATTCATCGTTTCATATGCAGATGATGAATTCATATTTTCATACACCGGTAGCCCTTGGGTTAGGCATTTGGTTTATGATGCAATGGAAGCATGCCATTTCACCCCAGTGTTATATTGGTATTTCATACCAAATTGCATTTAAGTCTATCTGATTCTTACGCAAGACATATTTGTGAATCTCGTTTGCAATTCACATAATACAAACCGTTGAAGCGAAGCCAGCTACAGCGATTGATGTCGGCGGCAGCGCAAAACAGACAACACGTTGACACTCGTTCATTGACATTGTTCACCTAATGTTTCTTGAGAATTGTTAAAGCAGTTCTAAGTAGGTTTAAGAAGGCCCAATTGGCATTTCCCCTGGCGGCAGAAAATCGTGGTCCACGACCGATCGCCTTATATCCAAATCCTTAATAACATAGCACACAATAACGAGGCACAATTGTACTACTAGTAGGAATGTGTGCATGCCTGTGAAAGTATATATTATATGCACTTACACGCACGCATGCACACACCAGTAAATCAACATGATTTAGAGCAAAGGACTGTCAACCAAGAGTCTGCCTACTGCCATTTTGAAACTTTGGTTTAATTTTATTGTCTGCATCTTTGGAAGAAATTAAAAGTCGTTGATTTCTTCTATCTGGTGTCTATGCTATGGAAACTAAAAGATCTCACAGGGAAATGGAAAAAACTTGTTGTAGTCTCAATCTACAAAACACTGCACTGCATCAGGTGCTGCCAAAAACATGCTCTGATACTGGAGTAGGCGCTATGAGTGCCATGTCTAGGCAGATATCAACGCTATAAAATGGATGACATTATTAGTATTAATAGCAACAATAACACTGAGTGCTTGGATGACGTTACAGTTTGCTGTTTGTTTTCAGTCTGTTGTTCTCATATCAAAGCTGCCATTCTTCAATCTCTTCAACTATCTTGTTGGTGTCATTGCACCAGAATACTTTCAGAATGGGGAGCCTTCACTCGAAGCAGGTTAGTCCACTCTTCACACCACAATTTAAATGTTGTGTCACTACGCCCCTCCTTAAAACAACTGCATGTAGCAGTAGTGCTGAAAATTGCATTTGTAAGACAACTGAACAATTGCTGTAATGAGCCATTTTGGCGAATCTTGCTTGACTTGTCACCAGTTTGGTAAGCCAGGGTCAAATATGTACAATGTGGTATATTGTTGCATGGCCAGTGTTGCCAACACCTGAACAAAATAGTTAGTAGATTTAGTAAAAATTTGAATTGAAGGAGGTGTAGGCATTAGCCCAGCACACCTGTGTAGGATTGTCACTGCAGACAGATATAGTGTCAGATATATCATTATATATTCCTAGAATATGTGTAGTATTTTCAGATATATCATTATATGTGTAGGATTGTCAGAAAACATACTTATATATGCATAGGGTGTATTTTACCCTATAAATGTGTAGTCTACTAAAAAATGCCTAGAAGATTACTACTTAAATTAAAAGCCCATGGTATCGGGGATAGCATAACTGACTGGATAGAACAATGGCTGACTGACAGAAGACAACGAGTTGTAGTAGATGGAGAAGTTTCAAATTGGAAATCGGTTTTGAGTGGGGTACCTCAAGGATCAGTATTAGGACCTATATTATTCTTAATTTATATCAATGACTTGGACGACAGTATAACAAGTAATGTACTGAAATTTGCGGATGACACAAAACTGTTTAGAAAGGTTAATACTGATGGTGATAAACAACATTTACAAAACGATCTAGACAGATTAGTGAAATGGTCTGAGAAATGGCAGATGTTGTTCAATTTTGGGAAATGTAAATGCCTACATACAGGACATAGGAACTTGAATGTAAACTATAGAATGGGAGATACTGTTCTGGGTACTACTGTAAAAGAAAAGGACTTAGGAGTTACAATAAGCGCTGATATGAAAGTTTCAGAGCAGTGTGGTATTGCAGCTTCAAAGGGTAATCAAATTCTTGGATTGATTAGAAGAAACATAACATACAAGGGAAAAAAGTTAATTATACCTCTTTATAAAGCAATAGTTAGACCTCATTTAGAATACTGTATACAAGCATGGAGACCATATCGTAAGAAGGATATAGATACGCTTGAACGCATACAAAGGAGAGCAACTAAAATGATTCCAGAACTGAGAGACCTTAGTTATGAAGAACGCCTGAAAGAATGTGGTTTAACAACTCTAGAGACAAGGAGGTTAAGAGGAGATCAGATTGAAGTTTTTAAGATATTGAATGGGTATGAAAATATTGATAGAAATATGTTTTTCTCACTCAAGAAGGATAGCAGAACTAGAGGACATGAGGTAAAATTAGTAAAGGATCAATGTAGATTGGACATCAGGAAGCACTCGTTCTCACAGAGGACAATAAATGAATGGAACAAATTGTCAACAGATTGTGTAACTGCTAGCAGCGTGAATATGTTTAAAAACAAGGTTGACACATATCTCAGGAGGGCAGGCTATAAGTAGATGAACATTGTTGGACTCTCGATAAGCCAATGGCTTCCTTGTCCACTTGCCATCTGGGCCTTTGGCTTGGATGGCAAATCTTGTTAAATCTTGAATTGTCAACACTGCACTGCCTGTAATACAGCTGTAGTGTTCTGTTTCAGCATGCCATGATATAGACCAGTGGCCCTCTCCAGTACCTGGCGAAACCCTCAATCTACCGTTCATGGGTACTGTTGTTCAGGTGAATATACACCTTATTTCAATGTAAGGCCTTTTATTTGTTATTAGTTCGGTCAGCGAAAAAAATAAAAATAATTAGTGATCCAAATATGTAACACCTACGGTAATCATGAACTAGGTTAGCCTAAATTATTTACAACGCTAAACGACATTCTTACTTAATTTTTTTAAATGCCAATGCATTCATTCAATTATTCCACATCATTCCACGAACAAAAAAGGATATAATTTTTTTTATTCTTTTAAAACATTTTGTTTTTGTATACTTTTGCAGTCCCGATAGTGCCATGGGTTGCATCCGTGGTGATCAATGATTTAAGTCACTGACACTCAATGCAGACAATGCTTTTTTTTTATTGATAGGATCTCACAAGACTTTGATGCAGCTGTTTGCATACAGCTAAAAGATTTGTAAGCGTCATTCTTCAGACATTTTTAATCTGATGGTCTGTTATTTGTCATCTAACAAACGTCCATAAGATCAGAAAATCTCAGAAAATCGTCAAGAGTTACAGGTAGACCATAAGGATTGGCGGATATATTGCCCAATTACAGCAATTCTTCACTTGGTTCCTGTGCCCTGTTTTCTCATTGCAAACATCACCGTTTCTTCTGTGTTTCATCCCAGATCCGTGTGCCCAGCCGAACAGACAAGCTCATTGGCAACTCGCAGACAACGCCCAAGTCGGTACGTGGCATCCACAGGAAGAACCTTGATATTAAACTACCATGACAGACTAGTCTGTCCATCCGTCCGTCCATCCGTCTGTCTGTTTCCTCATATCTCTGTCAGTTTTGCATGTATGGGGATGAAATTTTGTAGGCATGCCCGGGGCCACGGGGATGGTTCGTGCATTTAAGACATTTAGAAATTCAATGGGGTAGGGATCTTATGAAGGAACATATGTGGATTTTTGACATAGGTTACCTAGCTCAGAACAATAATAGTTTGTAGTTACATACAGTTGTTAGCAACGCTGTGCATATTTTCTACAATTGTTCCAAATTACATTATCAACATCACACATCAACATAAATTCCTTCGTACTGTGCGAATGCTTCGTGAAACTGACGGTTGGGCATGACGTTGTCATTGCCATTGGCATTGCTCTACCAAAAACTTGACTGGGTAGTGCAAGGACTTATAAGTTCTTGCAGTGCCTGCCTTTTCTCCCATGGAATGCTGGGTAATTAGTTCTTTATAAAATGAGGCAGAGTTTTTTTATTAATATGGTATAGGCTTCAAGACCTGAAGCCATCTAATTTGTTTGTTATCACGTTCCAGCAGCCATATGTACCGGCTGGCAATTTCTTTATTTCAGGTAGATGGTTTAGATTACAGGTGGAAAAATGTAGGTTGAGTGTAAGTTGTTGTGTGGAAAATGCATGCAGAAGAGTAACGTAGGACTGGTTGTTTTATTTTGGATTCATGCTAGGTTTTATGTTAGAAGTTGACAAACATGCTGTTGTTTCAGCCTTTAATTCCTGCAAACAACATCTTGCCAACTCTACACGAAGTCGATCTTTTCAGGTATGTAATGATGATATCTGTATAATAAAGTAGTTTGTGGCTGTGTCTGTCTGTCTGTCTGTCTGTTCCCTCGTGTCTCCGTCACTTTCACATGTATGGGGCTAAAATTTTGTAGGCGTGCCCAAGCCCCATGATGGTGGTTCGTACATTAAAAAGTATTTGACATTTTCCAGAGGTGGGGATATTATGTATGTGGATGGTTCACGTAAATGATGTAACTAAATGAACAATTGTTACGAGCAGTTGTTAGCACTGCTATGCGTGTTTCAACCATTGACTGTCAGATGTTTACTAAACGCTTTGTGAAACTGGCAGTTGTACGTGATTTTTGTTGCAGAAAGATGCCATTGCCATTGGCATTGCACTTCCAAAACTTGACTGGGTAGTGCAGGGAGTCATAAGTGACTGGGTAGTGCAGGGAGTCATAAGTGACTGGGTATTGCAGGGAGTCATAAGTGACTGGGTGGTGCAGGGAGTCATAAGCTCTTGGCGTTTTTCCCAGGCAACTGGGCTTGTTAATAATAAAATAGCCATAAAACTTCTGCACGTAAAAAATAAAAGGTGATGGTAAGTTCTTATATAGCGCAGTGTCCTGTCCTTGGCACTGTCAAGGCATTTAGAATTCACCCCCGTCAAACCAGTTCATTCCAACACCAACCGAACTTCTCCAGAAATATGCATATGTGAAGACTATTCATTCATGTATAACCTCTTAATGTTAGGTACTCATTTATACAGTTGAATGAACTGAGGCAGTGTGGAGTGTCCAAGCTTTGAAACGTCATCAAGAGGATTCGAACCCCTTGATTAAGAGGTCAATGTTGTAACTACAGCTACAGCGCCCCACAACAGCCCCTACAGGGTCTACAGGAACCCATTGTGTAATGGTTTCTTTTGTTGCAGTGTATTTCAACCAGTATTGCCTCACATCCAGATGCTGTGGGAGTTGGTTCTTACAGGGGAGGTAAGTACAATGTTCAGTAATGCCAAGCATCTGTCAAGGAGGCAACTTGTGCTGTCTTTCATAAAATTGCCTGGATGTCATTCAAGGATGATCTCAGCACATTGTCAGTTAACCTCAGGCCCCATCCTACATGAAGCTTTGGATTTTGGATCAATCTGTGTGCAACTTAGGCAATTTTGGATTTGCAAGGGCCCATTTCAGCCATTATAATGCAAAACTGCACATGCGTGTGAAGTCAGCACCCTTATGAACAGTGATTGGAAAATATTTTTTTACAATACATTGATGTACAACACTAAGCAAAACAGTTGCTGACCCCCATGAAATTTCTTTTGTAGTGTCACACAAGATGTTTTGACATCACCCCATTTATATCATTTTAAAATAACTTTTATTGCTTGAGAAAAGTGGCATTGAAACATTACACTGACTGTTCTTTTGGGGGTCCATGCAAGTTTCAAGCGTAGTTTGACCAGCCATCTGAACGGAAATCATGAAACTCTTGATATCGTATAATGTATGCACAGTCACGTCTCATTTATCCGTTCTACGATAATCCGTTTTTTAGTTTAGTAACCTGCATGCTTTATGTGGGAACAATTGCAATACACAGCAAGTTGCTTTTATGTGGGAACAATCTCGGTACACAGCAAGTTGCTTTTATGTGGGAACAATCTCAGTACACAGCAAGTTCCTTTTAAGTTGGTACAGTCGCAATATACTATAAATTGTTTCAATAATCCATTTTATCGTATTTCCATTTCCTCACACAATTTTGGGGAACCAACAGGCCGAATAACGTAGTAATATGAGTTTCAATGGTTTGTTCAAAACTTCAAATGTCAAACGCACTAAATCAGACAATTAGTGGTCTCGGTGATTGCTTTCACAGCTACATTGTTTGTTCTTTGTTCAAGGTCTTGTCAGTTACTGGAGATTAATATAATAATAAAGCAATAGCAAGTTCATGATATATTACATGTTTATTACCAGTAGTTACAACATGGGTGATAATAGGATGTTTCACCAATCTGCACGCTTCATTAAGCCAGCCAAGAGCCTTGGTAACTGAGACATGGTTGCATACGTTTTTCATTTCAGCCATTAGTTGTGATGGCGTCTCTGCCAACAGTCTGCACAAGTACAGTACAAGCTCTGGTCAGGTAGGTAGGTCTTAGTCCCTGGCATATCTGTGCTCTATAATGTGTTTACCTCTTTATCTGCCTATCTCTCATTTAGTATCCACCCGTCAGCCAGCCCATCCACCCATCAGCCAGTCCATCCACCCATCAGCCAGCCCATCCACCCATCAGTTAGCCCATCCACCCATCAGCCAACCCATAGACCTGTCAGCCAGTCTGTCCATCCGTCAGCTAGCCCATCCACCCATCAACAAACCCAACCAACCACCAGCCAGCCCATCCACCCATCAGCCTTTCCATCTACCCATCAGCCATCCCTTCTACCCATCAACCAACCCATCCACCCACCAGCCCATCAAGCAGCCCATCTGATTTTTCGTAGGAAACATTCGTACCTTGTGATTAAGTTTTCATTTAAACTATACCATGCGAGCATTTAGTGAACGAGCAGTTGTTATATTTGTTAGCCTGGGCTGACAGTTTTGTGCTGCACTGGTTCCAGTATCATTTGGCCGCTGAAGTACAGCACAGACTACCGGCCGTACTTCACGATTCATGACAGTGAGTTCAGTGAATACACTACCAAGACACAGGCTCCGTGAGTAAACAAATAGACTTTATAGTAAACTAGCCCAGTTACCTGGCATTGCACGGGAGAAAAGGCAGTCACTGCAGTCACTTATGACTCCTTGCACTACCCAGTCACTTATGACTCCTTGCACTACCCAGTCACTTATGACTCCTTGCACTACCCAGTCACTTATGACTCCTTGCACTACCCAGTCACTTATGACTCCTTGCACTACCCAGTCACTTATGACTCCTTGCACTACCCAGTCACTTATGACTCCTTGCACTACCCAGTCACTTATGACTCCTTGCACTACCCAGTCACTTATGACTCCTTGCACTACCCAGTCACTTATGACTCCTAGCACTACCCAGTCACTTATAACTCCTTGCACTACCCAGTCACTTATGACTCCTTGCACTACCCAGTCATTTATGACTCCTAGCACTACCCAGTCACTTATGACTCCTTGCACTACCCAGTCACTTATGACTCCTTGCACTACCCAGTCACTTATGACTCCTTGCACTACCCAGTCACTTATGACTCCTTGCACCACCCAGTCAAGTTTTGGTAGGGCATTGGCAATGACAATGATGGATGCAACTTCACGCCCCCGTACGAAGCAACTTATGTCAACATTTCACGTAGATCACGTAACTTGGATCAATCATAGTAATCATGCATATCATTGCAAACAATTGTACGAATCAGTTGGTGTAATAAAAGATCACGCTATTTTGTTCAAATCATTGAAAGAATTGACTTTGATTATTAAATCAAGTAACCTGCAAAAGTTAATTTAGCATTGACCTGACATATTTGCAACACAAGCTGCTCCACCCTTTTGCCCAGTTTTAAGGTTGGAATTGAACAAATTGTTTAGCAAATTGTTCTGCAGGGTCGACATCCCACAGTCGGTGACAAACTGTGACTCTACCACGTTACAAGTTCAATATTTTGTATATTTATGATAAGTATTCGATAGAAGACAGCACGGAGCAGCTACTTTAATGTTGCATTCTGTTCAGGCCATCTGTGATACTGGGTGTGACGAATCCATTTTTTGCAAAGATGCTGCAACATTGGCCACATGTCATCCGGATAGGAGAAATGATGCAGGGTAAGTCGTGTCCCATGATTTGTTCACAGGAAAAAACGTTTTACGAAAGTTTGCCATTTTCATGCCAGGATTGGGTTGTTGTAATTGTCAATTAAAATTACAGTTCATCATAAATCATTATAAAAGTTCAATTACCACACTTTAGAAAAATTCTATTACATTTACTTACTTTAAACAAATCAGTTACAATTACAGTATCGGCACTCCAAAAAAATCTTTTATAATTACAGTATCTGCACTTCAAAAAATCAGTTACAATTACAGTATTGGTACTTCAAAAAATCAGTTACAATTACAGTATTGGCACTCCAAAAAAATCTGTTATAATTACAGTACTGGTACTTCAAAAAATCAGTTATAATTACAGTATCAGCACTCCAAAAAAAATCTTTTATAATTACAGTATCTGCACTTCAAAAAATCAGTTACAATTACAGTATTGGTACTTCAAAAAGTCAGTTACAATTACAGATTTGGCACTCCCAAAAAAAATAAGTTACAATTACACTATCGGCACTTCAAAAATCATTATAAAAGTTTAATTACCACACTTTAGAAAAATGCTATTACATTTACTTACTTTAAACAAATCAGTTACAATTACAGTATTGGTACTTCAAAAAATCAGTTACAATTACAGTATTGGCACTCCAAAAAAAATCTGTTATAATTACAGTATTGGTACTTCAAAAAATCAGTTATAATTACAGTATCAGCACTCCAAAAAGTCAGTTACAATTACAGTATTGGCACTCCAAAAAAATCAGTTACAATTACATTATTGGCACTCCAAAAAGTCAGTTACAATTACAGATTTGGCACTCCCAAAAAAATCAGTTACAATTACACTATCGGCACTTCCAAATTTTTTTTTTTACAGTATCAGCACTTAATTTTTTTTTATATTTCAGTATCTGCACTTTAAAAAAATCAGTTACAATTACAGTACCGGCACTCCAAAAAGTCAGTTACAATTACAGTATTGGCACTTAAAATAATTAGTTACGATTACAGTATTAGCACTTCAAAAAATCAGTTACAATTACAGTATTATCACTTCAAAAAGTCAGTTACAATTACAGTATCGGCACTCCAAAAAATCAGTTATAATTACAATATCGGCACTAACAATTTTTTTTTACAATTACATTATTGGCACTTTTCAAAATCAGTTGAAATTACAGTTTGGGCACTAAACATATTTTACACTTACAGTATTGGCACTTAAAAATATGTTACAATTACAGTATTGTCATTAAAAAAGTATTTTACAATTACAATATCATCACTTCAAAAAAAAATTACAATTACAGTATCTGCACTTCAAAAAAAATCAATTACAGTATAGGCACTAAAAAAAATTCAGTTACAATTACAGTATTGACACTCAAAAAATATATAATAATAAATTATTAAAGTTTTGCCACTATATTATCAGCCCTCCAAAAAATCTGTTACAATTAGTTTTGGCACTTCAAAAAAATCTTTTACAATAAAAAAAATCAGTTACAATGCTTAATAAAAGGTCAATTGCAATAGTTCATAGGTTGAGTACAACTACTTTATTTCATAAAAAGATTACTGCAGACTTTTAGACAGGAATTCAGGTGACTGTGCATTCTTGCTGCCAGCGTTAGGCTCAGTTACAATGACCAGTTACAATTCTTATCTTACAATGGTCAATTACACATAAAACTCAATTACAGTGTAATTAATTACAATTGAACCAAGCCCTTTTTCATGCTTACCTTTGCTGTTATTATCATTCAATAATATAAATTTTCAACACACTTTCACTTCCACATCATTTGAAGTCTTTTTTGGAAACTTGCTTAAATGAATCAACCACTTAATAGAATCAAATTGCTCAGGCCCAAAGTGATTCTATTTATTAAGCAGAGACCACCGTACACGGCAATATTATGTAGTTAGTAGCTAGTGTGCTTGCATGCAGTGCTGACTTTTGTAATGTGTCCTGCTGCATGTTTCAGCCACATCAAAGTCAGTGAGTAGGCTCAAGAAAGGAGGCAATCTGAAGACGCTGCACTCCAAACCAGGTTAGTGTGTGACACTTCCACCGAGTGTCAGAGTGTGACACTTCCACTGAGTGTCAGAGTGTGACATTTCCACCGAGTGTCAAAGGGTGACACTTCCACCGAGTGTCAGTGTGTGACACTTCCTCTGAGTGTCAGTGTGTGACACTTCCACCGAGTGTCAGAGTGTGACACTTCCACCGAGTGTCAGTGTGTGACACTTCCACCAAGTGTCAGTGTGTGACTGGTGTGGTTAAAGAGAAACAAAAGGTTTTGGGCCTTGAGTTAATAAAAACTAACCATGTGCACCTAAGATCAAGAATATTATGCCAGCGGTTTACTCAGAATATGTTCTAAAAGTGGGAGATTCCGGTAATTTCTCTGTTTGACTGAGGGCTGACATGTTAACCAGCACGAACGATTTGTGCACTAAGCGTGGCGGGTATATACACAACCAACACAGTCTCAGTCCTATGGGCTGCTATGTCAGATAGGACTAGTTTAGTAAACAAAGGCCAAAATATGTTACGTAAGTGGAGTTTGGATGCAAACAGCATGGCTATACCATATTGGCAAGTATAGGAGTAAGTATTTACAAATATATTTTCATTTGGCAAGTGAATATTGCTTGACTACCATACTCATGACATAGGATTATCTAACAGTATGGTATGGACCATAAAATTAAGATGTTGTATGTTCAACAAGGTTTTCTTAGTAAGCCACTTGCATGATATTCTTAATTATAGTTGCAAATCATTATGTTTTAGTAAATCTTATAGGTGCATAGGCCCAAAACCATGATTTTTGTTTCCATTTAACCATGTTGTCAGAGTTTATGGTATGGCTACAAATATCAATGATTACGAGATAATGTCCCTTCAATTGTTATTTAATGTTTTGTAGGCCATTTAATAGCAATTTATTTAATGTTTTGTAGGCCATTTAATAGAAAATATCTTCATTTTGGTTGCATCTTTCCGTTATTGCTTTTTTATTTTGTAGGGGTTTACACACGATACAAGTCATTTCTGAACAAGGATAAATCCATTCTCAAGAAACTTGTGAAGGTTTGTGTACATTTTTTGTGTACATTTGTTGACCGACACGGTATCGCGTGGTATTGCAACAATTGGTCATGTAAACACTTATGACTTATGGATAATCTTAATGAAGCGAGACCAATTTGTGGCTGCGATTGTGTTGGTCGAATTTGAGCTGTGTTCAGTTCCACTGACAGTCAGTCGCAATTTTGAAACAGCGGCCAATTGTGCACCTATTGTCACCATTGTTCTGAAATGACCCAGGAAAGCAGAAGAATTATTTTATTATAATATGGCAGCATCAACTGTTGGTGGACAGCAAGAGACCAAATTAACAAACGCGTACATAATATACATTAATCTCTGCTAAATTTATATTATATATGAGGTCCCAGGAAGACAGCAACATGCCATGGGACCACCATGCAACATGCCATGGGACCACCATGCAACATGCCATGGAACCACCATGCAACATGCCATGGGACCACCATGCAACATGCCATGGGACCACCATGCAACATGCCATGGGACCACCATGCAACATGCCATGGGACCACCATGCAACATGCCATGGGACCACCATGCAACATGCCATGGAACCACCATGCAACATGCCATGGGACCACCATGCAACATGCCATGGGACCACCATGCAACATGCCATGGGACCACCATGCAACATGCCATGGGACCACCATGCAACATGCCATGGGACCACCATGCAACACGCCATGGGACCACCATGCAACATGCCATGGGACCACCATGCAACATGCCATGGGACCACCATGCAACATGCCATGGGACCACCATGCAACACAACATTATTGGTTACATGTTTTTTATCATATTGTCATTTTGTTATTAATGTTGTTGTAGTTGCAAAATAAAATTTTATTTGATTTTGATTTTATAATGATCAATGATAAATAATGATATTATATTCCAGAGTAATGGCATATGCAGTATTACCAGTATCCCAATGTACAATAAGTCATCAGTTAACTAAACGTTGGTACTTGACTTAAGGTGGCTAGGGCTGCTAATGTGTCAGTTGATTTTTTAAGTTTTTTCCTTATAACATTGAACTAGACATCGACACCACAAATAATCACGTGGCACTAACGTCATATTTTGCCAATCCATCCTGTACTAGTGGGGTCAATTAAAAAGAAATTGTGTTTCGTCTCCCTCATAGATGAAATCCTGAAAGTTTGGTGCCTGAGATGTAAAGCATCTAGGAAGAATAGCATCACACGTATGCACACACGCATACACGCACGTACGCACGCACGCACGCACACACACACAATAGCTGGCTTATAGTAAGGTATAATATTTTTGTTGCAGCATAAATATTTTATCAAGATAATTTTTCAATGACACTAAAGATGATGTAGTATTTAAAGACTGTTGATGTAGCTACTAGCTATATGAGTTTGTTTCCATGGTAACAGGGGATGCAGGCCAAGAGACCAGTGGAGGTTCAGACAGCCATGTTGCGTCGGTACCTGCTCGAATTAACGCAGAGTTTCATGATCCCACTGGTAGGTTGAGTTGCTGTTGTTATTAAACCCAGTTACAGCTGCAACTCAAAATCTGTGTACTGGAAAGTGTATGTCAATACCAACTTTACGAATGGCCCTTAAAAACTCTTCCTCAATTGATTAAACCCATCGCAAATCAGGTTCATTGATGTACAAATCTGTAATGTGTGAATCATCTAAGTAATCTGCACAGTCAGTTTAAAAAAAGAGTATATACTTTTATTAAAATCATCGAAAGAATTCACTTTGAGCATTAGCTACCAGCCTATAGCAACCATCCTCAAAAATCTCAAGCCATATTTCTTAATTGCATTTCCACCTTAAATCAACAGCGGTCCCTCGCTCTCACGATGACGTTTGCGCATCCTAGTTCATGGTATTATGCTTAATGAATCTGGTTTGTTGCACCTCTGAGCTCGGGTTCCTAGGGTTTGTTGCACCTCTGAGCTCGGGTTCATAGGGTTTGTTGCACCTCTGAGCTCGGGTTCCTAGGATTTGTTGCACCTCTGAGCTCGGGTTCATAGGGTTTGTTGCACCTCTGAGCTCGGGTTCATAGGGTTTGTTGCACCTCTGAGCTCGGGTTCCTAGGATTTGTTGCACCTCTGAGCTCGGGTTCCTAGGGTTTGTTGCACCTCTGAGCTCGGGTTCCTAAAGTTTGTTGCACCTCTGAGCTCGGGTTCCTAGGGTTTGTTGCACCTCTGAGCTTGGGTTCCTATGGTTTGTTGCACCTCTGAGCTCGGGTTCCTAAGGTTTGTTGCACCTCTGAGCTCGGGTTCCTAGGGTTTGTTGCACCTCTGAGCTCGGGTTCCTAGGGTTTGATGCACCTCTAAGCTCGGGTTCCTAGGGCTTGTTGCACCTCTGAGCTCGGGTTCCTAGGGCTTGTTGCACCTCTGAGCTTGGGTTCCTAGGGTTTGTTGCACCTCTGAGCTCGGGTTCCTAGGGTTTGTTGCACCTCTGAGCTCGGGTTCCTAGGGTTTGTTGCACCTTGGAGCTCGGGTTCCTAGGGTTTGTTGCACCTCTGAGCTCGGTTCCTAGGGTTTGTTGCACCTCTGAGCTCAGGTTCCTAGGGTTTGTTGCACCTCTGAGCTCGGGTTTCCTAGGGTTTGTTGCACCTCTGAGCTCGGGTTCCTGGGGTTTGTTGCACCTCTGAGCTCAGGTTCCTAGGGTTTGTTGCACCTCTGAGCTCGGGTTCCTATGGTTTGTTGCACCTCTGAGCTCGGGTTCCTGGGGTTTGTTGCACCTCTGAGCTCGGGTTCCTAGGGTTTGTTGCACCTCTGAGCTAGGGTTTTAGGCACAATGCAGGTTTTATTACTATTTATAGTGAATTTTGCTCACTCAACACTGAATGCTTCATTCCTCCACCAGGAGCGTTACGTAGCAAGCCTGATGCCACTCCAACGCAACATATGTCCACACAAGGGGGCGCCATGTCTGCGGCCATTTGACATTGACCAGTTTCTAAAAACAGTTGACCAGTCTGGACCACAGTTGACCTCTGGGCTGAAAGGGGACTGGGTTGGTCTCTACAGGTCAGTTACTGATGACCACAAGTCCTGAAGTTGCTAATATTCTAAATATGGTATTTGCCCCATAATGTTTTAGTTACGGCTACAAAGTGTAATAATTGTTATAAAGTCTTATTACGTAGTATAAACTGTTTCTGCTCTACCATCTCCAAAATATGTTTCACTTAAACTCAGACCCCCAGTCCCTACATTAAAATTAGAATTATGTTGACTTGTGAAGCCATCATACACAACACAGACATGCACATTCTAACACACAACACAGACATACACGTGCTAACACACAACACAGACATACACATGCTAACACACAACACAGACATACACATGCTAACACACAACACAGACATACACGTGCTAACACACAACACAGACATACACGTGCTAACACACAACACAGACATACACGTACTAACACACAACACAGACATGCACATTCTAATACACAACACAGACATACACGTGCTAACACACAACACAGACATACACATGCTAACACACAACACAGACATACACGTGCTAAAACACAACACAGACATACACGTGCTAACACACAACACAGACATACACGTACTAACACACAACACAGACATGCACATTCTAATACACAACACAGACATACACGTGCTAACACACAACACAGACATACACATGCTAACACACAACACAGACATACACGTGCTAACACACAACACAGACATACACATGCTAATGCACAACACAGACATACACATGCTAACACACAACACAGACATACACGTGCTAACACACAACACAGACATACACATGCTAACACACAACACAGACATACACGTACTAACACACAACACAGACATACACATTCTAATACACAACACAGACATGCACATTCTAATACACAACACAGACATACACATGCTAACGCACAACACAGACATACACGTGCTAATACACAACACAGACATACACATGCTAACACACAACACAGACATACACATGCTAACACACAACACAGACATACACGTGCTAACACACAACACAGACGTACACATGCTAACACACAACACAGACATACACGTGCTAACACACAACACAGACATACACATGCTAACACACAACACAGACATACACATGCTAATGCACAACACAGACATACACGTGCTAACACACAACACAGACATACACATGCTAACACACAACACAGACATGCACATGCTAATGCACAACACAGACATACACATGCTAACACACAACACAGACATACACATGCTAATACACAACACAGACATACACATGCTAACACACAACACAGACATACACGTGCTAACACACAACACAGACGTACACATGCTAACACACAACACAGACATACACGTGCTAACACACAACACAGACATACACATGCTAACACACAACACAGACATACACATGCTAATGCACAACACAGACATACACGTGCTAACACACAACACAGACATACACATTCTAATACACAACACAGACATGCACATTCTAATACACAACACAGACATACACATGCTAACACACAACACAGACATACACGTGCTAACACACAACACAGACATACACATGCTAACACACAACACAGACATACACGTGCTAACACACAACACAGACATACACATGCTAACACACAACACAGACATACACATGCTAATGCACAACACAGACATACACGTGCTAACACACAACACAGACATACACATGCTAACACACAACACAGACATGCACATTCTAATAAATAACACAGACATACACATGCTAACACACAACACAGACATACACATGCTAACACACAACACAGACATACACGTGCTAACACACAACACAGACGTACACATGCTAACACACAACACAGACATACACGTGCTAACACACAACACAGACATACACATGCTAACACACAACACAGACATACACATGCTAATGCACAACACAGACATACACGTGCTAACACACAACACAGACATACACATGCTAACACACAACACAGACATGCACATTCTAATAAATAACACAGACATACACATGCTAACACACAACACAGACATACACATGCTAACACACAACACAGACATACACGTGCTAACACACAACACAGACGTACACATGCTAACACACAACACAGACATACACGTGCTAACACACAACACAGACATACACGTGCTAACACACAACACAGACATACACATGGTAACAGAATGTGATTTTTGTTCTTCTTTCATCAGCATCCTTATGCTTTCTTTGCACTGTGATCGATATGAACAGTGTCCACTTGTTTGGAGCTGATGACGACATTTTAGGCTGCTTGTTTGGTTTTTGCAGGCGGTTTTTCCACAGTGCCAACTTTGATAGTTGGCTGCGATGTCGACGACTCGAAGTGAACCAGAAGCTACAGGCACTCCACCTAGAAGCCCTTTGTCAAACTGTGAGCATGCAGCTTCACATAGCGGGTTTTCAGGGTAGGGTAGGGTAGGGTAGGGTAGGGCAAAAATATGTGCTATGAATGATCTAGTTCATTATCTTATGTAGATTCCGTGTGTTGAAACTGTTGATGTACTTAGTCTCTAAAAAACATTGAAACCATTTTAGTGGATGTTCCTAATGTGGGGTAAGAAGCCCATCCACGGGGCAAGAAGCTCCCTCTGGGTGTTTGCAATATTACAATTCCTTTATTTGAATATTTTTTATATATTGCCCACAACAGATACATTTCTACCACTACTATAATCGTATTAGCCTATTGTATGCATTTACATCTTTTTCCTCAGTTTCCTGTGGCTATTTTACATAGTCCCATATTAGTAAGGACGATTTGTATTTGAATAACTTAACGCATGTTTTGCTTCTGCCTAACCATATTGTGATCAGATGGACACGATGATGTGCAGCTCTATCTGGCTATCTCAAAATTCTTATTTTCGAGCCTTATGGGTAGATGGAGAGGGGTATTTTTGCATAGGGGCGTCTTGCCACACCTTACCCTACTAATGAATTATCGATATCTAAGCAATGTATTTGAACGAGATGTGGATATTTGAAATAACTGCAATATCGAATGGATGCAAGAAAATTTGAAAAAGTTCTTTTCAGGTAAATACTTGCGATTAATGAAAGCTGACCTTGAATTTAACATTAAATTTGGCAGTGAAGATGTTAGGATACACTGTGTTGTTTATTATAACATGTTTTTATGATAAAGACGCTCAGACTTGATACCTTAAAACAGACACATTAGTCACACCTGTAGACTAAATGACAATACAGTGTATACCGGGGTAGCATCTTTACAGATTTTAACATAAGCATGAATTCTTATGAAACTGACTGGCGACTGTGCATATTACTTAACGGTGCCTCATCAATTTGACTTTTTTGTTCATCTCATTTCAAATTCATTTTGTGAAAATTGAAACCTACATAGTATCCACTATGGCGTGCTAGCTCGTTTGTACAAAAATATTTTTGTGTGGCCTCAGTAAACAAAAGATCGTCAGTCCCTCCTTATACTCAAGCCAACGACAACAGCAGGGGTTATTTCAATTAAGTCTTGTGCAGACTGGACAATGGAGGCTTGGCCTACAGTATCCTTGTGCCTTGCATGTTCCATTGTCTAAAATATGTGTTAAATGAACGATCCCCCATTATCGGTCATCAATGTACAGTTCGTTAATTATCCATTAAAAAATACCAATCAAAACATCTCCACTTTATACGAGTTCTATTTAATTCATATATGTTTGCTAATTGTCAAAATCGGGGTACATAATGAACGAAAGACGCATTTTTTAAATAGGTTTTACAAATAAAAAAATGCATGTGTCACCTAGGGTCTCAAATGCCTTCATTACCCAGGATCACAAACTTTGAAGAAACAAAAATGCTTCAGTTCTAGCCCAGCCACAATATTACATACTATTCACATATTATTACATACTATTCACATACTACATATTAGGACATCAACAAACCGGATTCGCGATAGGCTAAATCAGTTGAGGATGCAGTTTTAAACTATAGGGAGTTTTAAGCATGTTATTTAAACTATGGGGCGTTTTAGACGTTACTTAAACTGTGGGGAGTTTTAGGTATATTACTTAAACTGTTGGGAGTTTTAAGCATGCTATTTAAACTATGGGGAGTTATGTTACTTAAACTGTGGGAAGTTTTAAGCACGTCCATTAAACTGTGTGGAGGTTTTAAGCGTGTTCATCTGGCCTACCTGTTAATGGATGTTTCAGTTGTAACCATCCTGATGCGTGTGTTCCCATTTTAGGACCTGCTGACCTGGATTCGGGACAAGGAAGAAGTGGAAATAGTGGATCTGATTCTTCGACTGCGGGAAAAACTGGTAGGTTGTTTAAAATTAAAGTGCAGTTAAGTTTAAAGCTAAAAAAAAAACAATAGTAAAGTGGAAAAAAATTTAATAAATTGCCAGGGATCTACTTTCTGGCTGTTACTTTCTGTTACGTCAGCTCACATCTCGGGAAGTAGTAGAGGCCAAATTATATATTATTATTTATTATTACTAACATTTATAAAGCGCCATATATCTGGAACCAGCCCATTCATAAGCGCGTACAAAACATACATGCAACCATGAAATAATAAATATATAATATTGTTCTGATAAAAGGTGATATATTCAGTAAATGGACATTATTTAATAATATACATTGTGTGTGGTGCATTAACAGTTTCTTATTTGTGTTAATTATGAAGTGGGAAGCTGAGAGGACGTCCACTCTTTATTGTCATATTATCAGGTGCTAACTGACGGGATCAATCCAGCATGTCCCCTGGTATAAAAATGTGCGCTGAAGCAACTCTAAATTAGTGTGCACCATTAAAGATTACATTGTTTCACAAATAATTCCAGCAAGGTGACGCAAGTAATCATTACTTCTTTTTCTAGATTCCAACAACTGAATAGACATGTTGAAAGAAACAAGGGCTGTCCAGCATAAGTATTGTTTTATCACTAAGACAGATACTCTGTAAAGCATTGTGAACTGTATTGGATACAAAATCAATATTATTATTATTTCAGTCGCTTGCACAGAACAACGAAATTCCTGTTAGCAGAGACATCATCAAAGAACTTCAGCACCACCTAGAGAGGATCATTGTGTCACTGCCAGAAGATCTCCAGTCAGTGTTGCGGAGGTGACTGTTTGGTTCGGAGTGCGGTGTAATGTCAGACTCGTTGTGTCTTGTTGTGTCAACAGACAGCATTAGCAACAATTGACACATCCAGCGGCGATGTGATCAGTGTTGTCAACATGGCATTATACAGTGCGTATTGTCACCACATGATGCGGTGTCACACAGCGATGTGTGAAACAATGTTAGCAGCAGCCAGGGAAGCCGCGACAGTATAACTCAGTAATATTTATATGAACAAAAATAATCATTTGAAGGTACAAATTCGTTTTCATCATGTTATATAGTATAAACTACATCTGTTCTGACATCTTGCCCACCAGGTGCGTCCACAGTTGTTTAATATAAGTTGTTTGTTTTTAATGTTTTGATGCGAATTTTGCTGAATGGCAAGGTCAGTATTCATAAGCAGGTAACGAACAAATTATATTTAAAAATTTTGGGTCATTAAAACACATTTGGGTGGTCAAAATGTAAGAATAGATAAAGTTTGTTATTATATAAAATGTTTTTATGACAAAGCCGATCAGAATTTGTACTTATGATAAGCATAGATGCTTCACTGATTCATGAAGAGCGGTATCAACGAAACATGCCTGACACGACAACGACAAAATACTGGATTTAGGCACGAGGAAGATTGTGGATTTTTATGAATTTCACACTTTGAATTGAGGCAAACCAACCTGGGAAAATTTCAGCCGAAGTTGCCACGAAACTATTGCCTCTAGGGAAACATTTTGCCGAAGTTGTCATGCAACTATTGCCTCTAGGGTACAGTTCAGCCGAAGTTGCCATGAAACTATTACCTCTTGGAAACATGAAACTATTGGTGTTGTTTACACAACAATGCTCAGTATTACTATTGACATGTTCACCTAAACTATACAGAAGAGAATCATGGGTCTTGCAATTGCATCTGATGTTTCTTTCAAATGATTGAGGATTATAGGTCTGATTCAACTGCACAAGTTGTTGTTGGAAATTTACCTGTCCAGCAGAGAAAACCCATGTTTCACAAACTGTGGTAATGGTCATTATAAATGGCACATCAGCAGCATAAAGTTAGAGATGGACATTTTAAGAACATGGTGATTGACTTGTTCACTTTTGCAGGCTAAAACTTGTAGTCTTTTTTGAGTATGTATGTAGCATGTGATTTGTGTGAACTGTGATTTTTAAAGTATTTTGTTTTAGACATTCATCTGAAACATCATTCATGTCTGTATTTTTTTTAATTGCCTAGAAACATATATTTAAAATTAAATAACCCTTGAATATTTAAGTGGATGGATTATATATATATATATGTATATATATATATATATATATATATATGTGTATATATATATATATATATATATATATATATATATATATATATATATATATATATATATATATATATATATATATACATATACATATACATATATATATGTGTACACACACACACACACACACACACACACACACACACACACACACACACACACACACACACACACACACACACACACACACATTTCAGTCTGTTCATTGGTGTGCTTAGTAAATAGTAACAAAACATACATAACATACAAAAACTACATTCTTTGGTACTTGACCATGGAAACATAAAATTATGTACTCAACAAGCATAGCTTTAAAGTGGAAAATGACAGCAGTAACATTATATGAAATAATCTTCCAGCTAGGAAGGAAATGTCAGTTTTAGCTAGGCCAGAAAATAAGTTTTAAGTTTAGATGCAATGGCGGTTTGAGGGCAAACAAAGTAGATGCATCCAAACTGAAATATGTCTTGGACTCTTGGTGATAATTAAGTATTCTCTTTGGAGCAGCCGAGCTGTAGAAAATAACATTGCTACTGCACTTATAACAAGGACACATATGCGAATGCCAGATATCAGTGGCAACTTGTCAGTTTAGATTATCATATTTTATTGATTTTGACACCAGTCCCAATAACATGTTTATGTGTGGACGTGTGAGTGTATCACATGTATCTAGAGTGTATCACATTTATTTATTTAGAGCGTATCACACATCATTTCAGATTCATTTCGCCATAATTTTAACCTATTTACTAGATGTAACAAGATTGCCATCCCAAACAACAAGTTCCAGATGGCAAGTGGACAAGGAAGCCATTGGCTTATCGAGAGTCCAACAATTTTCTCATCTATGTGTAGCCTGCCCTTATCAAATATCTGTCAATTCTATTTTTAAACATATTCACACTACTAGCATTAAATGACCAGCTCGTTTGTGCAGATGTGCTATTTAGTTTTGGTAATCTACAAATGAGTAAATTATTTTTGACCAGTTCTGGTCAAAATTCTGCAAACAAGGCAAATGTGGTCCGGCTCAATATATTTACTATTTCTTCCAATGATTTTAACAAACGTAGCACTCTAGTTAAACCGACTGCGCATACTTCTTAAGTTATTCACAGTGTGAACATCAAAAAACTTGATTCACGATGGGCTAAATCAACTGAGGATGGAGTTATACGTTCATGTTTCAGTCACTTGTATTGTGTTTATGTTCAGCATAGCTTTTAATGAGTACTGGACGTGTGTCTCAAAAAAGAAATGTCCTTCCAACTGTTGGTCATTCGGACAGGTTTATGTACTTTGGCAAAACACATTTCTACCCAACATTGAAATTTGTTCACATGAGAAATGGTTCTCAGATGGAACAGTGTGGATATTTTGCACCTCAGGTCAACAGCAGCGTCAATTCTGACATCATAAACAACAGATGCTGAACAGTCTGTGCATATTTATTAGCCATACAATTTAAATCTGTGTCGTGTCTGTGTGCAACTGCATTGCAGGTGATGCTTGTGTATCAGTGTTCAAAGTAACAATGTTATCTTCAGAAAAAGAAACTCGTTGCTAAAGGAACCAAGTGATCGTTTTTATTGTAAAATCACGTTATATAATATAAACTATATCTATTAATTCCTACATCTTGACTGTCCAAATGTATTTTACTGAATCACTACTGTTTTAATGTAATTTAATTTTAATTTAACCATTATCTGTTTCAGTCGAGATGTTAGAATAGATGATGATTTTACGATATAAAATAACCAGACTTTGCACCTAAAAAAAACATGGTTGGAAATTCTTGAAAATGTTTGTTTGTCTTATTTATGATGACGATGTACAACGTAATGTAACCTTTATAATGCAGTGCTTTAACCAATCACATGTATCATCTATCAAGTATGTTTCAAGACTAGGCACATATCATGTAATTCTTGTGTGTGAAGATCGTGGTTGTGTGTTTGGCATTGTTCACATCAGGAGCTAAAGCATTAAGCACTAATTTATGATGCCAATGTTTTCATGTTGGTAATAAAACATGTGATTAAGTTATTTTTGTTTTGGGTGGCAGTTTGGGAAAGAACGGTGTTACCTTTTGAAAATTATCAGTCATGGCTATAAACAAACATTAGAAGAAGGCATTGTTAGTTGAGCAATTTTTCATTCTTTTTAATATCTCTGGCAGTCTTTTAGTCATAAGTCAAACTTGTTTTTACTCACATAAACTATGATTATTAGTAGTTCATTTTATACCAAGATAATGTATCTAGTATGCATAGATAATTTCATATAGCTGATTCAAATAGGGTTGGTAAGCTGGCTCAATTAACACTTGGTGTGGGGTAACTGGTAAGACCAGTGAGTTTAACGTCAGTGATTTGTAAATTATTAGAAAGGTTAATTAAAGACCATATGGTGGACTTCCTCATTAAGCATAAATTATTAAATTCATCTCAACATGGATTCCTTAAAGCGAGGTCATGCTTAACAAATATGTTATGTTTTTTGGAAGAAATCACTAAGTGGATAGACATGGGATCGCCAGTAGATATTATCTACTTAGATTTTCAGAAAGCTTTTGACAAAGTGCCACATCAAAGATTGCTACTTAAATTAAAAGCCCATGGTATCGGGGATAGCATAACTGACTGGATAGAACAATGGCTGACTGACAGAAGACAACGAGTTGTAGTAGATGGCGAAGTTTCAAATTGGAAATCGGTTTTGAGTGGGGTACCTCAAGGATCAGTATTAGGACCTATATTATTCTTAATTTATATCAATGACTTGGACGAGAGTATAACAAGTAACGTACTGAAATTTGCGGACGACACAAAACTGTTTAGAAAGGTTAATACTGATGGTGATAAACAACATTTACAAAACGATCTAGACAGATTAGTGAAATGGTCTGAGAAATGGCAGATGCTGTTCAATTTTGGGAAATGTAAATGCCTACATACAGGACATGGGAACTTGAATGTAAACTATAAAATGGGAGCTACTGTTCTTGGTACTACTGTAAAAGAAAAGGACTTAGGAGTTACAATAAGCGCTGATATGAAAGTTTCACAGCAGTGTGGTATTGCAGCTTCAAAGGGTAATCAAATTCTTGGATTGATTAGAAGAAACATAACATATAAGGGAAAAAAGTTAATTATACCTCTTTATAAAGCAATAGTTAGACCTCATTTAGAATACTGTATACAAGCATGGAGACCGTATCGTAAGAAGGATATAGATACGCTTGAACGCATACAAAGGAGAGCAACTAAAATGATTCCAGAACTTAGAGACCTTAGTTATGAAGAACGCCTGAAAGAATGTGGTTTAACAACTCTAGAGACAAGGAGGTTAAGAGGAGATCAGATTGAAGTTTTTAAGATATTGAATGGGTATGAAAATATTGATAGAAATATGTTTTTCTCACTCAAGAAGGATAGCAGAACTAGAGGACATGAGGTAAAATTAGTAAAGGATCAATGTAGATTGGACATCAGGAAGCACTCGTTCTCACAGAGGACAATAAATGAATGGAACAAACTGTCTACAGATTGTGTAACTGCTAGCAGCGTGAATATGTTTAAAAACAAGGTTGACACATATATCAGGAGGGCGGGTTATAAGTAGGTGAACATTGTTGGACTCTCGATAAGCCAATGGCTTCCTTGTCCACTTGCCATCTGGGCCTTTGGCTTGGATGGCAAATCTTGTTAAATCTTGTTAAACTTGAGTCAGTGTAGTGTAAGTTTGGTAAATGCTTTATTTGTATAATTTATGTAGGCTTTGTACTAAAAATTAATAACAACTCAGCCAGCACATCTACCTAGTGGGTATAACACGTTTCTTACAAATCTGCATGCTTAATTAATAAGTCGACACAATTAATATAGATTGGTTGCCAGTTGCAACCAGTGTAACTAACTGCTAATGTGTAATCTTGTCACAAGTTGCTTGGAAAAATGAATCCCTTTATGTTTTTTGGGGTAAAGAATACTCGTTTTCGTTCTTTAGTCGCTGCTCAAGTAACCTTCCCTATGGCCTTGGGTGGCTTAACTAGCCAGTCCGACAATTAAGCTGTTTTAATTAACTTTTCAAATGATGTAAATAATCTTCTCTATGTTAGCCCATTTGTAAGTGCATAGACAATAAAGTCTGGTCACATGTATTGATAGTTTACACACCAGCATACATTAATCACAATCACCTAGTTTTGAAAAACATCAAAAAACATACTTTTAACTCACATTTTCTGACCGTTGTAACAAATCAGTCAATCGCGGATGCTGCCACTGGGTGGTAACATGTAACTGCCACTGCTGTAGTGTCCTTGCTCTTGGAAACATGGGTGGCTCAACTGACATTGCCTTCCCCTACATGTGAGATATATCAAAAGAAAACCAAATGCCAATACTACAGTAATAATGTGTGTCATTACAGTATATTACGTTTTATCTGTGTTATATATTATCTATGACTATAGTATTGCTATTGGACTCTCTAAAATCATTATTACACAATACGCTTGCCCCCATCGTGATAATGAAAGGCAAAGATAAACGTATTTAACATATTGCAGAAATAACAAGATGTTGTAAACATGGTTGTTTTATTTTAAACAGCACAATTTGCATTTTCGATAGAACACAGTAGTAACATGGTTTCTATGGATATTATTTATAACCAATTGAAATTTTATAAATACATTCAGTGTTCAATGTCCCCTGAAACAGTTGCCGCTCGAAAAACAAATGGCGACCATCAGCAATACCGGCGATTTATGCAAGGATTTCGAATTCCTGTTTTATACAATTTCTTACAGTAAATACAACAATAAATATTAAAACATGAAGTATTATACATTCTGTTAATTTATAAGTACTTTAAACACCAAAAGTGGAGGCATTTTAACATCTACGATATTGACATTGCGTGGAGGGACAAGCCTGGCCCCGGGGGGGGGGGGGGGGGTACTGCCATACCAAAGCGGTGGGGGTGTGCCGCCAGAGCCCCATGGAGCACATGGAGAAATCAAGAAATTGATGGTCACCAAGAGAGAATTATTCAACAATTTATCTAATATCTATAACTGTAAGGTATGCCCGGGCGGAACGTTTTCATTGGGAAATTTCCTCTTCGGTGAAAGAGAGACTTATCAGGTTTAATTGGGGCACAAAGGGAGAAAATGTACAGAGAGAAAATGGCCAAAAACGGGCATTTGCGCGGCACATACATGTATGCCTCAGTATAGGGAGTCCCCCCCAGGAGGGGGGGCTGGCCCTAGACACCCGTGTTACCATGTAGCGGCGTAACGGAAAAATACAGTAAAACATTAAGGCTTAATATGTGTCTACTGAGGGGTGTGGCTGGAGTCTTAACCTCCCATCGCCCACCTGTTTAGGGGGCCAACCTCCTACCTCCCGCCAATATTTGAGAGCCCATCTCCCACCTCGCAATTAATTTTGAGAAAGCGACAAGTTTCTCAATCCATACACAGAATGTCAAAGCTGTAATTTTGTTGCACTATAAGTATTATTAATATTATACATTTCTACTGGGGTTGATGCATTTCGAGTGGGGTAAATCACCGGAAATGACATTTAAGACAACAGCATTTATTATATATGTACATAAAACACAGTGTATGCAAGAACAACATTCATACCACAATATTATGTGTTGCCAATTAACTTAAGCATGCGAGTGACATTATCTTCACTTTTTTATACCTGCATGTACCGGCCACTGATGGCCCAGAAAGGAAGGGAAATTAGGGTAGTTTACACCGGCATATGGCACCATTCCCATCGCCATTGGATAATAGTAAGGGTCACTAGAATTCCGTCTGGCCATCGGCAGAAACGCAGATCTTCTCTCCGAGGAGTACGCTTCGGTACACGAGTTCTTTGCTGGCGGCGTCAGCCTGTCGCATGATGACTTCGTGGAGAGATCGAGAGGTTGGTCTGGGTTTGTTACGACGGTTGACTGTGCGACCAACTGGAGAGCGAGCTTGCGGTGTTCTCGTCGTTGTCTCGGCGTCATCCGCCGCCTCCTCGAACTAGGCTCGCTCGCTGGACGCTGTCCCGGACCCGGTCTGTCGGATTTGGCCGAAGGCACCTTTGTGGGTGGTGTCTTTCTTTTCAACGACGTGACAGTTTTGCTGCATGCGTCCATACGGGAGTCCGTGAGGAAGTAAAACGGATGGTTCGGCGACAAGCTCATTTGGGTCATCGGCTTGTATGTATTGTTGAAGGTTGCGGCGTACGATTCGGTCAGCCGCGACGTGTTTCCAGTTGGCACGGCCGGCGCTTCGTTTTCGGCGAGTGGCGAGTGTTCACGTGACGTCGGCGTGACGGCTGGTTCACGCTTCGGCGTCGACGCAGTGGCCTGAGATTCAATGCGTGACGTCAATTTTGCCACCGGTTCCTGCTGGGAGCCGGTGCGTCGGAGTTGCGTCCGGTGGTTTTCAAACCACGACTGGAATAAAATTACCTTTATAGAAGCAATGTTGACAGAGTGCTAGTGTAATATTTTATTCTCATGACACCATTAATTATTACTTGAGTGACAGGTTCTTGCCTCTCTTTAAGTTGTTTTTGAAGCTATACAGATTATGCGTCACTTCATGCAAGATGACACAGTTGGGCGAGATACGAACGAGATGCATGTGCATTCATAGCATTATGTGGACCTAGAACCGTTCACTACCGATCTAGGCCTATACGACATGCGAGTCTTTACATAAATAATAGAATGTTACCACCTTCGTACCGTCAAAACATATCGACTCAAATCCCAGAAAACCATACAAGATACTCCTTCTGATTGGTGTAACACGTTAGTTCTATGGTGGATATAATAACCAAAGCAACAACTAATGGCAATGCCCATTGCCTAATACAAACCGGGAATAGACACCTGAACTTCGCCACAAACATAAACAAGAATAACCCACCGAGGGTCCCGGCTAGTTATAATGAATGTATTATGAATGCGCGTACAAACTACCTTGATACTTTTCTCGTCCATGTTCAGCTGTGCCGCCAGCACTTTGTGCGCGTCTCCGTTTGGATAGGAATCCCGTTGAAATGTTTCCCAAAGAACACTTCTCTGTCGCTCGGAGATCATGCGTCTTTGGCCAGTAGGCAAAGTGTCGGTGGCGCCCCCTCTTGAATCCATCGATGCGTGTGACTGTGAGTCGGAATACTTCGCTATAAATGTAAATTTGCGCGTTAATAACTCTTTTATGTATATATATATGTATACTAATCAGCACTGCGACATAATAAAATATTTACTGAGCTGATTTAAGTTATTTGCATGAGATCAGAAGCCACGATACTTGCAATAGACGAACATAATACAAATGAATGCATCCTGAAAATACCAGTATACCACTTCTACGTCTTTAATTGGTAACGTCCATAGGTCAGGATTTAACGCCAATGGGTGTATATACATCTGTGTTGTGCCGGATGTGAAGGTGCGAATAAAAGTGTGTATAAGATGCGAGTAAGGTATGAACATGAACAGAGTGCGAATAAAAACTTAGATTTGTGATGTGGTAACAGCTCGAGGGTTGGAGCTACCAACACGTTCCCGGGGAAGGCGTTCCACCAGATGACCGTGCGTGGGAAGGAGTTGCTGTACACCAGGGTGCGAGCTGGGATGATTTTTATTTGGGTGGTAATTTCTTGTACTGTTCGAGGTCATTGGGGCAAGGGAATCATGGTCAGAATGCCCCTTTGCCTGAATGCATCGTCGCAGTGCCCCAACCGCTTAGTCGGAATGCCCCACTGATTTTAATGCAGTCAAACATATGTATACAAACAACTAAACGTTGTATATCAGTATATTACACCAAACCAATACGTCTATTACTATGGCCAGAGCGTAATCATAGCCATAGGTCTAGATGGAATGTCTGGGTCATAGCGACTGTGCTTGCGAATGTGAAGCAATCGGTCAAAATAAGTGCTAATCCGTTAAACACCAACTACCGGAAATTCCTACTAGCCCTCTCGTCACCCTTGAATGATTTGAATGCAAATGAGGACATGAGTACATCTTGCGTCATCTGCAAACCACACCTATTGACTTCAAAGTAGTCTCTAGCACAGAGCACGAGTTCAAAAAGTTCTGATTAAAATCAAACTCACTAACATCACACATGAGGACAGACATCAATGGAAACGTATCGTGAACAACTGTTATGTGACCCGTCCTCTGGACGACTTGCTGATGATTATGTACATCGCTTTTGTTCAACAATCCGCGGTTGTGAATGTGAAGCAGTTAATACGTATTAGTGTTACAATTCTATTAACACCTGCTCGTATTATGAGACAAAGCTTTGGACATCAGATGTATCTAAAATAAACACGACTTCCCTTTGTTGAATAGTGCATGAATAACAACCGCTCAAAATAGGTGCTAATCCGCTAGATACTTCTAGTCGTCTCATTGCCCATGAATGCATTGAGTGGAAATGAGGACATGAGTAGATTTTGCGTGTCACTTCAGCTCAAGTCTTGAGTTCACAAAGTTCCCACACAACGTAAAGCATGGATTCCTAAAGTTCCTTTTAAAATAAGACTCGCTACCGTCACTCTTATTAAAAAAGGAGTAGCTTTATGGCGTTTTTACTTCTTCACTAAGATCCGCCCATGTTGCCTAGAATCAAGGTTTGTGCATGCTATGAATATCACACCTGTTTGAGACTTCCACAAACAAATACTATTATATGTTAGTCTATGAAACAATGGATTTTTGTGTGTATGTAATGTGTCGAAGCATGCAACTAATACTATGCAGTAGATATGTCCTATTTAAATTAAATTGTAAATTGATATAAAATTAATTGAATTTAGCTGAAATATAGTAGAAGTTAAATGTATCGTGTCTGCTTTAGGTAAGGCTAGTGGCCCAGAAGAAACTCCGTCATCAGACAAAAGTGGTTAAATCTCGCCAGGAGGCATTGAAGCCGCTGTAGACAGAATACGAACATGCTGCTAGGCTATCCACGTCTGAGTAACCTCTTGGCAGATTAGTCTGATCAAAACGAATCTCCATTAAAACGGCAGACAGGCGACTGGTTGGGAGCATAATGGAATTGAAGAATTGCCTCCCTTCTGTTCACCAAACACTAACACTATAATATGTTACCTCTGCTATACTTCTGTCTTGCTCATGTACAGAGCATACACATGTGTAGACAAATGTTATGTTAGAACCACGTTTGTATGTTTTAGTAGTAGCGTGTTCTATGTAGATGTGTTTTTCTTACTATTAACTATGTCACTCCGTTATACTAATATGTTCTATGTAGATGTGTTTTTCTTACTATTAACCGTGTCACTCTGTTAGGCTAAGAGGAGACATGATAGAAGTCTATAAAATAATGCACGAATTGTACGATAATGAATCTGCACCAAACCTCCTGAAATGGGAGGATGTCACACTTAGATCAGGAAATAGAGGACACTCCCTTAAAATATTTACCCAAAGAGCAAAAATAAATTTAAGAAAAAATGCATTCCCTCTTAGAGTGGCTGTACCATGGAATAGTCTCCCAAACTCTGTAGTACAAGCTAGATCAATTAACTCATTTAAAAACAAATTAGACAAATTCTGGTCTACCCAGGCAATAATATATGACTATGAATCTCCTTTAACAATAACAAATGGAACCGGAAATTATGATATAAAAATATTTGATTCTGAAGATCTGATCATGGAGGAACCAACTGGATCCTGCTATCAGAATCGTCATAAGGTATCATAAGGTTATGCTAATATGTTCTGTGTAGACGTGTCTAGTATTAGTCACTGTGTAATATTAGTTTGTTCTAAGTAGAGGTGTTCATCATTAGTATAATATGTCAGTATATAGGCAAGATTTTAGTATGTAGACAAAAATAATGCATGCTGATTAATCAATAAAATTAAGTAATAATATATAGTATTTAAAGTTATGCACATATATATATATTATTTAATTGTGAGTGAGTGAGTGAGTGAGTGAGTGAGTGAGCGAGCGAGCGTGCGTGCGAGCGAGTGTCTGTTATGAATCAGGAAATTCAATGGCGATATTAAATTTACACTAAAATGGCTAAAGAAAAACCGGTTGACAAGTTACAAATTCGAAGTAATGGAAGTATTGTTTTCGTGTAATATACTGACATATATAGTTCATTTGTGTGTATATATATATATATATACACACATACACATATGTTTGACTGTATTAAAATCAATGGAGCATTCCGACTAAGCGGTTGCCACTGACGGCTCTCTGCTGGGTGTGTATCCTACACATCTGCTGGGTATAACAGAGTAGACGAGATGTGTGTAGACCAGCCGGGAGGACTCAAGAGAATTACCACAGGTTGTATGTTCCATTCTTTCCATATGCCCTTTGGTCAAAGAAGATGCGACCCTCCTGACGTTGTAGGGGTTCGTCGTTTTAGACGATTCGTGTTAATTTACATTTCTTGTAAGAAATTTGCAAAAACGAAACCTGATAGCAAATGAAGCAGCGTAATTCAGTGACATTCAGTGTAACGACAAACCGGCGTGTATGAACGCTGGGTGGACCCTGAACGCTTACCGTCCTCGTCTGTGGGTGCGCTCCTATTTGGCACCACCTCCGTGGAACGTTCCTTAGTCCTGACGTCGTCTTCACAATCGCCGACAACGTCAACAATGATCAAATGTTCGTCCTCGTCGCTCGAATTCGCGATATCCTCTTCCGATGTCGAACCACTCGCGAGTATCTTCGCTGCAGAATCCATATTGTTCGCTTGTATCGGTGGAGTCCCCTTATAGATGCGTGTCGAAAGCGTTACCGTTGTTGACTGCGGAGAACTGGCAACAGTCGCGCCTATATCAGTGAGGCGTTCTAACCAGTTGGCCGGACCCACATTGGAGGTGCGAGGTGGTAGCCTCCGCTTAGGCGGTAGGCGCGAAGCCACGCTAATTGCTCGGTGTTTACGACACGCCTAAGTGCGAATACGCGCCAAGCCGCTTTCATCGTGCCGAGGGCGCTCTCTCATAACTGTGCAGTGCGACCGGCCGATTGTCACTATCCTTGAACTGCTAATGTGACAACGCGACAAGCTGTCAGTCGGTCGATTGTCACTCATCAGTGGCCTATAGTTCGGCTCTGGTGATAATTGTGACAGTTCGCACCTTCATTTCATTCGCGCTGTCATGAAATAACAAAGCGCTCTTTCACGCACCTGTCTGATGGCCGAATCCTCTGCCGTGTTTTGATCACACCGGTGTGTACGCTAATTGATGTTAACACGCACCGTTTGTCATAATTAGAACCCGTTTGCGATATGCTATTTTCTTAATTATCGATCGGCGACCATCGAAAAAACAGTGTCCACGAATTACTTATAGCTGCCAAACACTCCTAAAGGAAACTATAAGTCAGAAATGTTTATGCGAAACCCGTTATAGTAAAGTAAAGTAAAGGTGCGTTCTTGTGGAATTGTTCTTATTTGGGAAAACGGTAAATACGATACATATTATAGGAAGCGGACGGAAGAAACAGTTAGGACGTCGATAGTAATTGCGAACATTCATTATATTCGTGCATTTGTAATATTGTCTTTGGGCGTCGTTCGACACATTGTCCAGAAACAAGAACAATATTTATCATATGTTGTATAGTTTATGTTCCAAATATAACAAAATGTAATAAAAAAAAATTATTAATTCAAATGCATTTACACATGCACAGCCAAAACATATGTATTTGAATACGACCCCAAAACATTTGGATTGCACTTGGATGCGATCGATCCTGAAATGTGGCATTTGAATAAATCGATACGGTCTAGCACCCCTAGTTCCAATCGCAGTACCGACGGAGGGCTTCTAGTGGTGCTAATTATCGGTTTCGGAACACTTCCTGGCAGTTCCATTCATTGTTCTGCCCCACCTTTATTTTAAACAAGAAAGTAGTGATACAGATGGTGTGCACAAACAATGTCGGATTTTTTTTACCAGAGGGAAACCGTAAAAACCTTTCGGTGACTCACATGATTTACAGGTTCAAACAAAAACGGAAATGTTAATAAAGTGAGACTGATTTCCAGGCAACATTGATAATGCCTTGATAACCACCATACGAATCCAGAACATAACCTCATCCAGACAAACACCATCGGACAGGACTCCTTCAGTGTTTTTATTAAAGTGAGGGGCTTATTAATTTAATTTATTTAACTTCTTTATATAGCTCCTTTATTTAATTCATTTATTTAACTTTTTTATTTAACTTATGTTTTTCTGTATTTTAACCACATTTTATTTTAGCTTTTCAATTTATTTTTTATTATTTAGCATTGTCTTGTAGCGCCTTTGAGCAGGTTTTAACCCGGATATATGGCGCATTGTTAAGGTTGATAGTAATGTCAGATTGTGGCAGTCTCTGGTTTGTTTTCAGACGTTCAATTAAACGTGAGGACAACGGGATTTCTATTAGTCGTGTGAACATTAGATTGGATTCTGATTAACTCGCAATAGCTTTCACTTACATCTGAGCAATTAGCTTTTCACTCACCGTGTGAAAGCTAATTTGGGTGTCGCTCACCTCACACAAGCATTATGTAGAGGACTTCATTTAGACCTTTGGGTAGCGAGGAATCCACTCAGTGTGTGAAAATTAAATGGGGGCTTCAACTGATTAACTCACATATCGCACACTTTGAAGACCTACAATTACATTTTCAAAATAAATAAAAACAACAATTATTTGATGACTGTTCTAAGCCTACAATGCCTCCCTTCACCGTTTCGCCAATCAACCAAAGCGTCAAATTGAGCCAAAGCAACTAAACTTTCATCTGTACTCAGCCTTAAAAGGAATAACAACAACGATTGCTTGACATCGTATTATATTACATCATGTAGTATATTTGCATTTCCACAACATCGACAAAATTATTAGAATTCCATTAATTAATAATTCCGAATAATACTCTGTTCTATCGGCCTGCCTCGATTATGCATATCACTTATCGGCAAGCTACGACGTGACGTCATTGACGATAATGAAGTGCTACGAGACTGGGACTTTCCATTCATTCAACGTGGACAGCGGAACTATGGACCCAACTTTGTTTAAAAAGGAAAACGTCAAGCCGACGAAGTACAGTCGGCTTTGCGCGCTTCGAGACAACTTTTTTCAACTGCGATCCGGATCAGAGAAGGTGCAGCCCTGGGTTATCCAGGTGCTAAAATCTCTTTAAAAGAGGATGATGTGCCCACATTATTCCAAGTAGTGGCAGCTATGTTGATGCCATCAATCCATAGAATACAGGCAGCGACACGGGCGTCGACGACCACGGTCCACCTAGGATCGAAGCGAGCTCTCAGCGCGGATACAGGTGATGACGGCTTATGGTGAATTCGGACAGTATTCTTTGGAGAGTTCGGCCCGCAACTCTGGTAACTTCGGCCTCATAGCACAACGGGCATAGTGATCTCGGCCCAAGCGATTGTGTAGCGAGCACATGAAGTTTAACGTGCGTCTTTCTGTGAATAATGCATTCTATTTATTCTCTCATTTAATAATTGATTTATTTCCACATTAACTCGAAATTGTTACTTTGTAACTGCTTTTATAGCTTTTTATAGTTTTCGCTTCCTTTCGCATAAAATACAGCGGTATATTTTTTCCCCATTTTCCGCAGTCAACTAGATATATAATATATTACACCCAAAACTATAATATTATATACAGTTGAATAATTTAATCAACTAAATTACAATTATCATAATATCTTGTTTCTATATTTCGGATTTTCATGCGTTTCCCTTCATCAGGGGAAATTCTCCCGTTTTTATTTTTAATTAAATCAAATACAGAGCAATGACAGCGATTAGCGATTATTGTACTGTGAGTACAATGGAGTCACCTGCATGTGGTCTTTGATCTGTACAGTGGTTTTCGTCAGATCATTCTGAATGTGAAGTAGATATTACGTGTCACATCTGTCACCGAAATCACCAAGCCGAAACAACATGGCAGTTGGGCCGAGTTCGCCGAGGGCCAAGATCACCACCACCCGTCGGCGCTATTCCTGCTACTGCGATGTTTACTTTCTGATCTAACCATGAAAACGGCGACATGCCAATTGTCGCTTACATCGGCGGATCCAGGGGGTCTTAAAGGTCTCTCAAGACCCCCTAGGCCATCGAGGGGGGTCTTAGAACCCCCTGTGTCCGTGGCAAATATTACGGTAAAGGACAACGCACATAGGCCTACATCGGAACTAGTGTCAATGTGAAGACTGAAGTATTAGCAGCCGGCTAATACTAACTCTACTGTAAGTAGAACGACACGTGTCGTCCCGTCCCCCCCCCTCGGTTCGAAAGTAAAACGACATATGGCTATATGACTGACTGAGACCCGACCCCCCCCCCCGCGACAAAACAAGCCTAGATCCGCCCCAGCGAAGGAAAACATGCGAAACAAGACAAGTAGCGCCGCCAAACTATGAAGTCACATTATTACAAAATGGCGGCGTCCATGAAAAAGAGATAAACTATTTTGGCAGCGCTTCTTATAATGCGAATTCGTTGCCGGCAAATATATTTATATATATATATATATATATATATATATATATATATATATATAATATATACATACATATATATATATATATCACGAAATATTTATATACCACGTGCCTGGTATTCGTTCGCTGATTGGTTAATCGTCGACCAATGTTTCGCAAGTAGCGAGTTTTAGTTTAGCAGACAACGCACACGGCGAAACATTTCGGGGCGAAACACATCGGGGCGAAACACCTAAACGTGTTTCTGAAATGAAGCATTGTTTAATTCGCGAAACACGTTTCGCTAAACAGTTGCGAAAATTTTTTCTTGTTTTCCGGCAACGCAGACGGCAAACGAAATCTCCCAAAAACGTTTTTGTTTCGGGAAAACGTGATTTTCACTGCCGTGTGCGTTCGGCTTTGGACCAGCATGAAACCTGTATGCCCACAACATGGTGAGACACTGCGGGTTATTCACGGCATGATTGGTTTCATGTTGCATGATCGAGTCCCAATCATAGTCAGGCTAGAAGTAAATTAAACTGACACGCGTAACGTTTGCTTGCGACATCTCGTGCTAGAAAGTAACGTTTTCATTGGCTAATAGATTATATAGATTTCAAGACAAGACAAGGTTTATTCTCTAATGCCATACAGTAGTGTAGGAGATAAATATAACCTACTCAGAGTGCTTGCGAGTACAGTATTCGTAATTGTTTTTAAGTAAGAAGAATAATAAATGTTAGATAAACTAACCAACTATAATGTTGATCAATTTACAAATACTTATTAACTTATTTAAACTGTGACTGTTAAACAACATTGAAAACTTGGAAAGTATTAACGTGATTCATAATATATTTTGACGGAAAGACACTTATTTGTTCTCTCAGAGTGTCACATTTAAACTTTAGATGAAATTCACCAACGATCTCTGTCGGAATCTCATTTCAATTACACAAAATACAATATCTTTCATGTCTATCAATATTGTGCAATCTACCAGTTTCAATGGGCAATTTTGTGGTAATAAGTCTAAATTGAGTAAAGATATCCTCATTCTTGATCAAACAAGCAACTGTGTAAATTATGGTTCAAACTCGCTAAAAACTGATTTCCAATTTGAAAGTCGGCCATTTTCTATCCAGTCGATTATGTCATCCCCGATACCATGGGCTTTTAATTTAAGTAGGGGAGACCGGGGTTAGTTGTATACTGGGCAAATTGTTACATATGCGTTTTAACGAAATATAACATACATATGGAATCACCATCGACAGTAGTTGGTTGAAGAGCAGGTTACACATAGCTTTTTTTGACTCTTGATAAGCCAATGGTTTCCTGGTTCACTTGTCGTTTGGGTGTTTTGCCTTGAATGACGATCTTGTTCAATCTTGTTATTTTGTTATGGCACAGCCCTGTTTGAGCAATTAATAAATATTACACGATTAATTGAAACGCGGATGTCGTGCGCGTGTGCGTACGTATGTGTATCATTCAATCACGTAGAAGTCGCATTACATATATATTGTCATTCGCTATTTCATACTCTATTCAATAATTTACATTCAATTCACAATTGTTTGTTATGTAAGAATCCGGGGAATTAGTCCTCTTTGGTAACTAAAAATGAAAAGCTTAATACATAAAGCCGTGAATACCTACATTGTTATGTACACTGTGTGTAAGATGTATAAGTGTGTATAATCCAATTAATATAATGTAATGTTCTGGATTACATTATGTTACCTAGGACAATGATACTATGGACTCGGGAGTAAACAGGCTGGTGTGTGTTGTGTGAAACACGAGTGTATGAAGCTGCGGACTTCAGTAAATATAACTACGTTCGTTGCAAGGAAACTACAACTTCGGTGTGTCTTCATGTTATTACATGTAATAACAGTAACATATACGAGTGACACTTGCTTAGCGATCCACGAGTTCTTTGCCGTAACAACGTGCACGTATGATGTAACAACTTGCTCCGCTTACTGGCAAGTTGTTACAGTCGACCGCGCCATACTTCACATATCTACATAACTACAATAAAGAATATCAATGGTGTGGTACATTTTATTAACACGAATAATAAATTTTATATATACGTTGACATAAATAAAGCATCTAACACATTTTTCCAAAAAAGTGACTTTAACTGAACATGTAACAATTAGCCCCGGTCTCATCTAGTAATCTTTGATGTGGCATTTGTCGAACGTTTTCTGAAATTTTAAATAATGGTATGATGTTTGCTTCTTTCCTTTCAAAAGGAACCAATCCCTCTTTTAGTGACAAATTGAACACTCCTGCAAGTGGTTGAACATTCTTGCAAGTCGTGGAGATAGCTTCTGTAACTGAATTAGCTTCCGTTTCACTAAATACAGGATACATAGTTAAAGGGAAATGCTTCCGCATACTAATTGCTATTGATGGTCATTAAACCGGGTACTGATCTAAAACGGCGACTAACCAAACCCGGGACACGGCGACAGATGTAGGTTAAAACTGCGGCATATATTGGTCAAAAAGGCGACAATTATTGGTCGTTTTGTAGGATTGTCGGCATAGACACCAATTAGAAGGGACCAACGGCTTTTACCGTCTCCTCCGAAGGACACAAGCAATGAAGGGTGAACGAAATTGCCCGAGCTTCGAAACGGCGACAGATGGAATGGAATCACCGTCCTCTCGATCGGATGCTCTAATCACTAGACCACCGCACCCCACTGTCATTCGCCAACCGCACACACACGTCAACACACTTCCGTGTATACAACACGCAGCGACCAAGACACCACGCGTACTTCAGCGGTCCCTCTTCCTTCATCGGCATACATATCTCGACGGCACATCTGTCCCTGTACTCCCGACACAGGAGGACGCACTGAGCCTTCAGCTGCTGTTGCAACGAAAGCGGCGGCGGTGACGTCATCACAAGTGTCACCATCGCGAAGACAACAGCCGTCATGCTGATGAACTACAACAATCGTCAGCGTCGCGGATTACAGAGTTTACGTGCATGCCCGTCTTAGACGGGTCGAGTCCGAACCCCCTTTTCAAAACCATAAAGGCGGGCTTGACGTGGGATGTCTTCTTTGACTAACTATGCTTGAACGAATACAGAGAGAGAGAGAGAGAGAGAGAGAGAGAGAGAGAGAGAGAGAGAGAGAGAGAGAGAGAGAGATGAGAGAGAGAGAGAGAGAGAGAGAGAGAGAGGAGAGAGAGAGAGAGAGAGAGAGAGAGAGAGAGCGACAGAGAGACAGAGAGAGACAGAGAGAGACAGAGAGAGAGAGAGAGAGAGAGAGAGAGAGAGAGAGAGAGAGAGAGAGAGAGAGCGACAGAGAGACAGAGAGAGAGAGAGAGAGAGAGAGAGAGAGAGAGAGAGAGAGAGAGAGAGAGAGAGAGAGAGAGAGAGAGAGAGAGAGAGAGAGAGAGAGAGAAGAGAGAGAGAGAGAGAGAGAGAGAGAGAGAGAGAGAGAGAGAGAGAGAGAGAGAGAGAGATCCACCCATCCAGATCCAAAAGGAAAACAACATTTGGTGTTACCAATATCCAAGCAAACAAGCAAACAATAATCAGTCAGTTTGGCCTATCAATCAAAATAATCGAAGAAACAATCAATCTGCTCGGCCAATTAACAAAAAAGAAAAAAAAACATCACATCAGGGTCTAAATAAAGCTTAGATATATGTTAAGTATATCATGCTCAAATGTGCCTTTTGTCATCAAGTCTATTGTGCCATTATAATATGAGCCATTTTTGCATGTGCCATTTTTGTATGTGCTTTTCTATAGGGAGATCCGTTTGACCGTATCTCGGCGCAGTGGCTAGAACAGTTCGTTCTGGTCTCCTTTCCTCAACTGTTGGTTTTTGTTCCCTGGGTTGAAGCAAACATTGGAATCCTTACCAGAGATTTTCGGTTGCCGCACCAACTCTGGAACGAACTCACTGTTATCCTTATGTAAGCAGGATATATAATAACATTTCGCCGTCACCTGAAGACAATAATAATGTTAGTGCAATTGAAGTATTGTATTGCATCGTATTATATTGTATTAAGAGGTAACTTCTTATATAGCGCGGTATCCAGGCCATAGGACGCTCATGGTGCTTCACACTTCGCCCCTCTGGCAGACCTGTTCATTCCGACACCAACTCGACTTCTCTGTGAAGATTAATCGTTCATATATCTTCATCACTGTCTACGGCCAGGTACTCATTTATACAGTTGAGTGAACTGATATGAATGAAATTGTTCACGCTTGCACATGTGAGTATGGGAGAAAGCAGAAGGAGAAGGAGAGGGAGAAGAAGGAGAAGGAGGAGAAGAAGGAGGAGGAGAAGGAGGAGAAGGAGGAGAAGAGTACACGGCTATCGAGCTGCCTAATACTCGGCGACTCTAAATTCCGTATTATTCCAATAAGTGTATGTGCTCTGAACAACTTCTCGCCAATGTATTTGTTACACCCACCACATAATTCAATATACATCAAAGACAACGCTGACGGATATGAAGTCAGTGGTACGTGTACTGCTTTATTTGTTTTATTCACCGCTCACGTTATACGAACTGCCAGATTCGTGTTTTGTTCGAGTATTTCAATGAAGTTCAAAGGGGTAATCAAATGATTGGGTTAAGTAGGAGAAATATAACATATAGGGAAACGATTTTATTGTATTTATGTATAAAGCAATAGTTAGGCCTCATTTAGAATAATGTGTGCAATCTGGCACACTGTATTGTACGAATGATATATATAAGGCTAGAACGAATACAGAGGAGATCAACTAAAATGATCCCAGAACTGAGATACCTTAGTCATGAAGAACGCCTAAAAGAATGTGATTTAACAACGTTTTATGATATTGAATGAGTATAAAAATATTGATGTAATATTTTTCTCTCGCTTAAGTAAGACAGTAGAACTAGAGGACAGCAAGTAACATTAGTGAAGGATCAGTGTAGATAGGATATCAGAAACAACTCGTTCGTATAGGGGACAATAAATGAATGGAACAAATTATCATATTTTTAAGCATTTATCAACATAATAATTGTATCAAGTTGAATTGTTTGAATTGATGAGTTTCTTAAGTCTGTATTAATACATGTACGATGTATCATCACTTCATTACATTCACTTTCTTGATAGATGCCAGGGTGGTGATGTATAACCTGTACGGTTGAATGTATGTTACACAATACATGATCTGCCGGCTATTTTATTCTAAGACAATTTGAATTAATTAATTTAGCTTCCCCGGATGTAACCCATATAATTCCTAGCAAAGCATCAGATTGGTTGCGGCAAGTAGGACAACGTTAAAAGCTAATATAACATTCGGTGTGTGCCTAGGCCTTTTATTCATATAGTCTAATACATATGAGGATTGGTTCACAACTCTGTTGCGCACGCACGCACGCACGCACGCACGCACGCACCACACATTCCGATAAACCAATATCTAAAACATATGTGACGTAATATGAGAAGTTGCGTAGAACCATATCCATGTTTGACACTTCAATGAAATCAACATTTACTGATTGTTAATTTACACTACTTAAAACATTTAACGCAATAGTTAATTATAAGAGCTCGATAATTTAGGCAAGTTTCATAATACAGGAGGTGTGGCCTGACCTCTAACAGAACAAACATATACCCGTTCAATTACTTCACATTGCACGAAAAGTAAACAAGACATCAGAAATAATGGTAGAATAGAACGGTTGTTTTTAAACTGTGGGTTTCAGCCTACAGTTACATTTCCCACTGGTGGCCATGTTAATGTTTTGCATGATTATAAGAAAACGTGACCATCAAACATTCTAAAACTATTTTACCAGCCACTGCCACAAAACTCGACCATTGAATGGTCGAGTTTTGTTAAAAATTCCACATTTCTAACTCCTTTAAAATTGCCTGCACGTGCCATATCCGTCAATGTTTACAAATGTGTGCATGAATTACTAAACGTGCTTTATGGTACAAAATTTCCCCAAATCCTTCCGCCTATTAAAATCTTCTAAAAATCCTCAGTTACACTGTCAACAGGTTCTGCCAGCAACTTGGCAACGTGCCTGCTCAAATCTAGTTATGTTAGATAACATAATTTTTTAAAGAAAATTTTCACATATATAAAATTAGTGTGCCCTACATTCAGAAGGAAGTCTAACTGGGGCATGACTTCTGTGTGGGGCAGACCACAGTAGAGAATTGTATTTGGTGACCATGTTAACGTTAACGCAGCTGTCATCATCTCGTTGGCATGCTGACCAAGTTTTGTCAAAATCACATACCTCCAGCTCTTTTAAAACGCCCCGACGTGCGATGCCCGTCAATTTGAAAAAAGTAGCCATGAATTCATGCGCCCACGTGGCCCTTAGCAAAAAAATTCCCATAAATTCCTCCACCTGTTAAACTCTCATAACAATGCATTATTTCACAGCCAATAGCTTCTACAAACAGGCCTGTGAATATGCTTGCTCAATTGCACTGATGTCACATCATATGAATTGTTTAAATTCACATATCACGATTTAATACGCCCTATTAACAATAAACAGGAAGGTCAACTGTGGTCTGACCCCTGTGGCGATAGTATAGACTGGCGGGTGGAAGAGCACGTAGTATACAACGTCGTTGCCAGCTATTGGCCAATATATGGCGATAACGTGCTGCGCCATCTGTTAACAAAATAGTGAAATTATGTTCTGTTTGTCAACAGGGTGCGCTGCGTGTACCAAACAACAGTGGCCAACCACAGCTACGTCCTTCGTTTGTCCGTAAATTAGTATTTTCACAGGGTTTAAATGTTCATTTCATTTCCACCGTACAGTGACACCACTAAGTAAAACTGTTATGACACTGTTATCATACTCGTCCTATTTGTTACATAGCTTGGGAGTTCACATGGACCAACATCTGACGATGACACATCATGTGACAGCTGTGTGTGTGCTGCTTGTAATTATCATCTATACAGACTATCATCAATACGTCACTATCTCACAACAGAAGCCACCAAAAGTGCTATAAATGCGCTTGTGACCTCTCGCCTTGATTACTGTAATTCGCTCTTGGTTAACCTTCCGGCATCACAGATATTTCGACTGCAATTAACGAGTACAGAACAATGCTGCTAGACTAACTTCGACTTTGGAATTCATTGCCCGCAAACATTCGTAATTCCAAGACGCTAAAAATGTTTAGGAAGTCTTTAAAGACTCACCTTTTTATTGGTCTCTTCAAATGTATGTAAATGAAGAGAATACTATGTGATGGACACTATGGATGGACTATTTGTGATAAACATTAATTTTGCATTAGGATTCTCACCAGATTTTAAGGTTTTATAAATATTATTTTATTTATTTATTTCTAAAGTAATTGAACGACAACAGTAACATAAAGTGTGTGTGTGTGTGTGTGTGTATATGTATGTATGTATGTATGTATGTATGTATGTATGTATGTATGTATGTATGTATGTATGTATGTATATATATATATATATATATATATATATATATATATATATATATATATATATATATATATACATATACATATACATATACATATACATATATATATATATATATATATATATATATATATATATATATACATATATATATATATATATATATATATATATATATATATATATATATATATATATATATATATATATATATATATATATATATATATATATTCACACACATATGTATTTACACATGTGTGTTTACACATGTATGTTTATATTTAAACTGTATTTTCTACCATGTGAATAGTATTTGATACCATGTACAGCGCATTGACACATATAGTGGGAATTAGCGCTTTTAAAAATGCTGTATTATTATTATTAGTATTATTATAGCTGATGTTATGACACTGTTATCATACTCGTCCTATTTGATACATAGTTGAACTTACGCAGAAGAAGCACCAGCAGTTAGTTCAGCAAACTTGTATTCCTGCGCGCCACTGGCTTATGTAATATTGTATTACCGGTCAGATCGTTTTTATTCCTCCGCAGTATAGACACAGATCTTTGAGCTCACGCCCTCAACACCGTAATAATCAAATGACATTAGTTCTCGTTTTTCGAGCTTCCCTCAACGCATACTTTTATACAAAGGCCCGAATATTCGACGCAGCCACCGATGCACCACCAGTATTTGTCCTTGTCCTCGTTCTTCTTCGATGCGCAGAGCTTCTCCATGCATTGAATCTTGAAGGGGCGACAGTAATTCGTACATTCCTTCAACAATTTCTGCATCTCCTGCTGCTGACGGCCATGGTCCGGTGGCATTGCTGGAGCTTGCTTTCTCTCAGCACCGATCGTAACGAGTAGTGTCACGAAGACAACAGCCGCCAAACTCACCAACTGCAACATTAATTCGCCCGTGCAACCCATTAGATGGTGCGACCGAATACAATACAGACATAGTAATAAATATTCGGTAATAAACGGTAGCCTCGCTAAGCCATCCACAATAACTACAGAGACGCCAAGTTGAAGAATTAGGAGGAAGGAGTTTCGTCTGCTCAAGTAGCCTCGATTATCCAGACTCCGTGCTGTGGCGCCACTGTTTGTCGCACACATCATCGCCTGGACGCAGTGTACTTTTCATTGTGACGGAAATAATGTATGCACTAGTGTCCTGCGCGGGCCGGGCTTTGGGTCCAAGCCCGGCCCGGCTGCGGGCCGGGCCGGGCTTGGACATAATTTCGCAGGCCGGGCCGGGCCGGGCCTACATACTGCGGGCCCGGGCCGGGCCTGGGCTGAAAACAGTTTAAACACGTCGGGCTTGGGCCGGGCCTGGGCTGGGCCTGGACATAATAAAAATATTCATACAAAACACCGATTATTACTTTATTTTTTAATAAAAACTTATTATAAATTGTAATTTCGGTTAATGAATGCTTAAAATTATTTCTTTAGTATTATATAGTTGCAAATTGAGACCTTGCATGGAATCTAATGGCCCCATAAGTTCACTTGACTGGAAGTAGCCAGCCCCAAATGTTTACTTCAGAAATATTTGCAGAGGCAATCAAGCCATGATTAACCATCAACTTATCACTCTTTGACCCTACCAGTGGACATTCTATTGTCTAGGTCTTCCCTCCAAACATTGACCACCTGAATGACCTGCCTACTGCCAAGTGTCCACTAGGCCACTAGCCCACTACCCAGTACCCAACCCAGTTGGTAATTGGTATTTCTCCCCAGTCCTAACTCATTCACACATGTCTGAACCTGTCTGTCTCAGGCTAGTGACTGCAGGCCTGCTGGAAATGCCACTGGGTGTCAGTGCCAGTGGGTGACATTTAATTGAAATATCATATTAAATTGTGTTAACTTAGCTGAGCTAATTCAATTAACAATATAAATTGGGGTTATGGCTTGCATATGGGTTAAGTCAGGGTTAGATAAACAAATATCCTACCCTAACCATAAGCTAATACATTAAAGCCAAATATAACAAATGTTATCATATTTAATAGTAATGACACTAAGAAGTTTTTCTTTATTTTTCTTCAGGATATTCGTAAGTTTGAAGAAGTTGGTGGTGCTGGATTTTTAGAACTCATCCTCGTCTTTGTTATAAGATTATAGGTTTATCTTCTCTAAACTTGGCGGGCCGCGGGCTTGCGAGCCGCGGGCTTACCCATCTTTGGCCAGCGGGTATGGGCCGGGCCTGGGCCTGAAACTTGCGGGCCGGACCTGGGCCAAACATTCACGGTCTGGGTTGGGCCTGGGCCGGGCCTGGGCCTAAATTTTAGTTTGCGGGCCTGGGCCGGGCCGGGCTTAAAAAATGATTGCGGGCCTGGGCCGGGCCTGGACTCTAACTGCTAATTGCGGGCCGGGATTGGGATCAAATTCTAGGCCCGCGCTAATTACGATGTCATCCGGGCATTTTATCAGTTGATACGATGCAACTGGAATTAACTTTAAATTTTTATTATATTGACACAACTGTCAGACTGAAAAGTTAAATCAGGCAAAACAAAATTTAGTGTAGAATCTCGATAATGACGGTGATTGGCTGCTGGCGCTTCACGGGAACGCCTGCACAAAATGGAGTGGTGACAGTGGGCAATAGCGAGACCACGCCTCTAAGGCCAGACTCTCTTCTCGGCGAGTTCACGAAGTTGAGCGAGAGTCTGATAAGCGAGACTACTGCTGGAGATGAATTAACAGAAGGATTGCGCAGCGCACGCTCCGGAAACACGAAAAATAATATTTAGACAAATGAATGTCTCAATGGTGTCATTGTATGCATTCTATAGCCACATTGTGTAGCAGATGTAGCCGGATAAAATGAAAAGTGAAAATGAAAAGAAGATGTTTTTAAAAAGAAGGAAACGCAGAAGATGCGACAACATTGGTATAAAAGAACAATATCTTCACAGAGTAGGAAACGTGGTACCTATGTAACTATGAGGATGTTAAGAGACTCCAAATAATATTAGAAATAGATGTAGAACCATATCCATGTATGACTCTTCATCAATATCAACATTTAATGATTGTTATTTTTCATTCAAACGTCTAATGAAATAGCACGGGAACCGTAATTATAAGAGTTCGATAGAGGTAATACTCAAAAACATATCTTCTTTTTCAAGTCTCGCGGTACTGGAACGATGTTCCGAGCAAATCACCAATACTAAATTATTCACTAATGCTATGAAAAATCATACATTTATCTAAATATCAAGCGCATCTTTGTACCTTCGGTCGCTGTGCCGAAAAGTCATTCCTACATATATTACGTATAAGAATCTTCTACCTTTCAGTTTAGCCCATTACAGTAAACCCTAAAATACAAACTCACTCATGCATCACAACTCACAATAATTCGAATAGCTTTTATGAAAGAAATTCAAAAAAAAGTAAGATCGTAAAACGACGGAACACGTTAGACGTGCTTATCAGATCATGGGCTTATTCATATCGAAGTGTGATCTCGTTAATACCCAGATTATATAATCTTAACTGCCAAGTGTCGACAAAAATTACCTGACTGGGTACATTAATGGGTGTTACTATCTATGTCATGATGTTACGCTCGGTGTTCCTGTACTATTACAACAGACGTTTGATGTGACGATGGGTAACTTTCACCGACAATTTACATGACAACTGAAATTCAGTCACCGGATCGAAATGTATGTCAATGCTTAGTATTGGCTTGGTAAATTTTACGAATGTATTGATGTTTGAAAAACTGCAAAGTTAAAAGCCAATCGATTGAGAAGGTTTTGAAGGAGGCAAAACGGTACTGTGGTCGCCAATAGGAAAAGTAATTATGCGCGTTAACTGGACTACGGACATGCGTTGTGAAAGAGTCCCAGTTTTTATATAAAAATTATAATAACGCAAAGATAATTTGTATTCAATGTAGCATTGCTATTGCGGTGTTCTTAAAGCTAGGAGGGATGATGCTGCGCCCAAAATTGTAGGCGTGCAAACACGCACACACGAACCCTCGCATCGAAGGTACATTATTGTACTCATACACACAAGCACCCACCAACGCACGCACATACTCACGCAACGCACACGCTGCAACAAAACAATCAATCAAGCATGCATGCATGCAAACAAACATTTCACACCAAGTACACGGCTGCAGATCATTCAAAAACTAAACAAGCGGTGTACTTACTGTCAACTTCATCTTGGGTAGATGTAATGTCTGCTGCAACCTGAAACGATGACGTCACATTAGGT
>OY759275.1:40363956-40393956 GCA_963662155.1 Lamellibrachia columna
CTCCCAAAAACGTTTTTGTTTCGGGGAAAACGTGATTTTCACTGCCGTGTGCGTTCGGCTTTAGACCAGCATGAAACCTGAATAAATGAATGCCCACAACATGGTGAGACACTGCGGGTTATTCACGGCATGATTGGTTTCATGTTGCATGATCGAGTCCCAATCATAGTCAGGCTAGAAGTAAACTAAACTGACACGCGTAACGTTTGCTTGCGACATCTCGTGCTAGAAAGTAACGTTTTCATTGGCTAATAGATTATATAGATTTCAAGACAAGACAAGGTTTATTCTCTAATGCCATACAGTAGTGTAGGATATAAATATAACCTACTCAGAGTGCTTGCGAGTACAGTATTCGTAATTGTTTTTAAGTAAGAAGAATAATAAATGTTAGATAAACTAACCAACTATAATGTTGATCAATTTACAAATTCTTATTAACTTATTTAAACTGTGACTGTTAAACAACATTGAAAACTTGGAAAGTATTAACGTGATTCATAATATATTTTGACGGAAAGACACTTCTTTGTTCTCTCAGAGTGTCACATTTAAACTTTAGATGAAATTCACCAACGATCTCTGTCGGAATCTCATTTCAATTACACAAAATACAATATCTTTCATGTCTATCAATATTGTGCAATCTACCAGTTTCAATGGGCAATTTTGTGGTAATTAAGTCTAAATTGAGTAAAGATATCCTCATTCTTGATCAAACAAGCAACTGTGTAAATTATGGTTCAAACTCGCTAAAAACTGATTTCCAATTTGAAAGTCGGCCATTTTCTATCCAGTCGATTATGTCATCCCCGATACCATGGGCTTTTAATTTAAGTAGGGGAGACCGGGGTTAGTTGTATACTGGGCAAATTGTTACATATGCGTTTTACGAAAATATAACATACATATGGAATCACCATCGACAGTAGTTGGTTGAAGAGCAGGTTACACATAGCTTTTTTTGACTCTTGATAAGCCAATGGTTTCCTGGTTCACTTGTCGTTTGGGTGTTTTGCCTTGAATGACGATCTTGTTCAATCTTGTTATTTTGTTATGGCACAGCCCTGTTTGAGCAATTAATAAATATTACACGATTAATTGAAACGCGGATGTCGTGCGCGTGTGCGTACGTATGTGTATCATTCAATCACGTAGAAGTCGCATTACATATATATTGTCATTCGCTATTTCATACTCTATTCAATAATTTACATTCAATTCACAATTGTTTGTTATGTAAGAATCCGGGGAATTAGTCCTCTTTGGTAACTAAAAATGAAAAGCTTAATACATAAAGCCGTGAATACCTACATTGTTATGTAATTTAAGTAGGGGAGACCGGGGTTAGTTGTATACTGGGCAAATTGTTACATATGCGTTTTACGAAAATATAACATACATATGGAATCACCATCGACAGTAGTTGGTTGAAGAGCAGGTTACACATAGCTTTTTTTGACTCTTGATAAGCCAATGGTTTCCTGGTTCACTTGTCGTTTGGGTGTTTTGCCTTGAATGACGATCTTGTTCAATCTTGTTATTTTGTTATGGCACAGCCCTGTTTGAGCAATTAATAAATATTACACGATTAATTGAAACGCGGATGTCGTGCGCGTGTGCGTACGTATGTGTATCATTCAATCACGTAGAAGTCGCATTACATATATATTGTCATTCGCTATTTCATACTCTATTCAATAATTTACATTCAATTCACAATTGTTTGTTATGTAAGAATCCGGGGAATTAGTCCTCTTTGGTAACTAAAAATGAAAAGCTTAATACATAAAGCCGTGAATACCTACATTGTTATGTACACTGTGTGTAAGATGTATAAGTGTGTATAATCCAATTAATATAATGTAATGTTCTGGATTACATTATGTTACCTAGGACAATGATACTATGGACTCGGGAGTAAACAGGCTGGTGTGTGTTGTGTGAAACACGAGTGTATGAAGCTGCGGACTTCAGTAAATATAACTACGTTCGTTGCAAGGAAACTACAACTTAGGTGTGTCTTCATGTTATTACATGTAATAACAGTAACATATACGAGTGACACTTGCTTAGCGATCCACGAGTTCTTTGCCGTAACAACGTGCACGTATGATGTAACAACTTGCTCCGCTTACTGGGCAAGTTGTTACAGTCGACCGCGCCATACTTCACATATCTACATAACTACAATAAAGAATATCAATGGTGTGGTACATTTTATTAACACGAATAATAAATTTTATATATACGTTGACATAAATAAAGCATCTAACACATTTTTCAAAAAAAGTGACTTTAACTGAACATGTAACAATTAGCCCCGGTCTCATCTAGTAATCTTTGATGTGGCATTTGTCGAACGTTTTCTGAAAATTTTAAATAATGGTATGATGTTTGCTTCTTTCCTTTCAAAAGGAACCAATCCCTCTTTTAGTGACAAATTGAACACTCCTGCAAGTGGTTGAACACTCTTGCAAGTGGTGGAGATAGCTTCTGTAACTGAATTAGCTTCCGTTTCACTAAATACAGGATACATAGTTAAAGGGAAATGCTTCCGCATACTAAATGCTATTGATGGTCATTAAACCGGGTACTGATCTAAAACGGCGACTAACCAAACCCGGGACACGGCGACAGATGTAGGTTAAAACTGCGGCATATATTGGTCAAAAAGGCGACAATTATTGGTCGTTTTGTAGGATTGTCGGCATAGACACCAATTAGAAGGGACCAACGGCTTTTACCGTCTCCTCCGAAGGACACAAGCAATGAAGGGCGAACGAAATTGCCCGAGCTTCGAAACGGCGACAGATGGAATGGAATCACCGTCCTCTCGATCGGATGCTCTAATCACTAGACCACCGCACCCCACTGTCATTCGCCAACCGCACACACACGTCAACACACTTCCGTGTATACAACACGCAGCGACCAAGACACCACGCGTACTTCAGCGGTCCGTCTTCCTTCATCGGCATACATATCTCGACGGCACATCTGTCCCTGTACTCCCGACACAGGAGGACGCACTGAGCCTTCAGCTGCTGTTGCAACGAAAGCGGCGGCGGTGGCGTCATCACAAGTGTCACCATCGCGAAGACAACAGCCGTCATGCTGATGAACTACAACAATCGTCAGCGTCGCGGATTACAGAGTTTACGTGCATGCCCGTCTTAGACGGGTCGAGTCCGAACCCCCTTTTCAAAACCATAAAGGCGGGCTTGACGTGGGATGTCTTCTTTGACTAACTATGCTTGAACGAATACAGAGAGAGAGAGAGAGAGAGAGAGAGAGAGAGAGAGAGAGAGAGAGAGAGAGAGAGAGAGAGAGAGAGAGAGAGAGAGAGAGAGAGAGAGAGAGAGAGAGAGAGAGAGAGAGAGAGAGAGAGAGAGAGAGAGAGAGAGAGAGAGAGAGAGAGAGAGAGAGAGAGAGAGAGAGAGAGAGAGATCCACCCATCCAGATCCAAAAGGAAAACAACATTTGGTGTTACCAATATCCAAGCAAACAAGCAAACAATAATCAGTCAGTTTGGCCTATCAATCAAAATAATCGAAGAAACAATCAATCTGCTCGGCCAATTAACAAAAAGGATCAAACAAACATCACATCAGGGTCTAAATAAAGCTTAGATATATCTTAAGTATATCATGCTCAAATGTGCCTTTTTGTCATCAAGTCTATTGTGCCATTATAATATGAGCCATTTTTGCATGTGCCATTTTTGTATGTGCTTTTCTATAGGGAGATCCGTTTGACCGTATATCGGCGCAGTGGCTAGAACAGTTCGTTCTGGTCTCCTTTCCTCAACTGTTGGTTTTTGTTCCCTGGGTTGAAGCAAACATTGGAATCCTTACCAGAGATTTTCGGTTGCCGCACCAACTCTGGAACGAACTCACTGTTATCCTTATGTAAGCAGGATATATAATAACATTTCGCCGTCACCTGAAGACAATAATAATGTTAGTGCAATTGAAGTATTGTATTGCATCGTATTATATTGTATTAAGAGGTAACTTCTTATATAGCGCGGTATCCAGGCCATAGGACGCTCATGGTGCTTCACACTTCGCCCTCTGTCAGACCTGTTCATTCCGACACCAACTCGACTTCTCTGTGAAGATTAATCGTTCATATATCTTCATCACTGTCTACGGCCAGGTACTCATTTATACAGCTGAGTGAACTGATATAAATGAAATTGTTCACGCTTGCACATGTGAGTATGGGAGAAAGCAGAAGGAGAAGGAGAGGGAGAAGAAGGAGAAGGAGGAGAAGAAGGAGGAGGAGAAGGAGGAGAAGGAGGAGAAGAGTACACGGCTATCGAGCTGCCTAATACTCAGCGACTCTACATTCCGTATTATTCCAATAAGTGTATGTGCTCTGAACAACTTCTCGCCAATTTATTAGTTACACCCACCACACAATTCAATATACCCCAAAGACAACGCTGAAGGATATGAAGTCAGTGGTACGTGTACTGCTTTATTTGTTTTATTCACCACTCACAGTATTCGAACTGCCAGATTCGTGTTTTGTTCGAGTATTTCAACGAAGTTCAAAGGGTAATCAAATGATTGGGTTGAGTAGGAGAAATATAACATATAGGGAAACGATTTTATTGTATTTATATATAAAGCAATATTAAGGCCTCATTTAGAATAATGTGTGCAATCTGGGGGAAGGTATTGTACGAATGATATAGATAGGCTAGAACGAATACAGAGGAGATCAACTAAAATGATCCCAGAACTGAGATACCTTAGTCATGAAGAACGCCTAAAAGAATGTGATTTAACAACGTTTTATGATATTGAATGAGTATACAATTATTGATGTAAATATTTTTCTCTCGCTTAAGTAAGACAGTAGAACTAGAGGACAGCAAGTAACATTAGTGAAGGATCAGTGTAGATAGGATATCAGAAAGAACTCGTTCGTATAGGGGACAATAAATGAATGGAACAAATTATCATATTTTTTTAGCATTTATCAACATAATAATTGTGTCAAGTTGAACTGTTTGAATTGATGAGTTTCTTAAGTCTGTAGTAATACATGTACGATGTATCATCACTTCATTACATTCACGTTCTTGATAGATGCCAGGGTGGTGATGTATAACCTGTACGGTTTAATGTCTGTTACACAATACATGATCTGCCGGCTATTTTATTCTAAGACAATTTGAATTAATTAATTTAGTTCCCCGGATGTAACCCATATAATTCCTAGCAAAGCATCAGATTGGTTGAGGCAAGTAGGACAACGTTAAAAGCTAATATAACATTCGGTGTGTACCTAGGCCTTTTATTCATATAGTCTAATACATATGAGGATTGGTTCACAACTCTGTTGCGCACGCCCGCACGCACGCACCACACATTCCGATAAACCAATATCTAAAACATATGTGACGTAATATGAGAAGTTGCGGTAGAACCATATCCATGTTTGACTCTTCAATGAAATCAACATTTACTGATTGTTAATTTACACCACTTAAAACATTTAACGCAATAGTTAATTATAAGAGCTCGATAATTTAGGCAAGTTTCATAATACAGGAGGTGTGGCCTGACCTCTAACAGGAACAAACATATACCCGTTCAATTACTTCACATTGAACGAAAAGTAAACAAGACATCAGAAATAATGGTAGAATAGAACGGTTGTTTTTAAACTGTGGGGTTCAGCCTACAGTTACATTTCCCACTGGTGGCCATGTCAACGTTTTGCATGATTATAAGAAAACGTGACCATCAAACATTCTAAAACTATTTTACCAGCCACTGCCATCATCCCATTGAATGGTCGAGTTTTGTTAAAAATTCCACATTTCTAACTCTTTTAAATTGCCTGCACGTGCCATATCCGTCAATGTTTACAAATGTGTGCATGAATTACTAAACGTGCTTTATGGTACAAAATTTCCCCAAATCCTTCCGCCTATTAAAATCTTCTAAAAATCCTCAGTTACACTGTCAACAGGTTCTGCCAGCAACTTGGCAACGTGTCTGCTCAAATCTAGTTATGTTAGATAACATAATTTTTTAAAGAAAATTTCACATATATAAAATTAGTGTGCCCTACATTCAGAAGGAAGTCTAACTGGGGCATGACTTCTGTGTGGGGCAGACCACAGTAGAGAATTGTATTTGGTGACCATGTTAACGTTTTGTCTGATTATAAGAAAAAGTGACCATAAAAATTCAGCAGCTGTCATCATCTCGTTGGCATGCTGACCAAGTTTTGTCAAAATCACATATCTCCAGCTCTTTTAAAACGCCCCGACGTGCGATGCCCGTCAATTTTGAAAAAAGTAGCCACGAATTCATGCGCCCACGTGGCCCTTAGCAGAAAAATTCCCATAAATCCCTCCACCTGTTAAACTCTCATAACAATGCATTATTTCACAGCCAATAGCTTCTACAAACAGACCTGTGAATATGCTTGCTCAATTGCACTGATGTCACATCATATGAATTGTTTAAATTCACATATCACGATTTAATACGCCCTATTAACAATAAACAGGAAGGTCAACTGTGGTCTGACCCCTGTGGCGATAGTATAGGAGTCAGACCACAGTTGAAAATTGCATTGGTGGCCATGTTAACGTTTTGTTAGATTATAAGAAAACGTGACCACTAAAAATTCTGAAACTTTTTCACAGCATCTGCCATCATCTCATTGACATGCTGACCAAGTTTTATCAAAATCACATACCTCCAGTTCTTTTAAAACGCCCCGACGTGCGATGCCCATCAATTTTGAAAAAAATAGCCTTGTATTCATGCACCCACGTGGCCCATAGCAGAAAAATTCCCATAAATCCCTCCGCCTTTTAAACTCTCAAAAAAATACACCATTTCACAGCCAATAGCTTCTACAAACAAACCTGTGAATATGCCTGCTCAATTGCACTAATGTCACATCATATGAATTCTTTAAATTCACATATCGCAATTTAATACGCCCTACATTCGTGTGAAACAATAAACAGGAAGGTTAACTGTGGTCTTACCCCTATAGACTGGCGGGTGGAAGAGCACGGAGTATACAACGTCGGCGCCAGCTATTGGCCAATATATGGCGATAACGTGCTGCGCCATCTGTTAACAAAATAGTGAAATTATGTTCTGTTTGTCAACAGGGTGCGCTGCGTGTACCAAACAACAGTGGCCAACCACAGCTACGTCCTTCGTTTGTCCGTAAATTAGTATTTTCACAGGGTTAAATGTTCATTTCATTTCCACCGTACAGTGACACCACTAACATTTGTTGTAGCGTAAAACTGTTATGACACTGTTATCATACTCGTCCTATTTGTTACACAGCTTGGGAGTTCACATGGACCAACATCTGACGATGACACATCATGTGACAGCTGTGTGTGTGCTGCTTGTAATTATCATATATACAGACTATCATCAATACGTCACTATCTCACAACAGAAGCCACCAAAAGTGCTGTAAATGCGCTTGTGACCTCTCGCCTTGATTACTGTAATTCGCTCTTGGTTAACCTTCCGGCATCACAGATATTTCGATTGCAACGAGTACAGAACAATGCTGCTAGACTAACTACGCGCACCATTAAGCACGACCACATAACACCAATCTTAAGGGGCATACACTGGCTGCCGGTAGCAAGTCGAATACATTTCAAGGTGCTAGTGTTGGCATTCCGATGCGTCAATGGTTTGGCGCCGACTTACTTGGCCGAACTTTTACACATACGAACTCCTGATGGGCGTCTACGCAAGGACTATGCGCCAACACTGCACCAATGCATCACTAAGAAGAGCGTTGGGGAATCTGCATTTGGAACAACAGCGCCTCGACTTTGAAATTCATTGCCCGCAAACATTCGTAATTCCAAGACGCTAAAAATGTTTAGGAAGTCTTTAAAGACTCACCTTTTTATTGGTCTCTTCAAATGTATGTAAATGAAGAGAATACTATGTGATGGACACTATGGATGGACTATTTGTGATAAACATTAATTTTGCATTAGGATTCTCACCAGATTTTAAGGTTTTCTAAATATTATTTTATTTATTTATTTATAAAGTAATTGAACGACAACAGTAACATAAAGTGTGTATGTGTATATGTATGTATGTATGTATGTATATATGTATGTATATATATATATATATATATATATATATATATATATATATATATATATATATATACATATACATATATATATATATATATATATATATATATATATATATATATATATATATATATATATATATATATATATATATATATATATATATATATATATATATATATATACATATGCATATACATATACATATACATATACATATGTATATGTATATGTATATGTGTATATATATATATATATATATATATATATATATATATATATATATATATATATATATATATATATATATATATATATCACACACATATGTATTTACACATGTGTGTTTACACATGTATGTTTATATTTAAACTGTAATTTCTACCATGTGAATAGTATTTGATACCATGAACAGCGCATTGACACATATAGTGGGAATTAGCGCTTTTAAAAATGCTGTATTATTATTATTAGTATTATTATAGCTGATGTTATGATAGTGTTATCATATTCGTCCTATTTGATACATAGTTGAACTTACGCAGAAGAAGCACCAGCAGTTAGTTCAGCAAACTTGTATTCCTGCGCGCCACTGGCTATGTAATATTGTATTACCGGTCAGATCGTTTTTATTCCTCCGCAGTATAGACACAGATCTTTGAGCTCACGCCCTCAACACCGTAATAATCAAATGACATTAGTTCTCGTTTTTCGAGCTTCCCTCAACGCATACTTTTATACAAAGGCCCGAATATTCGACGCAGCCACCGATGCACCACCAGTATTTGTCCTTGTCCTCGTTCTTCTTCGATGCGCAGAGCTTCTCCAGGCATTGAATATTGAAGGGGACACAGTAATTCGTACATTCCTTCAACAATTTCTGCATCTCCTGCTGCTGACGGCCATGGTCCGGTGGCATTGCTGGAGCTTGCTTTCTCTCAGCACCGATCGTAACGAGTAGTGTCACGAAGACAACAGCCGCCAAACTCACCAACTGCAACATTAATTCGCCCGTGCAACCCATTAGATGGTGCGACCGAATACAATACAGACATAGTAATAAATATTCGGTAATAAACGGTAGCCTCGCTAAGCCATCCACAATAACTACAGAGACGCCAAGTTGAAGAATTAGGAGGAAGGAGATTCGTCTCCTCAAGTAGCCTCGATTATCCAGACTCCGTGCTGTGGCGCCACTGTTTGTCGCACACATCATCGCCTGGACGCAGTGTCCTTTTCATTGTGACGGAAATAATGTATGCACTAGTGCCCTGCGCGCGGGCTGCGGGCCGGGCCGGGCCGGGCCACTACATAATTTCGCAGGCCAGGCCGGGCCGGGCCTGGGCCTACATACTGCGGGCCCGGGCCGGGCCTAGGCTGAAAACAGTTTAAACACGTCGGGCTTGGGCCGGGCCTGGGCTGGGCCTGGACATAATAAAAATATTCATACAAAACACCGATCATTACTTTATTTTTTAATAAAAACTTATTATAAATTGTAATTCCGGTTAATGAATGCTTAAAATTATTTCTTTAGTATTATATAGTTGCAAATTGAGACCTTGCATGGAATCTAATGGTCCCATAAGTTCACTTGGCTGGAAGTAGCCAGCCCCAAATGTTTACTTCAGAAATATTTGCAGAGGCAATCAAGCCATGATTAACCATCAACTTATCACCCTTTGACCCTACCAGTGGACATTCTATTGTCTAGGTCTTCCCTCCAAACATTGCCCACCTGAATGACCTGCCCACTGCCAAGTGCCCACTGGGCCACTAGCCCACTACCCAGTACCCAACCCAGTTGGTAATTGGTATTTCTCCCCAGTCCTAACTCATTCACACATGTCTGAACCTGTCTGTCTCAGGCTAGTGACTGCAGGCCTGCTGGAAATGCCACTGGGTGTCAGTACCAGTGGGTGACATTTAATTGAAATATCATATTAAATTGTGTTAACTTAGCTGAGCTAATTCAATTAACAATATAAATTGGGGTTATGGCTTGCATATGGGTTAAGTCAGGGTTAGATAAACAAATCTCCTACCCTAACCATAAGCTAATACATTAAAGCCAAATATAACAAATGTTATCATATTTAATAGTAATGACACTAAGAAGTTTTTCTTTATTTTTCTTCAGGATATCGTAAGTTTGAAGAAGTTGGTGGTGCTGGATTTTTAGAACTCATCCTCGTCTTTGTTATAAGATTATAGGTTTATCTTCTCTAAACTTGGTGGGCCGCGGGCTTGCGAGCCGCGGGCTTACCCATCTTTGGCCTGCGGGTATGGGCCGGGCCTGGGCGTGAAACTTTCGGGCCGGGCCTGGGCCAAACATTCACGGTCTGGGTTGGGCCTGGGCCTAAATTCTAGTTTGCGGGCCTGGGCCGGGCCGGGCTTAAAAAATGATTGCGGGCCTGGGCCGGGCCTGGACTCTAACTGCTAATTGCGGGCCTGGCTTGGGATCAAATTCTAGGCCCGCGCAGGGCACTAGTATGCACCCAAATTGTGGGTGCATACATAATTAGCTAATTACGATGTCATCCGGGCATTTTATCAGTTGATACGATGCAACTGGAATTAACTTTAATTTTTCATTATATTGACACAACTTTCAGACTGAAAAGTTAAATCAGGCCAAACAATTTTTTTGGTACAATCTCGATAATGACGGTGATTGGCTGCTGGCGCTTCATGGGAACGCCTGCACAAAATGGTGTGGGGACAGTGGGCAATAGCGAGACCACGCCTCTAAGGCCAGACTCTCTTCTCGGCGAGTTCACGAAGGTGAGCGAGAGTCTGATAAGCGAGACTACTGCTGGAGATGAATTAACAGAAGGATTGCGCAGCGCACGCTCCGGAAACACGAAAAATAATATTTAGACAAATGAATGTCTCAATGGTGTCATTGTATGCATTCTATAGCCACGTTGTATAGCAGATGAATGTCTCAATGGTGTCATTGTATGCATTCTATAGCCACATTGTGTAGCAGATGTAGCCGGATAAAATGAAAAGTGAAAATGAAAAGAAGATGTTTTTAAAAAGAAAGAAACGCAGAAGATGCGACAACATTGGTATAAAAGAACAATATCTTCACAGAGTAGGAAACGTGGTACCTATGTAACTATGAGGATGTTAAGAGACTCCAAATAATATTAGAAATAGATGTAGAACCATATCCATGTATGACTCTTCATCAATATCAACATTTAATGATTGTTATTTTTCATTCAAACGTCTAATGAAATAGCACGGGAACCGTAATTATAAGATTTCGATAGAGGTAATACTCAAAAACATATCTTCTTTTTCAAGTCTCGCGGTACTGGAACGATGTTCCGAGCAAATCACCAATACTAAATTATTCACTAATGCTATGAAAAATCATACATTTATCTAAATATCAAGCGCATCTTTGTACCTTCGGTCGCTGTGCCGAAAAGTCATTCCTACATATCTTACGTATAAGAATCTTCTACCTTTCAGTTTAGCCCATTACAGTAAACCCTAAAATACACACTCACTCATGCATCACAACTCACAATAATTCGAATAGCTTTTATGAAAGAAATTGTCGACGCATCAGCGAAAACAACTGTCAAAAAAAAGTAAGATCGTAAAACGACGGAACACGTCAGACGTGCTTATCAGATCATGGGCTTATCAGATCATGGGCTTATCAGATCATGGGCTTATCAGATCATGGGCTTATTCATATCGAAGTGTGATCTCGTTAATACCCAGATTATATAATCTTAACTGCCAAGTGTCGAAAAAAATGACCTGACTGGGTACATTAATGGGTGTTACTATCTATGTCATGATGTCACGCTCGGTGTTCCTGTACTATTACAACAGACGTTTGATGTGACGATGGGTAACTTTCACCGACAATTTACATGACAACTGAAATTCAGTCACCGGATCGAAATGTATGTCAATGCTTAGTATTGGCTTGGTAAATTTTACGAATGTATTGATGTTTGAAAAACTGCAAAGTTAAAAGCCAATCGATTGAGAAGGTTTTGAAGGAGGCAAAACGGTACTGTGGTCGCCAATAGGAAAAGTAATTATGCGCGTTAACTGGACTACGGACATGCGTTGTGAAAGAGTCCCAGTTTTTATATAAAAATTATAATAACGCAAAGATAATTTGTATTCAATGTAGCATTGCTATTGCGGTGTTCTTAAAGCTAGGAGGGATGATGCTGCGCCCAAAATTGTAGGCGTGCAAACACGCACACACGAACCCTCGCATCGAAGGTACATTATTGTACTCATACACACAAGCACCCACCAACGCACGCACATACTCACGCAACGCACACGCTGCAACAAAACAATCAATCAAGCATGCATGCATGCAAACAAACATTTCACACCAAGTACACGGCTGCAGATCATTCAAAAACTAAACGAGCGGTGTACTTACTGTCAACTTCATCTTGGGTAGATGTAATGTCTACTGCAAACTGAAACGATGACGTCACATTAGGTGAATATACAGCGACCGAATGACAGGAAATGTTAACGTAACAATATGCATAGGTATCAACATTACTGCCAATACCTCTATTGTAGGAGAAAACGGTGCACACAATGCCTAGATTAACGTGATCGGTGTCTCGACGTTCAACCGCTGCACCAAATGTATGAGATCCCTCACCTGTGGTGTCCTGGTGCGAGTGTCTACTGGTTGGTACTTACAAGAGAACAACTATCGCCACTTATATACCACCGCGGCCGCTTGAACCTTGGTCAGCTTCTTAGAAGCAACCACTTGTCACAAACAGCTGTCGTGTGCTTTCCGCATGCAGCACTTTAATGTAGCAAGTAGAAGAGATATATATATATATATATATATATATATATATATATATATATATATATATATATATATATATATATATATATATATATAGCACTTTAATGTAGCAAGTAGAAGATATATATATATATATATATATAGAGAGAGAGAGAGAGAGAGAAAGAGAGATAGAGGGAGATATATATATATATATATATATATAGAGAGAGAGAGAGAGAGAGAGAGAGAGAGAGAGAGAGAGATAGAGAGAGAGAGAGAGAGAGAGAGAGAGAGAGAGAGTGAGAGAGAGAGAGAGAGACAGAGAGAGAGAGAGAGAGAGAGAGAGAGAGAGAGAGAGAGAGAGAGAGAGAGAGAGAGAGAGAGAGACAGAGAGACAGAGAGAGAGAGAGAGAGAGAGAGAGAGAGAGAGAGAGAGAGAGAGAGAGAGAGAGAGAGAGAGAGAGAGAAAGGAAGAGAGAGAGAGAGAGAGAAAGGAAGAGAGAGGGAGAGAAAGAGAGGGTGTGTGTGAGTGTGCGTGTGCGTGTGCGCGCGTGTGTGTGAAGAGGGAGAGGATATAATTGGATAGGATAGGATAGGAGAGAGGGGACAGAGAGAGAAAGAGAGAGAGGGATCAACTATTACCTCAGTCTACTCCCACATGTTCCACGGGCAGCAGCATCCATAATGTATACGTAGACAAATTATCTAACTAACTTGTGCTTATATATTTCAGTATACAATAATAATGTGTGAGTTGTCTAAGGAAAGATCTCCATGTAGGACATTTCAGCATTAATTACACATTTCTTCGATCGGGTCCACAAACTAATGATTTCCCAACACATCCAGGGAGCAAAGTCTGAAATGAAAAGTTGCCCAAAATCCTGTGAACATGATGTCGTCATTGTAATAATACTTCTTACGAATTTTGGCATACGACGACAAGTGGCCTGTGCTGTGTGTAGTTGAGTTACCACAACATCACTTCATACAATATCACAGGATCTTATCTTGAAAATGGTTTATTTGGTTGTCTGCAAATAAACAAATACTTATGTTGGCTTCTTCCTCGCTAAGCAGCTGGGACAATACATTCATGAAAGGCTTTTTACTTTGTAACGTAAATAATCTTTCAGGAAAGGCTCTCCAGTCTGTAACCTAACATGTCTTTTCGGAAAGGCCCTTTAGCCACTTTTTAGAGACTTCTTTAGCAATTTCTTTAGCCACTTATTTAGTCACTTCCTTTGCCACTTCATTAGCCACACCATAAATACCATAGAACGATAGACGTTTGCCATGTTGGCTTCTTCCTCGCTTAGCAACTGGCACAATACTTTCAGGAAAGGCTCTTTCGTCTGTAACCTCAGGGTCTTTCCGCAAAGGCCATTTAGCCAATTAGCCTCACATTAGCCATTTCTTTAGTTATTTCTTTAGCCACTGTCTTAGCCACTTCCTTAGCCACTTCTTTAGCCATTTCTTTAGCAACTTATTTAGCCACTTCCAATATAGTTCGGTCACAAACTAACTTCACGTTCGCATTCTGTGACGTTCTCTACACCCTGTTCGTCCTACATCACTTTAAGGCGGTGCCACATTCACAGCTATAGCACTGACGTTGAACAGAGACCGACTCAAGGGAAGCGGAGAGAAACTGTCGAGCTGTTGATCGAGATGTTGGTTTGCTCGCAGCCGTATCGCCCAGGTGTTAATCACTGGCTTCGTCTTTTGCTTGAGTGTTCCTGGGACGCCTGGCAGATTTACCATTGAACAGTTCAACCCACCTCTATCGAGTGGACATAGGTGACTGAGAGTCGTTTGTCTCCCGAACAACTCAACTTGCAACGGGATTTAGTGTCACAAATTTGTCGGCGTTTTTCGGGTAAAACTTGCTATTTTAAGATTACAGTACGACACCTTTTCATATGTCTCACTAAGTGAATGTAAATTATAGTTCTAGTCAGATTTATCACGTCTGTCAGTCAAAACAACAAGCTGAATGTGGTTATCGAGAGTCTAATAACTATGCTTGGCTTTTCTTTTCTTTGCTTTGGTGTGATCTAAATGTTCAATTGTAATAGCATAGTAATAGCTCAATTACTATTACTTTGGTTTCTATTACTATTACTTGAACAACTGTAATCGTCACTATGGCTCCAGACCAGGTCATGCATGTCTGTCTGTCTGTCTGTACTGTATGTATGTATGTAATGTACTGCACTATACAACAACGCCAACAACGCCAATAGCAGCAGGGAAATCATATGATGTATCCTAGAGTTCACGCGGAATGTGAGATGTTGTTCTCCCCCGCTTCAGCAGAGGCATTTTCCACACTCGAGACGGCGTCTGTTGTACAAGTGCTCTCTTGCCTTGTCCCAATTGTAAAACACGCAGCTGAGTGCTTGTTCTTACAATGGTGTTAAGTAATAGGAGTGACTAAGCATAACGTAAGACGTTCGATATGCGAGTGACTGGGTAGTAGGGTAGGTGTGACAAGGAGCCCCTTAAGGGGAAATCGTATGCGGGAAAGAATCCCTTCGGTAAATATCGTCCATGTGCTGTGAATGATCTAGTTCATTATCTTAGGTACATTCTGTGTGTTGCAATTGTTGACGCGTGTAGTATCTACAAAACAGTTGTAGCCATTTTAGCGGAGGTTCCTAATGTGGGGTAAAAAGCCCACCCACGGGCAACAAGCCCCCTCTGGGCGTTTGCAGTATTATAATCTCCATATATTAATATATGTTTTCATATACAGTCTGTATCGTCCACAACGGATACATTTAAACCACTACTATAATGGTATTAGCCTATTGAATGCATTTACTTCTTTTGCGTTAGTTTCCCGTGGCTATTGTATATAATCCCACGTTAGTAAGGATGATTTGTATAATTATGAAGCTCAAATTTTAATATCAATAGTTTACCGCGTGTTTCGCTTCTGCTGCAATCATATTGTAATCAGATGGACGTGATGATGTGCGGCTCCCTCTGGCGATCTCTAAATTCATAATTTATTTCGAGCCTTATGGCTAGATGGAGGGGTAGAAGTTTCTCGCATATGTGCGCCTTGCCCCACCTTACTACGATACTACGATACTGACAAGATAAACATGAATGTGCGCAGCTGTGCTTGCGTTCATGTGTACGTGCGTGCGTGCGTGCGTACGTGTCCCGTGACTGAAATTCGATTATACATATTTGTACTCATTTAATATTGACTAGTCTCCGCGTATTGCGTGGAGTATATTAAATGCAATCACTTGACCCAAATAACTAACACAATAATCTCTCTTTTCGGGGGTCTTTTACTCGAAATTAGTGAACATGTACATTAATTTGGATCCTCAATAATAAATGCCTACATTACATAATATTATGATGTGCATCCGTAGTAGTAATGCGTATCATATTTGTTGGCAAATCCGTGTCAACGTATTTGAATACAAATGCAAATTTTTTCAAATAAGTTTCAGATGATCTTTAAGGGATGGTGAACTTGATCCAGATTGTGAGCGCATCTGCACAGAAAACGCGTATTTTTAGTTCCAGTGGGGGCAAAGTCACGAAAGTGCAATTTCAATTGTAAAAACAAACATCTTAGAAAACAACAATAATGCAAACAATATTATGGTCTAGTCGAAATACAATGCAAAAAGGCAACATATGGCCCTGGATCAGATAGTTAGGGCATGAATTTGTTCAATAAAATGAATCGATTAATCTACACCTGCATCTCCACCAACGCGAGTGTGTGAATCCTGGTCAATAGCCATGTGGATATCAACAATGGCTCAATATATCAGATTAAACAACATGGTATATGAGAAACAGTCATCTGTGGTCTAAAATGGGCCACGATATTCACTTGGGAATATAATATAAAAAAATTTTTTACTAATAACTTGGCAGAATATCCTCAATAAATTAGAATTTTTTTCTAATTTGTTGAGGATATCCGCCCAATCTGCCAAGGGTCCCTTACAGCAGCGGATCCAGGGGGTCTTAGGGGCCTCAAGAAACCCCTAGGCCATGGTGGGGGTCTTAGACCCTCCTGTGTCCGTGGCAAACATTACGGTAAAGGACAACGTATATAGGCCTACATCGAAACTAGTGTCAATGTAAAGACTGGAGTATTAGCAGCCGGTTAATGGTAACCCTTCTGTAAGTAGAACGACATTTGTGTCGTCCCCCCTCCCCGGTTCATAAGTAGAACGACTACGGCTGACTGAGATCCCCCCTCCGCCAACAAGCCTAGATCCGCCCCTGCCTTATGCCATAAACTGTTATAATGTCTTTGTTGGAGGCAGGCCATACAACCCACAGTGTTTACCACAATCTCGGTGAGCCAAAGACTTCCTTGTTCATTTGCCGACTGACGATTTTATCGATCGCTAGATGTCATGGTTTCATAATTGAAGCTTCTTCTAGATTCGATATTTTCAGCCTATGGTGAAATTCGTCATGTCACATGCGAAACTGGGTTTCCTTAGACCAGCATGAAACCTGTATGCCCACAACATGGTGAGACACTGCGGGTTATTCATATTATTGGTTTCATGTTGCATGATCGAGTCCCAATCATAGTCAGGCTAGAAGTAAATTAAACTGACACGCGTAATGTTTGCTTGCGACATCTCGTGCTAGAAAGTAACGTTTTCATTGGCTAATAGATTATACAGGTTTCAAGAAAAGACAAGATTTATTCTCTAATACCTTACAATTGTGCAGACGATAAATATACCTTACTCAGAGTATAAAATACCTAGAGTACTTGCGAGTATAGTACTCGTAACATTTTTAAGTAAAAAGAACAGTCAATGTTAGTTAAACTTACCAACTATAATGTTGATCAATTTACACATTCTTATTAACTTATTTAAACTGTGACTGTTAAACAACACAGAAAACTTGAAAGTATTAACGTGATTAATAAAATATCTTGACGGAAAGATACTTCTTTGTTCTCTCAGAGTGTCACATTTAAACATTATATGAAATTCACCAATGATCTCTGTTGGAATCTCATTTGTATTACACAAAATACAATATCTTTCATGTCTATCAATATTGAACCATCTGCATGTTTCAATGGGCAATGTTGTGTTACTAAGTATAAATTGAGTAAAGATATCCTAATTCTTAATCAAACAAGCAACAGTGGTTCAAACTCGCTAAAAACTTATTTCTATTTTGAAACATCCTCACCTAGCACAACTCGCTGTCTTCCGTCAGTCGGCTATTTTCTATCCAGTCGATTATGCCATCCCCGATACCATAGGCTTTTAATTTAAGTAGGAGAGACCGGGGTTAGTCGTATACAGATGCGTTTTAACGAAAATAGAGCATACATATGGAGTCACCAACGATAGTAGTTGGTTGGAAGTCCACCAGCAGACAAACTGTCCAAATATCGGGAGTTAAGAAGACAAAATTAACAAGATGTTGAAAAAAATACTTTTTAACATAATATCATCTCACGCAGCCACTTTTTATATTTCGTGAATGAAACTTGAAACATGTCTACTATAATATATAGGGGTTATGCCAAGTAGACGTAAAATTTAAATTCAGGATTTGTCATATGGCTTCCCTGTCGTCTGGGTATTTTGCCTGGGATGAGAATCTTGTTCAATCTTGTTAATTTTTTGGCATAGCCCTATTTGAGCAATTAATAAATATTATACTACTCTTTGAAACGTTGATGTCGTGCGCGTGTGCGCGTATGCGTACCTGTGTGTATCGTTAAATCAAGTAGAAGTCAAATTACATATACATTGCCATTCGCTATTTCATACTCTATTCAATAATTTACATTCTATTCACAAATGTTTGTTATGTAAGAATCCTGGGAATGAGTCCTCTTTGGTAACTAAAAATTAAAAGCTTAATATATGAAGCCGTGAATACCTACATTGTTATGCAAACTATGTATAAGATGTATAAATGTGTACAATCCAATTAATGTAATGTAATGTTGTGGACTACATTATGTTACCTTGGACAATCATACTATGGACTCAGGAGTAAACAGACTGATGAGTGTTGTGTGAAACTCGAGTGTACAAAGAAGCGTACTTCAGTAAATATTATAACTACGTTCGTTGCAAGGAAACTACGACTTCTGTGTGTCGTCATGTTATTACATGTAATAACAGTAACATAGACGAGTGACACTTGCTTTGCGATCCACGAGTTCTTTGTTGTGCACGTATAATGTAACAACTTGCTCCGCTTACTGGGCAAAAACCGGGACACGCATTGGTCAAAACGGCGACAGATGTAGGTTAAAACGGCGGCATGTATTGGTAAAAAATGCGACAATTATTGGTCGTTTTATAAGATTGTCGGCATAGACACCAGTTAGAAGGGACCAACGGTTGCTCGAGCTTCGAAACGGCGACAGATGGAATGGAATAACCGTCCTCTCGATCGGATGCTCTAATAACTAGACCATGACTCCCCACTGTCATTCGCCAACCTCACACACACGTTAACACACTTCCGTGTATACAACACGCAGCGACCAAGACACCACGCGTACTTCAGCGATCCCTCTTCCTTCATCAGTATACATATCTCGACGGCACATCTGTCCCTGTACTCCCGACACAGGAGGACGCACTGAGCCTTCAGCTGCTGTTGCAACGAAAGCGGCGGCGGTGACGTCATCACAAGTGTCGCCATCGCGAAGACAACAGCCGTCATGCTGATGAACTACAACAATCGTCAGCGTCGCGGATTACACGTGGGATGTCTTCTTTGACGGAACTGGTTTCCGTACCACTAACTACGCTTGAACGAATACAGAGAGAGAGTGAGAGAGAGAGAGAGAGAGAGAGAGAGAGAGAGAGGGAGAGAGAGAGGGAGAGAGAGAGAGAATGTGGTTTACCAAACCTAGTTACAAGGAGGTTGAGAGGAGATCAAATTGATTGAAGTTTTGTAAGATATTGAATGGGTATAAAAATATTGATTAAAATATTTTTTCTCACTTAAGAAATGTAGTAGAACAAGAGGACACGAAATAACATTAGTGAAGGATCAGTGTAAATTGGATATGAGAAAGTACTCATTCTCCCAGAAGGCAATGAGAGAATGGAACATGTCATCCATAGATTGTATAAATGCTAGCAAAGCGAATATGTTTAAAAACAAAATCTACCATATACCAGAAGGGCAGATTAAACACAAGCGAAGAATTGCTGAACTCTCGATAAACCAATGGCTTTCTTGCCCACTTGCTATCTGGGCATTTTGCTTTGGACGGCAATCTTGTTCAATCTTATCAAACTGCTGGATCCCAGTGATCACAGAGTTAAGGCGAAATGCATTGGAATAGTAAATGCAATTGATGACCACTACAAAATATACAAAATTCATGACAAATGTGTATATAATTTCAACAAATAAAATAATCAAATAATTGTGCAGAAAAAAAAATTAAAATAATTTGCCACATACATATAAGTAATATTACTTTCCATAACACGGTATTGTATATGTCACTACACTGTTATATCACGCATATCGCACTAATTTCTAATCTCAGAGTGGTTACTTTTGACCGTTTTCAAATTAAGTACGGGGCACTTTTGACTGAGGGGCTACTATAGATAGCTTTTGCCGGTGCTTCACCAGAAAGGCACATACCAAAATGGCACATGCTATTAAGGTACACTTGAATTAATGAATTAATTGGCACGTTTGGGTACACATTTTACTTCGTTTCATCTCACTGTGGCTCATTGCAACTGAGATTTGGACGTCATTTAAATCATAATTAATTTACAACCAATCTCAAACATTAACTCAAATCTATTCACAAAATGTACTGACATTATGTCTCGCAAACAACTCGTATCAGCACACAGATAATGTTCACACACAAAGAGCCTGGTCCAAACGCGAGGGGTTTGTTCTATCGTAGCTCTAAAATGGTGAGAGGTTATGCCCATAAGGGATTATAACCTACACTCTAACCTTTGATGATGCTAATATCAATATCCATATGAGGCATTGATCAGTCAGTGGTCTGTTAACCGTAAATTTTTATAAGGCTTAATTAACACTGAAAAGGATTGATTGAAATCTAGCACTGAGATTGACTTCAATGTCACAAAATGTTATTCATAGTAATGCTGTTTCACTCAGATATACTTCTTTGCCAACAAAAATACTGACTTCAGATAAGCCGGATGATATCCATCAATTTATGCTTATGTACAAGTAATCTCACTCGCAGCAATTTACATTAAACAAAAGAGCCACTGTGAGAAACCCAGTTTCGATCAGATCCACCCATCCAGATTCAAAAGGAAAACTACATTTGGTGTTACCAATATCCATTGTTTCAATTAAGTTGTAAAACAAACAAACAATAATCGGTCAATTTTGCCTATCAATCAAAATAATCAAAGAACCAATCAATCTGCTCGGCCAATTAACAAAAAGGATCAAACAAACATCACAACTGATTATAAGGGTATAAATAAAGCTTAGATATATCTTAAATATATCATGCTCAAATGTGCCTTTTTTTGTCATCAAGTCAATTGTGCCATTATAATATGAGCCATTTTTGCATGTGCCATTTTTATATGTGCTTTTCTGTAGGGAGATCCTTTTGACCGTATCTCGGCGCAGTGGCTAGAGCAGTTCGTTCTGGTCTCCTTTCCTCAACTGTTGGTTTTTGTTCCCTGGGTTGAAGCAAACATTGGAATCCTTACCAGGGATTTTCGGTTGCCGCACCAACTCTGGAATGAACTCACTGTTATCCTTATGTAAGCAGGTTATATAATAACATTTCGCCGTCATCTGAAGACAATAATAACGTTAGTGCAATTGAAGTATTGTATTGCATCATATTGTATTGTATTAAGAGGTAACTTCTTATATAGCGCGGTATCCAGGCCATAAGGCCGGGCAAGGTGCTTCACACTTCGCCCTCTGGCAGACCTGTTCATTCCAACACTAACTCGACTTCTCTGTGAAGATTAATCGTTCATAGATCTTCATCACTGTCTATGGCCAGGTACTCATTTATACAGCTGAGTGAACTGATATGAATGAAATTGTTCACGCTTGCACATGTGAGTATGGGAGAAAGCAGAAGGAGAAGGAGAGGGAGAAGAAGGAGAAGGAAGAGAAGAGTACACGGCTATCGAGCTGCCTAATACTCGGCGACTCTACATTCCGTATTATTCCAATAAGTGTATGTGCTCTGAACAACTTCTCGCCAATGTATTTGTTACACCCACCACATAATTCAATATACATCAAAGACAACGCTGACGGATATGAAGTCAGTGGTACGTGTACTGCTTTATTTGTTTTATTCACCGCTCACGTTATTCGAACTGCCAGATTCGTGTTTTGTTCGAGTATTTCAACGAAGTTCAAAGGGTAATCAAATGATTGGGTTAAGTAGGAGAAATATAACATAGGGAAACGATTTTATTGTATTTGTGTATAAAGCAATAGTTAGGCCTCATTTAGAATAATGTGTGCAATCTGGGAGACTGTATTGTACGAATGATATAGATAGGCTAGAACGAATACAGAGGAGATCAACTAAAATGATCCCAGAACTGAGATACCTTAGCCATGAAGGACGCCTAAACGAATGTGGTTTAACAGCGTTTTATGATATTGAATGAGTAAAAAAATATTGATGTAAATATTTTTTTCTCGCTTATGTAAGACAGTAGAACTAGAGGACAGCAAGTAACATTAGTGAAGGATCAGTGTAGATAAGATATCAGAAAGAACTCGTTCGTATGGGGGACAATAAATGAATGGAACAAATTATCATATTTTTAAGCATTTATCAACATAATAATTGTATGAAGTTGAATTGTTTGAATTGATGAGTTTCTTAAGTCTGTAGTAATACATGTACGATGTATCATCACTTCACTACATTCACTTTCTTGATAGATGCCAGGGTGGTGATGTATAACCTGTACGGTTTAATGTATGTTACACAATACATGATCTGCCGGCTATTTTATTCTAAGACAATTTGAATTAATTAATTTAGATTCCCCGGATGTAACCCATATAATTCCTAGCAAAGCATCAGATTGGTTGCGGCAAGTAGGACAACGTTAAAAGCTAATATAACATTCGGTGTGTACCTAGGCCTTTTATTCATATAGTCTAATACATATGAGGATTGGTTCACAACTCTGTTGCGCACGCACGCACGCACGCACGCACGCACGCACCACACATTCCGATAAACCAATATCTAAAACATATGTGACTTACTATGAGAAGTTGCGGTAGAACCATATCCATGTTTGACTCTTCAATGAAATCAACATTTACTGATTGTTAATTTACACCACTTAAAACATTTAACGCAATAGTTAATTATAAGACCTCGATAATTTAGGCAAGTTTCATAATACAGGAGGTGTGGCCTGACCTCTAACAGGAACACACATACACCCGTTCAATTACTTCACATTGCACGAAAAGTAAATAAGACATCAGAAATAATGGTAGAATAGAACGGTTGTTTTTTAAACTGTGGGGTTCAGCCTACAGTTACATTTCCCACTGGTGGCCATGTCAACGTTTTGCATGATTATAAGAAAACGTGACCATCAAACATTCTAAACTATTTTACCAGCCACTGCCATCATCCCATTGAATGGTCGAGTTTTGTTAAAAATTCCACATTTCTAACTCTTTTAAATTGCCTGCACGTGCCATATCCGTCAATGTTTACAAATGTGTGCATGAATTACTAAACGTGCTTTATGGTACAAAATTTCCCCAAATCCTTCCGCCTATTAAAATCTTCTAAAAATCCTCAGTTACATTGTCAACAGGTTCTGCCAGCAACTTGGCAACGTGCCTGCTCAAATCTAGTTATGTTAGATAACATAATTTTTTAAAGAAAATTTCACATATATAAAATTAGTGTGCCCTACATTCAGAAGGAAGTCTAACTGGGGCATGACTTCTGTGTGGGGCAGACCACAGTAGAGAATTGTATTTGGTGACCATGTTAACGTTTTGTCTGATTATAAGAAAAAGTGACCATAAAAATTCAGCAGGTGTCATCATCTCGTTGGCATGCTGACCAAGTTTTGTCAAAATCACGTATCTCCAGCTCTTTTAAAACGCCCCGACGTGCGATGCCCGTCAATTTTGAAAAAGTAGCCACGAATTCATGCGCCCACGTGGCCCTTAGCAGAAAAATTCCCATAAATCCCTCCACCTGTTAAACTTTCATAACAATGCATTATTTCACAGCCAATAGCTTCTACAAACAGACCTGTGAATATGCTTGCTCAATTGCACAGATGTCACATCATATGAATTGTTTAAATTCACATATCACGATTTAATACGCCCTATTAACAATAAACAGGAAGGTCAACTGTGGTCTGACCCCTGTGGCGATAGTATAGGAGTCAGACCACAGTTGAAAATTGCATTGGTGGCCATGTTAACGTTTTGTTAGATTATAAGAAAACGTGACCACTAAAAATTCTGAAACTTTTTCACAGCATCTGCCATCATCTCATTGACATGCTGACCAAGTTTTATCAAAATCACATACCTCCAGTTCTTTTAAAACGCCCCGACGTGCGATGCCCATCAATTTTGACAAAAATAGCCTTGTATTCATGCACCCACGTGGCCCATAGCAGAAAAATTCCCATAAATCCCTCCGCCTTTTAAACTCTCAAAAAAATACACCATTTCACAGCCAATAGCTTCTACAAACAAACCTGTGAATATGCCTGCTCAATTGCACTAATGTCACATCATATGAATTCTTTAAATTCACATATCGCAATTTAATACGCCCTACATTCGTGTGAAACAATAAACAGGAAGGTTAACTGTGGTCTTACCCCTATAGACTGGCGGGTGGAAGAGCACGGAGTATACAACGTCGGCGCCAGCTATTGGCCAATATATGGCGATAACGTGCTGCGCCATCTGTTAACAAAATAGTGAAATTATGTTCTGTTTGTCAACAGGGTGCGCTGCGTGTACCAAACAACAGTGGCCAACCACAGCTACGTCCTTCGTTTGTCCGTAAATTAGTATTTTCACAGGGTTAAATGTTCATTTCATTTCCACCGTACAGTGACACCACTAACATTTGTTGTAGCGTAAAACTGTTATGACACTGTTATCATACTCGTCCTATTTGTTACACAGCTTGGGAGTTCATATGGACCAACATCTGACGATGACACATCATGTGACAGCTGTGTGTGTGCTGCTTGTAATTATCATCTATACAGACTATCATCAATACGTCACTATCTCACAACAGAAGCCACCAAAAGTGCTGTAAATGCGCTTGTGACCTCTCGCCTTGATTACTGTAATTCGCTCTTGGTTAACCTTCCGGCATCACAGATATTTCGGCTGCAATTAACGAGTACAGAACAATGCTGCTAGACTAACTACGCGCACCATTAGGCACGACTACATACCACCAGTCTTAAGGGGCATACACTGGCTGCCGGTAGCAAGTCGAATACATTTCAAGGTGCTAGTGTTGGCATTCCGATGCGTCAATGGTTTGGCGCCGACTTACTTGGCCGAACTTTTACACATACGAACTCCTGATGGGCGTCTACGCAAGGACTATGCGCCAACACTGCACCAATGCATAAATAAGAAGAGCATTGGGGAATCTGCATTTGGAACAACAGCGCCTCGACTTTGGAATTCATTGCCCGCAAACATTCGTAATTCCAAGACGCTAAAAATGTTTAGGAAGTCTTTAAAGACTCACCTTTTTATTTGTCTCTTCAAATGTATGTAAATGAAGAGAATACTATGTGATGGACACTATGGATGGACTATTTGTGATAAACATTAATTTTGCATTAGGATTCTCACCAGATTTTAAGGTTTTCTAAATATTATTTTATTTATTTATTTCTAAAGTAATTGAACGACAACAGTAACATAAAGTGTGTATGTGTATATGTATGTATGTATGTATATATGTATGTGTGTGTATATATATATATATATATATATATATATATATATATATATATATATATATATATATATATATATATATATATATATATATATATATATACACACACATACATATATACATACATACATACATATACACATACACACTTTATGTTACTGTTGTCGTTCAATTACTTTAGAAATAAATAAATAAAATAATATTTAGAAAACCTTAAAATCTGGTGAGAATCCTAATGCAAAATTAATGTTTATATATATATATATATATATATATATATTCACACACATATGTATTTACACATGTGTGTTTACACATGTATGTTTATATTTAAACTGTAATTTCTACCATGTGAATAGTATTTGATACCATGAACAGCGCATTGACACATATAGTGGGAATTAGCGCTTTTAAAAATGCTGTATTATTATTATTAGTATTATTATAGCTGATGTTATGACACTGTTATCATATTCGTCCTATTTGATACATAGTTGAACTTACGCAGAAGAAGCACCAGCAGTTAGTTCAGCAAACTTGTATTCCTGCGCGCCACTGGCTATGTAATATTGTATTACCGGTCAGATCGTTTTTATTCCTCCGCAGTATAGACACAGATCTTTGAGCTCACGCCCTCAACACCGTAATAATCAAATGCCATTAGTTCTCATTTTTCGAGCTTCCCTCAACGCATACTTTTATACAAAGGCCCGAATATTCGACGCAGCCACCGATGCACCACCAGTATTTGTCCTTGTCCTCGTTCTTCTTCGATGCGCAGAGCTTCTCCAGGCATTGAATCTTGAAGGGGACACAGTAATTCGTACATTCCTTCAACAATTTCTGCATCTCCTGCTGCTGACGGCCATGGTCCGGTGGCATTGCTGGAGCTTGCTTTCTCTCAGCACCGATCGTAACGAGTAGTGTCACGAAGACAACAGCCGCCAAACTCACCAACTGCAACATTAATTCGCCCGTGCAACCCATTAGATGGTGCGACCGAATACAATACAGACATAGTAATAAATATTCGGTAATAAACGGTAGCCTCGCTAAGCCATCCACAATAACTACAGAGACGCCAAGTTGAAGAATTAGGAGGAAGGAGATTCGTCTGCTCAAGTAGCCTCGATTATCCAGACTCCGTGCTGTGGCGCCACTGTTTGTCGCACACATCATCGCCTGGACGCAGTGTACTTTTCATTGTGACGGAAATAATGTATGCACTAGTGCCCTGCGCGCGGGCTGCGGGCCGGGCCGGGCCGGGCCGGGCCGGGCCGGGCCGGGCCGGGCCTCTACATAATTTCGCAGGCCAGGCCGGGCCGGGCCTGGGCCTACATACTGCGGGCCCGGGCCGGGCCTGGGCTGAAAACAGTTTAAACACGTCGGGCTTGGGCCGGGCCTGGGCTGGGCCTGGACATAATAAAAATATTCATACAAAACACCGATTATTACTTTATTTTTTAATAAAAACTTATTATAAATTGTAATTCCGGTTAATGAATGCTTAAAATTATTTCTTTAGTATTATATAGTTGCAAATTGAGACCTTGCATGGAATCTAATGGCCCCATAAGTTCACTTGGCTGGAAGTAGCCAGCCCCAAATGTTTATTTCAGAAATATTTGCAGAGGCAATCAAGCCATGATTAACCATCAACTTATCACCCTTTGACCCTACCAGTGGACATTCTATTGTCTAGGTCTTCCCTCCAAACATTGACCACCTGAATGACCTGCCCACTGCCGAGTGCCCACTGGGCCACTAGCCCACTACCCAGTACCCAACCCAGTTGGTAATTGGTATTTCTCCCCAGTCCTAACTCATTCACACATGTCTGAACCTGTCTGTCTTAGGCTAGTGACTGCAGGCCTGCTGGAAATGCCACTGGGTGTCAGTACCAGTGGGTGACATTTAATTGAAATATCATATTAAATTGTGTTAACTTAGCTGAGCTAATTCAATTAACAATATAAATTGGGGTTATGGCTTGCATATGGGTTAAGTCAGGGTTAGATAAACAAATCTCCTACCCTAACCATAAGCTAATACATTAAAGCCAAATATAACAAATGTTATCATATTTAATAGTAATGACACTAAGAAGTTTGTCTTTATTTTTCTTCAGGATATTCGTAAGTTTGAAGAAGTTGGTGGTGCTGGATTTTTAGAACTCATCCTCGTCTTTGTTATAAGATTATAGGTTTATCTTCTCTAAACTTGGCGGGCCGCGGGCTTGCGAGCCGCGGGCTTACCCATCTTTGGCCTGCGGGTATGGGCCGGGCCTGGGCCTGAAACTTGCGGGCCGGGCCTGGGCCAAACATTCACGGTCTGGGTTGGGCCTGGGCCGGGCCTGGGCCTAAATTCTAGTTTGCGGGCCTGGGCCGGGCCGGGCTTAAAAAATGATTGCGGGCCTGGGCCGGGCCTGGACTCTAACTGCTAATTGCGGGCCGGGCTTGGGATCAAATTCTAGGCCCGCGCAGGGCACTAGTATGCACCCAAATTCTGGGTGCATACATAATTAGCTAATTACGATGTCATCCGGGCATTTTATCAGTTGATACGACGCAACTGGAATTAACTTTAATTTTTCATTATATTGACACAACTTTCAGACTGAAAAGTTAAATCAGGCAAACAAATTTTTTTTGTACAATCTCGATAATGACGGTGATTGGCTGCTGGCGCTTCACGGGAATGCCTACACAAAATGGTGTGGTGACAGTGGGCAATAGCGAGACCACGCCTCTAAGGCCAGACTCTCTTCTCGGCGAGTTCACGAAGGTGAGCGAGAGTCTGATAAGCGAGACTACTGCTGGAGATGAATTAACAGAAGGATTGCGCAGCGCACGCTCCGGAAACACGAAAAATAATATTTAGACAAATGAATGTCTCAATGGTGTCATTGTATGCATTCTATAGCCACATTGTATAGCAGATGAATGTCTCAATGGTGTCATTGTATGCATTCTATAGCCACATTGTATAGCAGATGTAGCCGGATAAAATGAAAAGTGAAAACGAAAAGAAGATGTTTTTAAAAAGAAGGAAACGCAGAAGATGCGACAACATTGGTATAAAAGAACAAAATCTTCACAGAGTAGGAAACGTGGTACCTATGTAACTATGAGGATGTTAAGAGACTCCAAATAATATTAGAAATAGATGTAGAACCATATCCATGTATGACTCTTCATCAATATCAACATTTAATGATTGTTATTTTTCATTCAAACGTCTAATGAAATAGCACGGGAACCGTAATTATAAGAGTTCGATAGAGGTAATACTCAAAAACATATCTTCTTTTTCAAGTCTCGCGGTACTGGAACGATGTTCCGAGCAAATCACCAATACTAAATTATTCACTAATGCTATGAAAAATCATACATTTATCTAAATATCAAGCGCATCTTTGTACCTTCGGTCGCTGTGCCGAAAAGTCATTCCTACATATCTTACGTATAAGAATCTTCTACCTTTCAGTTTAGCCCATTACAGTAAACCCTAAAATACAAACTCACTCATGCATCAAAACTCACAATAATTCGAATAGCTTTTATAAAAGAAATTGTCGACGCATCAGCGAAAACAACTGTCAAAAAAAAGTAAGATCGTAAAACGACGGAACACGTTAGACGTGCTTATCAGATCATGGGCTTATCAGATCATGGGCTTATCAGATCATGGGCTTATTCATATCGAAGTGTGATCTCGTTAATACCCAGATTATATAATCTTAACTGCCAAGTGTCGAAAAAAATGACCTGACTGGGTACATTAATGGGTGTTACTATCTATGTCATGATGTTACGCTCGGTGTTCCTGTACTATTACAACAGACGTTTGATGTGACGATGGGTAACTTTCACCGACAATTTACATGACAACTGAAATTCAGTCACCGGATCGAAATGCATGTCAATGCTTAGCATTGGCTTGGTAAATTTTACGAATGTATTGATGTTTGAAAAACTGCAAAGTTAAAAGCCAATCGATTGAGAAGGTTTTGAAGGAGGCAAAACGGTACTGTGGTCGCCAATAGGAAAAGTAATTATGCGCGTTAACGAGACT